>JALGBA010001183.1:0-364604 GCA_023970755.1 Azemiops feae
CTTCTGAGGGATTCTTGCCCACAGTAGTATACCTGATGGTCCTCTGAATTAAATTCACCCATTCCTGTCCATTTTAGTTCACTGATTCCTAAGATGTCGATATTCAGTCTTGTCATCTCTTGTTTGACCACGTCCAGTTTGCCTTGATTCATGGATCTTACGTTCCAGGTTCCTATGGAGAAAAAATCTTTACAGCATCGGACTTTCCTTTCACCACCAGATGCATCCACAGCTGAGCGTCCTTTCGGCTTTGGCCCAGTTGCTTCACTCTTTCTGGCGCTACTAGTACTAGCCCTCTGCTCTTCCCCAGTAGTATATTGGACACCTTCCGACCTGAGGGGCTCATCTTCCAGCATCATATCTTTTTGCCTTTTAGTACTGTCCATGGGGTTTTCATGGCAAAGATACTGGAGTGGGTTGCCATTTCCTTCTCCAGTGGATCACATTTTGTCAGAACTCTCTGCTATGACCTGTCCGTCTTGGGTGGCCCTGCACGGCCTAGCTCATAACTTCATTGAGTTACGCAAGCCCCTTCGCCACGACAAGGCAGTAATCCATGAAGGAGGAGCACATAGTATCAAAGCACAATTCCCTCCTCTAATTCACAGTCATAAATCACATTCTCCAATTAGTTTGAAAGGCAGACTCTCCCTCCAGTTCTCCAGCCCGCCAATTCTTATCATCTCTTATTTCAAAAACCTTGATTCTCACACTAGTTACAGTATTGTTATGTCTAACTAAACTCCCATGCACATTCCTCCTCCTCCCCTCCAGTATCATCTAATTCTAACTCTAATTCTAAGAGTAAAACATAAGAAGGAAAATGGCTGCATCTCCATATGTTGTCAAAGCAGAAACACCCGATGTTAGCAGCGTTGACACCGTAACTGTGAAAAACGGTCATAAGTCGCTTTTTTTCAGTGCCGTTGTAACTTAGAACGGTCACCAAATGAACTGTTGTAAGTTGAGGACTCCCTTTAAAAACTTCCACTGGGCGGTGGCTCAGTTCTGAAGGCTGTCCTGGATCCATCACTCCAGAGATAACTCCAGAGATTCTCCTAGCAAGCAAGACCATCACCCCGAGTGCACTAAAACATAATCCAACTGAAGTGCAAAGCTCTCGCCAGCTGATGTCCTGACTGCAAATATGGAGAAACATATTTAGGGTCTCATTCTCATCCTTCAGCTTGCCCAGGACGTCCAGGGAGGGAGAATCACCCTTTCTAGCAACGGCTTCTTCTTTCAGTTGAGACATCCCTACTTCCTGTGGTGGTTAACCCCACAGCTGGAGGTTACAAAATGCCTCAACAGAGTCACCTTCAACATCTATCAACTCTGCTCTGAAAATCACGGCAACAAGACTTGGAAAGGGGAACAGAGTCTAGAGATGAAAAGGGTCTTAAGATCATGGCTGATCACCAGCCAAATCCAAGGCTGGAGGGATTTGAAGTGGCATTATGAGGAATGTACCTTCAAGGGCCAGAAATAATTCTTCTGCTTGGTTTGGCACTGAAATTTGATTTGGAGTATTTTAAGGGGAGTACCAGTGGAAACGGTTCAACAGATGGCATGAAGATGGTAACAAAAAAAGTCAGTGAGAAAACATTGGGAAGTCCTGGGGAGGGGGGGCAGCCTTCTCTAGGCTCTTGATGGAAGGAAGACACACAGATGCCCCCAAAAGAGACAGGATTACAGGAGGGTGAATTTCAGTTGAATTAGGAGAAACATTTTAGGGCAGGGGTCCTCAACCTTGGCAACTTTAAGACTTGTGGACGTCAACTTCCAGAATTCCTCAGCCGGCTGAGGAATTCTGGAAGTTGAAGTCCACAAGTCTTAAAGTTGCCAAGGTTGAGGACCCCTGTTTTAGTGGGTCTAATCAACCATCTTATTGTCTCATTAAAACTCTTCAGGCAGAAACTTGGCAAGCATTGTGGGAGGCTGGTTTGGTATGTACAAATCTTTGTCTGGCTGGTTCTGTTTCTTTCTCTGATATGAACCGGTTCCAACTGAAGAAGCAATCAAGTCTACCAAAGCATCATACGGATCCAGAAACAGAAACAGCCCTGTCTCATTTTTCTCCCCAGTTCTGTATCAAACAGACAATGCAAATTGCATTTTAAAGATCCTTACCAGAGATTCACTTGCACATTGGAAGACGTAGCAAGCGTACTGGCTTATTCCAGGCTCAGCAAATTCTCGACATATAAAACCAAAATGATCGATGTGCTTTATGCCCTAGAGAGGGAAGGAAATGGAGAAATGAAACAGACCACCAACGTTTATTTCAAGCAAATTAAAGCAGCAGTGATTAAAGCCATTCCCCTGTCCTCACCCAATAACACGGTACTTGGGTCTCGAACTGCCAACCTTTCAGTCAACAAGCACAGCATCTTAATGGCTAGGCCACCGTGCCCCCATAAAAGCCACTTACCAGAATATCATCAGATCCCTTTTTCTAATTTCATGAGTTCTTGTGTATTGTGGAGAGCATAGAGAATGTTAGAGAAGAGGCAATGGCAGGGTAGCACAGGTGGGAAGCCTCCCTTACCACAACCACAAAAGACTCCCAGGAGAGATGTAAATTCCCAGCCCCACACATTCCTCTCTAGCAGTCTTTGCAAGTCAGAAAGTCCTTTGCTTCCTCCACATAACAGTCTTCCACCTGTGGGATATTATTAAACACATGTTTGGAGATGTCTATGGAGATTCTTAAGTCACTTCAGGAGGTCATAATTGCCCGAAAGATGCTTTTCCGCAAGGCAACTGGACTTTCTTGTTTTTCTTTGAAGACGTTTCGCTTCTCATCCAAGAAGCTTTTTCAGCTCTGACTGGATGGTGGGGAATGGAAGATTTATACTCCTTGAAGACAGCTAGTCATTTGCATTCTTTTAGAGAGTCGTTAGTGCTGCCTGGAGGCTTATCTGTGTCGTCAGGGTCACCCGAGCAGTGCAAATGAGTGTGGAGCCTTCTTGGGACTGCTGAAAGGACTGTGTTGTAGACTGGAGATAGATGTCGTATCCCTCCCCCTCTGTTGGCTGTTCAATTTTGACACAGATGGCCTCTTTGACCCCTTTTTCAAACCAGCGGTCCTCTCTGTCCAAAACGTGGACTTTGCTGTCTTCGAAAGAGCGGCTTTTGCCTTTTAAATGCAGATGGACTGCTGAACCTTATCCTGGTGGGTTTGTTCTCCTATGCTGTGCCACGTGTCTATGAAGACGTTGTTTTGTTTCCCCAATGAACAGATCTGCACATGGCTCACTGCATTATACTGCATATACCACATTGCTCAGCTTGCGTCTGGGTGTTTTATCCTTTGGGTGGACAGCAAGTCCAGTTGCCTTGTGAAAAAGCATCCTTGGGACACATGACTGGAGAGTAACCCAATTTAAGAAATTAATTCCATTCAGGAAAGGAGAGCTACCTCTTCGCCTTAGCTCCACACGTTTTGAGAGTGCCCCCACCCTCCCACCACTCAAAGGCTTCAACTTGGGGAAAAATGTGCCTCTTTTCCAGGCAGTCAATAAATTCTGAGTAGACTTGGCCCAGTGTTTCCTTCATCAGCCTGGTCTAAAGGCTCTGTGGCCCAGCATAAGTGCTCAGTCGGTCCTCTGCTCGGAAGGCGCTGTGAGGTGCCAGAACAACACATATCCCTTGTTTATTGTTCTCCAGAGAACAAGGAAGCATAGAGGGGGCCTTTCAGGAGCCATGAGCGCTGCTTTCAGTGTTTACATTGCCTGTCAACTTGCACAGATTTTACACATGAAGCTTCCTGTTTAAAATCAAACCAGGGCAGTGCACTTCCCCCACCTGAAACCCGTTTGGAGGTTGTGCTGCTATTTCAGTCCAAAAAACACCCAGAAGGGACTAAGATGAACACATACTTTAGGAACTCTAAATCTGCCTGGTCGTTTAGTAGCAAACAGTTGGCCCAGACCAGATATGGAGATTTAGTGTGAAAGCTCAACTTTCTTCTACATTACAACCTTCCAGAATCGGTTCATTACAAGTCCCATCCTTCTGACTAGCGTGAATCGTTGGGTTGAGCTTGAAGCCTTCACCGGGAGCCATAACTAAGCAGATCTGAAGAAAACCAGATTGGAGACGGATTTTCCCCAAGAAAGGGGAAGAGGCATCTCACCTGTTTGCTGGCTTGGGAAGGAGTCTTTGGCACTTGCCCCCCCCCCCCCAGTCAAGCTCAGGAAATCAGGAGTCCGGGCAGATCAAATGAATGTAGCTTTATTGTACAGGTGGTCCTCGATTTACAAAAATTCATGTAGTGAACATGCAAAGTTACAGTGGCACTGGAAAAAGTGACCTATGACTGTTTTTCATGCTTAACGACCATTGCAGCATCCCCAAGGTCACGTGACCAAAATTCAGACGCTTTGTCAACTGACTTATATTTGTGACGGTTGCAGTGCCCCAGGGTCACGTGATCACCTTTCGTGACAAAGTCAACGGGGGAAGCCCGATTCACTTAACAAGTGCAATGATTCCCTTAACAACCGTGGCAGGAATGGCCGTAAAATGGAGCAAAATTAACTTCACAAATGTCTCACTTAGCAATGGAAATTTTGGGATCGGTTGTCGTCGTTAAGTCGAGGACCACCTGTATGCTATGCTTTTACAAGAATCTGAACTGCTAAGGATCAAATGGGCAGTAGATAAGAGCCGAGGGAATTCAAGGTGGGCTGGACTTAAGATCTTTTGTCGGTGCAAAGGAATTTGAGACTGATGACGTCTTTGACTCCTCTCTCAACCTGGTTATCTCCTGCAACCCCTTTTGTGAACACAACCCTCATCTTGGTGATTATCTAGGACAGGGGTAGGCAACCTTGGCTCTTCTATGACCTGTGGACTTCAACTCCCAGAATTCCTGAGTCAGCATGGCTGGTTGAGGAATTCTGGGTATTGAAGTCCACAAGTCATAAAAGAGCCAAGGTTGCCTACCCCTGATCTAGGAGGTACAATTCCCAAATGTGTCCCTGCCCATTCCCCCAAAATTGAGACTCCTTTTTCATGAAAAGCTACATTTGCCAGCAGGGGCCAAATCCCACAGCTAAAAGAAGAAAACAAGGAAAGAAAAAAAAGCAATCTAAGGTCATCTAGCCTCCTCACATTGGCTAGGTCTTCAAAATGTAGGCTGTTCAAAACCTGTCCCCAAGCTGGGATTTCAATTGTGCTTCTCACCTGAGAACATGAGGAGATGTCTTTGAAGTTCTTCTCCAACACAACGGATTTGGTGTCTGGACTGATGAGGTTAATTTCAAACCGACCCACCTTGGAAGAGAAAACATGTCAAAGCAGGAGGTGATGCGTAATATCTTGGATAAGCTGCTCTGAAAATCCTGGGCCCGGCTCCGAAATATTTCCTCACGTAGCTTAATAAAGGCATGTAAAAGGGAAGCTTCCCAAACAGTTGTTCTGCCAAGAACGAGGCAGAGATACTGCCAAGACTAACCCTCTAAAAAATGAGAAAGGCTGGCAGAGGCCCTCTCCAGCCCTTGGCTTCGGTTTCAGAGGAGCTGCACCCGGATCTTCCAAACACTGCTTCCATTTTTCTCTCAGCTTCCCACCTTAGTATTTATTTCTTGGCAAAAGTAACTGATATCAGCTTCTGCCCTCCACCAAAATACAAAACAATCCATCAATCAGGTTGCCAAACGTTCATTGCTGTGGGCCTCTCCAGAGCATAAGAGCCCCTTTACTTAATCCCTTACATGGTCAAGGGTAATTGTAACACCTTCTTCCATTGATCACTGATCAGAGATGCAGACCAAGAGCTGTCTCTTTTCACCAACTGCCAAGGCTGGGCTATAAAAATGCAAGTCCGACTCTTTTCTGTCTGTCTCTCCCTCTCCTTTCCCCCCTCTCTCTCCTCTGCATTCTTGTGTTTACCTCACAACAATGCAATTTCAGCCTATCTCGAAGAGCTGGAGATTTTTTAAGCCAGAACAATTTGCTTCTAGCAACTCTCTTTTTTATCTTCACATCTTTACTCTTCAACACCCCAAAAGATACAACCTCCCCAGGACACGTATGTAATAATACCCCTTATTCTGACTCTCAAATCTCTCAGTCCTGTAGGAATGATCCGGTTGCGGTCATTACAAAATTTCAACTGGCAAAATTCAAACTCTTTAAAAAGAAAAAAAACAACAACAACCCCAAATGAAATCTGTGACGAATCAAAAGTCCTCACAGCCACCGGGTCTTCTACGAAAGACCTCCCAAATGGCACCCGCCAGCTCGTAACTATTGAAACATCGAAGCACTACAGCTGTATATCCATTTTAACCAAATGGATATAAAATTACGTTTTGCCAAGAGTGTTGAATCATCCAGACCAAACATGACCCCAACAGGACTGTCCATCCCCACCGGGTCCATTAGAAATGGCCCTACCTGGAACAACATTGTCCTGTTTTTTTCAGAGTCTGAGGGCTGGACGTGGCTCGGGGCGCTGGCGTGGCGCCTTCGGGATGAAGGCTTGGAGTTATTCTCCTGAGCTCTCCTCTGCAGGCTGGCAGCGCTGCTGCAGCGAGAACGGAATTCCAGCTGTTCCTCCATTCCTGAGTCCTCCAGGATCCGCTCCGGGAAAGAGGTCCGGCAGCTGGCCAAACTGGCCAGGTTGGTCTGGCTGCCCACGATGAACATCCCCTGGGTGCCTCCACTGGAACCCTCCATCTCCTGAAAGGGACTGTCCAAGGGGGAAGAGGGTCCATCTTCCCAGGTCATGAGGTCCATGCTGGACTCCGTGCTGCCGTGCTCGCTGAGCAGCTTCAGGCGCTGACGTTCGTGCAGGTGGAACTTCTCGATGCAGTCGTCGATAAGGGAGGAGGGGGCCTTTTTGTGGGCCACTGTCACCTTCCCACAATAGAGGACCTCAAATTTTTGGGAGTTGTAGAAGGCATCTTCATTTTCTTTATTGGGCTTCACATCTTCTTTGAGGGCTGCTTTGGAAGCCTGCCTTATACTACTGATAACATCTGGAACCTTAAGAAGAAAGCAAAAGGAAGAGAGAGAGAATAACATTACGAAGGATACTTAAAAGTGCAGCGAAAACACAGAGAACAAGTGAGGCAATTCCCACATGTGTTACAACAATGCCCAGAACTAGTTTGTGGTCTCTGAATTCAAAAGAGCGTGGAGAAATCAGAGCAATTTTCAACTCAAGGTAACCTTGACCCGCCCAGCCTTCTCCACAATATTTGATTCCTTTGTTCCAAAGATGCTTTTTCAAAAGGCAACTGGATTTTCCTTGCTTTCTCCTTGAAGACATTTTACTTCGCATCCAAGAAGCGTCTTCAGTTCTGACAGAACTGAAGAAACTTCTTGCATGAGTCAGTACTGAAGAAGCTTCTTGGATGAGAAGAGACTGGACAGCCATTTGTCTGAAATGGTATAGGGTTTCCTGCCTGAGCAGGGGGTTGGACTCGATGACCTCCAAGGTCCCTTCCAACTTTATTATTATTATTAATTATTAATTATTAATTATTAATTATTAATTATTAATTATTAATTATTATTATTATTATTATTATTATTATTATTATTATTATTATTATTGTTATTGTTATTGTTATTGTTATTGTTATTATTATTATTATTAAGTCTTCAAGGAGAAAACAAAGAAAGCCCAGTTGCCTTTTGAAAAAGTATCTTTGGTTTGGACAATGAAGGAAAATTGAAAGACAGACAAGATTTACAAGAACAAGGTATTGATCTAGCATGGTGGCCATATCTGGAAATTCAAATGAGATATGAAAAAGATGTTAAAACAACGGGATTTTATAAAGAACAGGCAGAATTTGATCAGATACTGCTAAAAACAGATGAAAAGTTGATTAAAAAACTCTATAGATTTCTGTTAAACTTAAAGATGGAGGAAGAACAAATAAAAGAAACAATGATAACATGGGCAAAGAACTTTGGATATAATATAGAATTAGAAGACTGGCAAAAGTTATGGGAAAGAAATATTAAATTAACTAAAGCAGTGGCATATAAAGAAAACTTATATAAAATGCTTTACAGATGGCATATGACACCAGTGAGATTAGCAAAAATGTTTAAAAATAATTCAAACAACTGTTGGAAATGCAAACAAAGACCAGGTACTTATTATCATATCTGGTGGACATGCCCCAAAGCAAAACGATTTTGGGTTAAAATACATTTATGGTTGGAGAAAATAACTAAAAAACAAATAGACTTTAAGCCAGAATTAGGAATAATGTTAGGAATAATAGGAGCAAATTATGAGAAAGATTGCAGATATTTAATACTACACCTACTAATGGCAGCAAGAATTGTATTTGCCCAACATTGGAAAAATGAAAATTTACCAGCTGAAGAAGTATTAATTAAGAAAATTTTAGAGTGTGCAGAAATGGATAGATTGACTTTAAAGATAAAAGAGAAAGAAGACTCAGTGTATTTTAGAACATGGGATAATTTATATCAATGGCTAGAAAAATGAGTTAGAGAGAAAGGACTGTGATATGTAATTTTGAATATATATTAGCAAGAAGGCTATTGAGCGATTAATTAACATATTGTTTATGATAATTAACAATTATCTATTATATATTATTATGTAATAATAATAATAATAAAGTTGGAAGGGATCTTGGAGGTCATCAAGTCCAACCCCCTGCTCAGGCAGGAAACCCTACACCATTTCGGACAAATGACTGTATTATATTTGTTAAACACGTGAACCCAGACATTATGCTGTTTGCTAAATATTGAGAATGTTATTTGGAAAAACCCCAATCCCAACCCTAATCCTAACCCTAACCCAAATCCCAACCCCAAACCCGACCCCACCTTATTCCTAACCCTATAAAAACTAATAAAATCGATACAAAAAAGCATCTTTGGGACAACCATGACCTGGATGACTGAAAATCTCCATGGGCATTTGATTCCTTTCTCCTCAATACATTATATTTGGCTTTTCCCAAGCACAATGGCATTTCTCCTTGTTTCTCTATAGGAGTAGGAAGCTCTATGGACACTAGAGGCACAGTGAAAGGCAAGCATAATAAATAAATATTAACATTCCAAACGCTTGACATTAATTGCAGATTTAATTGGAAAGCCAACCCCATGCTTTGAAGTAATGCATATAATGAATACGTAAAGACCTGCAACATTTTAAAGAAAACTTTGCATTTCTATGTGTGGCAAATGAATGTATAAAGTTTCTGCTTCAGCAAAACATCAAAACCAAGAGGCAGACGTTTGAACTACCGCTGAAATTCCATTTCCTTTTACCAAAAAACTAAAACAAACCCTGAAAAAGTAGATACAAGAAGAACGCAACTGTCCCACGGTCTATCCTTCCAGTCACGCTAGATCAGCATTGCAAATATGCAACACTGCCTTTTTAAGATACAAACGAGAGAGGGAAGGCTTAAAACTTGGAAGCTCTTCAAGGGACAAGATTATGCAAGGCAAAACTCTCTCTTGCAGTCGCAACAACAACAACGAAGAAAGGGAGTGGAAAAAGAAGTGAAAGCTTTCTGGTCTGGAGTTGATTTGTTTTGAACAAGACAACAACAACCAGCAAAAAAGATATTTCCAGATATTGTTAGGTCTAAAGCCAACATCATAAATATTTCATTTGAACCTGCATCCATTTGGGAACAAAAAGATACAAAAAAACCCCCACATATTTATGTAAAGTCTATGCAAAGTTGACAGCTTATTTGTAACTCAATTCCACTTCTAAACAGGAAACTTTTATTTTACTTTTGTCCAAACAATAATCTGAAAGAGCTATGTAGCCAAGAAAGTCCCGTTGCCTTGTAAAAAAGCATCTTTGGGACAATGATGACCTGGATGGACTGAGAATCTCCACAGATATTTTAAAATGGTGTTTTTCCTACTACCCATTCTTGAACAACCCTGGGAGATACTTGAGGCTGCAGTTGACCAATTCAAGGTGATTGATTCAATGACCTTGATGGTCAAGTGAAAACACAGATTTCTGTCTTCCTGCTCATTGTAGAGAGAGATGTGTTACCCGTAGTCCAGTAGTTTTTCAACCTGGACAACTTTAAGATGTGTGGACTTCAATTCCCAGACAATATGTTACCTCAGGAATTCTGAGATATGAAGTCCACACCTTTTGAATATGTCAAGCTTGAAAAGCATCAGAATAAATGTTACTATATTCCTGAGTTTTGTCTTTCTCTCCTAATACAACACACTACAGTATAATCATTAACCCGTATCTACAGGAGACAATGTATAGGTTAGGGGTAGGCAACCTCACTATAGGTAGTCCATGACTCACAACGGTTTGTTTAGTGATGATTCGAAGTTACAAAAAAGCAACTTATGACCATTTTTCACACTTATGACCACTGCAGCATTCCCATGGTCACATGATTTACATTTGGAGGCCTGACAACTGGCTCATATTTATGACGGTTGCGGCGTCCCGGAGTCACACGATCCCCTTTTGCGACCTTCTGATGAGCAAAGTCAATGGGGAAACCAGGTTCACTTAACAACTGCGTTATTCACTTAACAGCTGCAGATTTACTTAAGGTGACGAGATAAGTCGTGAAATGGGGCAAAATTCACTTAATTAATTTCTCGCTTAGCCACATAAATTCTGGGCTCCATTGTGGTCGTAAGTTGAGGACTACCTGTCTTCTAGATGTATAAAGATTCCAAATATGGGTTTATTAAATTAGTAGGCTCAAAATGGTCTCTGTCCCTTCAAATGTAATACAGTGCCCTCTTCTTATGGGGATTCTATAGAATAAGGAAGATATTATCTAACTTTGGCCAACAGAAAAGCCCTTAAAAAAGTCCATGATGTCTTCCCCTATAAGGCAAAGTAATTTACCTTGCTATGGAATTGGCAAGGATTTAAATGTATTTCCATGAATTATTAGTTTTGGTCACTGCACAGTTTTTCAAAGATTACTCATTCAAAAAATGCAACATTTCCTGATATTCAGCATACAGGGGAAATATGTCTGTAAATGTTTGACTACCTATAGGACTCTACCTACTTACAACATTGCCACATAAGTTTAATTGACTTAACTATTGCTGAAATATTTTCCACATGCAAGACGTTTGGTTTGGTCATTTTCTGCCTTACCCTTATCAAGCCCCTCCCCCAGTTATATTCCCTTGACTGCAAGTGAATATTTCAAGAATTGGGTTTATGAAAGTTACACAACTTGATGAACACAAATTAATTGTCATCCTAACTGTGACTCTATTTTTCAGGTCAAAATGGGAGACAAATGTCTTTCGTCCACTCCTTAAATGTTATCATAATGATCTTCAAAAGATAAGATTCCTGTTTCTGCTAGGAAACACAGGAGAAGCTTGGTCACTTGAGGCTGGATTCAGATGCCAAGGATCTGTTCTTTAGAAGACGACGGAGGCTACGTAAACAATTATGGAAAGTTAATACATACAGAGCTTGCTTAACAGCCTATATTTCCGGAGGAATCCTGTAAAACAGGAATGGTAATCTACTGTCCAATTTATCAGACCTGAGATAACCCTTCGACTCATTCTCACTTGATAACGGATAACAGAAGGGACGTTGGAGGTCTTCTAGTGCAGCCCCCTGCTCAAGCAGGAAACCTTATACCATTTCAGTCAAATGGCTGCCCAATCTCTTCTTAAAAACTTCCAGCACTGGAGCACCCACAACTTCCGGAAGTAAGCCATTCCATTGATTAATTGTTCTCGCTGTCTGGAAGTTTCTCCTTAGTTCTAGGTTGCTTCTCTCCTTGATTAGTTTCCATCCGTTGCTTCTTGTCCTGCCTTCAGGTGCTTTGGAGAATATTTTGACCCCCTCTTCTTTGTGGCAGCCCCTCAACTACTGGAACACTGCTATCGTGTCACCCCTAGTGATGGTGAAATTGGATTCTCTCTCAACTAGGGAAGGCTTTTGTCAAGTCATCTTCCACAAACTCAAGTGCCCTGGGAGATAATGAGGGGCTACCAAGGAGACGGGCTTAGCTGAGGTCAAGCAATGTCATCCAGCCTCCTGTAGGATGGGATTTTTCCTTAGCGGAGCCTCAGTTTCTGGCAAGCCCCAAAGGGCAGAATTCAGCCAATCCATACTTTGAAGACTTGGGGTATGTTCCAATTCACAACCATCTCCCTAGTAAATCCCAAAAGAGAGTCGGAGAAGAGAGAGAGAGGAGAGATCTCAGCAGGAGACTACACATGCCGTGCTTTGAAATTACAACATCTGGTTCAGTGTCCAGAAAGCAGCCAGAGGCTCGAAGGAAGAGTGAATGCAATAAAAAACAGATATACTTCTTGCCCTGCAAGCACATGCACAGACACCGAGGTGGGAAGCTCTCTTGTCAGTTCCAGATTGTGCGTCTGTCTTCCTCCTTGCACAATTGCTCAATTTGTTCCCTGCAGGCGGATTTCAATGGGCAGGTTTTGCTCACTTGGATGCAACAGCTGCTGAAAACATAGCAGAGATATAAATACGCTTATGTATATATGACTGTCTGTGGGCCTGTGTGTATGTGTAACATTTCCCTTGAAATGTTGAAAATCCAATGAAGAATCGCTTTATTCGAAGAGGATAATATATCTCATTGTGGTTTCTATTTGGAAATCACTTCTGGATTTTGTGCTTGTGATGGAAAAAGCTTTCATTTTGGTTTTGCCGACTGGGTAGATTTGTTGCTGCTGTAGAAATGGCTGGTTATATACTAATGTGTAAAAATAAAAAGCTGAGGCTGTACTGTTGCTATTTTCTACTGCGCTAAAGAGAGTCGGAACTCAATGCCTTTTTTTCCGTTTTTCCACTACTATTTCACATTTTCTCTTCCCTTCCCTTTTTCCCTTCCCCTATTTTCCCATTCTTTTTATTTTCCTTTGTATTTTATATTTTGACAAACTCATAAAATTGGTAAACCACAAGAAAATCCAGTAAAGAGACCAAATCAGAAAAAAAGCTTTGTGACATATTTAAAAACCCAGCAGGAGAAGATTCAAACCCCAGAGCCAATCTGGGTCTGCCCCAACGGGATACTCAGCACTAAAACATGATTCAGAAACTGAAGTTGCAAATATTCACACAAACACAAACACAAATACACACACACACATACACAAACCCGATGAGCACTTCTTTACTGAAGCAGAGTCAAATAATTATTCCGAAGAAAACTCTTGTGATCTGTTAAGGCTGCTTCAGCTTTTGATAATTTTTACTTTTCCAAATAGTTGGGACTGTAAGGTAAATTTTTCGATTTTTCAGAGCCCTGAAGGTGACTTTGCAAGCCTAACACAAGACACACGATACACAATGGAAAAAAGGTCTTCTCCATTTGAGAAAATGCCAGAAGGAGAGAGACAGGAGGGCCTTCAATGCAAACTGGACATTGTCCCAATCACAGCAGGTTAACTTAGGACAGGGGAAGGCAACCTGAGACCCCAAATCATTGTCCTGGGCCCCCAGGAACCACCTCTGACCAGAGTGGCTGAAAAAACTGGACAGGAAACTCTCAAATGTTGTACTGTGCATCCCAAAACAGGCTTAGCCTAGTTTACAAAACAGCAACCACAAAGAAATCTTCTGAATTATTTCCACAAACTTATTAAAGTCTAGAAAACTCTGGACCCACTTACTGTGCACCATCACCCCACTCACCTTCATCCCAAGATACTTGAAAAATCTTAAACATGACTCCTGGGTATCCAGGATTATGGGATAGAGGGACAATTTGCTTGGCCCCCCAAATGCCTGCATCAGATAGATGCTTCATTCTGCGCCTGCCTTTGGGGAAAACCTGGGGGAAAAACTGAGCTCTGTCAAACCTCTGTCACCCTTGTGTCCCAAGAGAAAGACATCAGTGTTGGTATTCTGGGTTGGTGATCACCTAGCTGGCTTGGAAAGATTCTACATCATCTCAAGTCTATTGTGACATCTCTACCTTCCAACATCCAGGCTGAAAGTTCTCTTTCGCTCCACTTATGATGCTCACTTGGGAAAGTGAATCTTGTTAAATGATGTTTGTCTACAGTTTTCAGACAGAAGCAAACCTGGTCACACTCAAGAGTTGCTTCAACTAATGGACAGTGTGCAAGTGAAGGAAGAACGCCAGCTTTCTTAAAAGATGTTGGTTGTCTAAGTGATTATTTGTGAGGATTACTATCAACTGCAGGCAAAGTGGTCAAGTAATAGCTCGTTCTCTCGGACCCATTCCATTCCATGGAAAATCTGGTCTCCAGAAGCTTCTCTGGAAGCCCTTCCAAATTCTACCTAGGAAGTTGGAGAAACTACCATGGGTTGACTATTTCAAACTGCTTCCGATACTGGAGGTTCCTAACAGCCTCTTAAACTGAAGCTTTTCATTTCAGAAGCTTTGGGATTTGAGCTAAGTCAGCAGAGTGTAATCTTCACCCCTGAGGTTTTCTCAGGCCAGTAGGAGTCAGCCCTTTCCCTAATTTGCTTTCAAGAGATCAGCTTATGTTAACTGCTGTGGCCTGAGTTGTGACAACAGCTCCACCTCAACCTGAATAATCTGGACTGCACCTTAACATCAAGAAAACAACGATAGTGATAACTGGTGTCTGTGACATCAAGACAGCAAAGGAATTCATCTTCCTAGGCTCCAGTATCGCCCAAAGTGGTGACTGCAGCCCTGAGATCAGAAGGCGTATAGCACTTGGAAGAACTGCAACATCTGGCAGGAATAATATCTGGAAGAATAAAGACATCAGCCTCAAGACCAAATGCAGATTAGTTAACTCAATAATTTTTCCAATTATTACTATGGCTGCAAAACTTGGGACTCTGAAAAAGGCAGATAGGAAAAGGGTGGATGCCTTGGAACTGTGGTGCCGGAGTGGACTATCACGCAGCCCATGGATTGCCAAAATAACAAAGACGTCCTAGACCAGTGGTCTTCAAACTGGGCAACTTTAATGGACTTCAGCTCCCAGAATTCCTCAGCCAGCCCTGGTGATCCTGAGGACTCTGGTAAACCTCCAAATGGCCCCAACAACTCTCTAAAAGAATGCAAATGACCAGCAGTCTGCAAGGAGTATAAATCCTTCCATTCCCTACCATCTAGTCAGAGCTGAAGAAGCTTCTTGGATGAGAAGTGAAACAAGAAAGTCCAGTTGCCTCCTGAAAAAGCACCTTTGGGACTTCCAATCCAACACTTAATTCCACTCCACAAACATTCCAATCCAACCCATAATGGCCAAGATGTATTTTAATGAGAAGCTTAAAGAAGGCATTTTGTTCAAAGTTACAGTTGACAGGGAAGATGATGGTGATGTATAGTTATGTTTTCTTAATCTCAAGATTAGATAAGAGGAATGCTGTGCTGGAGAAATAAAGCGGAGATTCATTCTGGGAAGAAGGCAATAAAAACCTAGACAAGTTCGTGAGGTATAAAGATATGACAACAAAGATCTGAAGACATCCAAATAAAGTATTTCTGATGGCAACAACATGTACCTGTGACATTGGGAGTGGGATGAAAATGACAGATGTCTTCCAACTAATCAGCCAATTCTGGATCAGAAGATTGACTGAGGTACCATCACCAACTAAAGCATCATACAGTATACTTTGGACATCTGATGAACATGGATGAAGGACCAGAAAAAAATTATGCTTGGCAAGGTTGAGGGAAGGCGGAGGAAAAACAACAAGCCGGATGGATGACATCAAACAAATCACAGGAATATCATTGGAAGACTACAACTTACATGATTAAAGTCAGATTTGGATAGCAAGCAATTGTACAAACAATCATCATGAGTTGATCCCAATTCGATTGTCTGTACGTTTAAATTACCATATACAACATTATGCTTTTTAAGTTTTATGTAACTTTCAATTAATTTGATGGGGCTTACCGATTGGTTTGAAAAGTGTTTTTCAGGGAGCCAAGCAAATATGCCAGGTGACATATAGGAGATAGTAACCATTTGTGAAACTGGATCACAGGACCTTGCAAAACAACCTTGAATTGTTTGAACAAGAAATGAAATACCTAAGCTAGGCAGGTAGCTTTTTTCCACTACAAAATTTTTGGCAAAGCAGGATCTGTACCAGCAACATTTTGCTGCCTTAAGGTAAAACATCACATAATTAGCTGCACCAACCTTTGCTTTATTTTTCATTCCATTTTTGAAAAACGCAATGCTCTCCGACAGATGCTGTGCTTACACAATTGCAGATATGTGTGAATTCCAGACTGCTGTCAAAAGGTCTTCACTTTTTTAAATAGGATGCTATTTGGACATAGGCCTAGAAAGGAATGCAGACTGCAGCCTCTACAGAACTTCTATGAACTCAAACACCATCTTTAAAAAATATAATCTTACCCCACGAACTACCGTGTTTCCCCGAAAATAAGACCTGGTCTTATTTTTTATTTTTTTTTTGGCCTCCAAAAGAGGAACAGGTCTTATTTTGGGGGGATGTCTTTTCCTGTTTCACCTCGCTGCGGGGGCACCGACAGCCCTGTCCAACTGGCCCACTTCTTCTGCGGTCGCTTGCTGCCGCTCGCACGTGTCGCCCCCAGCCTCCATTTCACCGTCAGAGGCCTTCAGGAAAGGCCTTTGCAGCTGAGAATGGAGCTCCGGATTCACACGCATGGCGCCCCCTGGCCTCCATTTTGCCGTCAGAGGCCTTCAGGAAAGGCCTCTGCAGCTGAGAATGGAGCTTTGGATTGATGCACGCGGCGCCCTCTGGCCTCCATTTTGCCGTCAGAGGCCTTCAGGAAAGGCCTCTGCAGCTGAGAATGGAGCTCCAGATTGATGCACGTGACGCCCCCCCCCCCCAGCCTCCGTTTTGCAGTCTGAGGCCTTCAAGAAAGGCCTCTGCAACCGAGAACCAAGCTCTGGATTGATGCGTGTAGCGAGTTGCCGCAGAAGAAGTGGGCCGGCGAGGCAGGTGTTGGGGCATGGGAAGCCTGGCTGCAATAGTAAGCATGTGCGGGACGCGTGGGTCAGTTCCACCCCGTGACCCCTGCATGATTTCTAGGCGTGCGCCTCGCCCCAAAACTAGGGCTTATTTTCGAGGAAACGTAGTAGTTACCTAAAGTCAAATAAAGTCCTTGAGTTCTTGGAGGTTCAGGTGGCCTGAAGAAAGGCGATGTGTTTCAGTTTTACTTTTCCAAAGTACCTGAAGGCAGGAGAAGAAGCAACGGATGGAAACTAATCCAGGAGAGAAGCAACCTAGAACTAAGGAGAAATTTCCTGACAGTGAGCACAATTAATCAATGGAAAGGCTTGCCTCCATAAGTTGTGGGTGCTCCATCCCTGGAGGAGACTGGGCAGCCACTTGTCTGGAATGGTACAGGGTCTCCTGCTTGAGCAGGGAGTTGGACAAGAAGACCTCCAAAGTCCCTTCCAACTCTGTTATTCTTTCCTGTTAGCTTATGAAATCTAAAAGGTATTTCTGCCTAACTGAATTTGCTGGTGGCCATCAAGGTCAGAGACCAGAAACATAATTCTCTGAATTGAATTAAGCACTGCCAGTTAACTTAAACTGATTTCTTCAAGGGTTTCATTAATTAAAATGGCAGCTCTTCTTTTAACCAACCAATTAAACGGGCTTACCATCAACACTTTGAGAGGAGTGCTTTCTTAAAATGCTGAGGTGTAAATCAACTGTTAAAAAATATTTCCAAACATTTTAGAGGAAAATCTAGTCATATTTCTTTGTCCTCTTTTCTCCTCTACAAGCACATACATCACTGGCAACAGTAGACATCAGTAGGGTTTTGCACTGCAATCACCACGATCACCACAATGAACTGCAGACAGTCCTATCTCAGGTTAAGGTGTTTGATCTTTGTAACTCCTTCAACACTGAAACATAAGTCTTGATACAATAAATTTTCCATGAAAGCTCCTACTTTAATATATACAAAAGTACCACCAAACCTTCTTTGAGGAAGTTTTTTGGTGCCTATCCTCCCTTCCCCTGACTTCCCATAATGCTGGATCCCAGACACTCTGGTGTGCACTTCATGACCTGTGCCTTAGTTTGGGGCGATTCGCCAAGTCGCAGACAATGTTAAAACAAACAAGAGCTGAGCTCAATACGTCCATTTCTACTTATTCAAAAAGCCATGGGTTGGTGAGTACATGGATGGATGATCTAAATTGGTCTTTCCAATGATAAAGGCATTCAACAACAATTGCATTAAGATTCTGTAATACTGTATAACACTGTTTCCAATTCAGAAGGGGTCCAAAGATTTGTAATGCTTAACCAATAGAAGTTGCTTTGAGGGAAGATGGTTAGCTGTTCCTGATGTGGCTTCCAATTTATTTCAAGGCTAAACAATTATGAGCCCAGGGTTAGCAATATGAAGGTGAATCTGAAATATCTGTACTTATGTTTGTTTATTTCACAGCCTTAATTGCCGAAGGTAGTTTGCTTAGTCCCCAGCATTATCCATTTAAGGAATGTGGACTTGGCATGTACCATTTTGAGGACTGTAAGAACTTGTCTGGAGCATATTCTAATAAAAGTGATTTTATCTATGACCTTGAAGGACCAGCTGGTCTGACTTCGAACATGCCCAGAGGCACAAAGAGGTACGTGCAGTGAAAGCCTGGGTTAATGGTTAATACAGGAATGTGGGCTATTTCTAATGCCAAAAGGATTCCCCCCTTTATAAACCGAGAGCACATGTGTCCTTGAATGCACTTTGTTGCCCTCAAAATATCAATAATGGACAATTTACAGATGCCTTTTGCCAAACATTGGAGCTACCACATACTAAAATTATTACTTCCAAGGGAGGGGTTTCACCCAGGAGAGAAGCTAGCAGAAGTGTATTAGCAAGTTCTGAAAGGCAAATATAAATCAGATTGGAGTTAGGAGCTAAATGAATCTGGAATGTCCTTCTTAAGACGTGGGCTGGTTTTATAAAAGAGATCACAATCAAGAAAAGGAATAGCAGGCATGCACACAAACACTCACACTCAGTGGTGGGATTCAGCCGGCTCGCACCACTTCGGCAGAACCGGTAGCTAATTTTTTGTTGCCCAGGCCCAGAACGGACTTCCGGAAGCGGCATCCACACAGAGAACCGGTTGTTCACATATTTGAATCCCACCACTGCCCGCACTATCCTCCCCATGTTCTTCAATCCAGCTACACAAACTCCAGTGGGAAGTTTCTTTTCATATCTAACTGGACTAAAAATAAAGTAAATTACAATTAACACTTGGATCCCAGGAACTGAGCAGGTACAGGTAGTCTTCGACCACAATTGAGCCCAAAATTTATGTTGCTAAGTGAGACATTTCTTAAGTGAGCTTTGCCCCATTTTACAACCTTTTTTTTGCCACAGTTGTTAAATGAATCACTGCAATTATTAAGTTAGTAACATGGTCATTAGGTTTCACTTTGCTTCCCCTTTGACTTTGTTTGTCAGAAGGGCGCAAAAGGGGATCACATCATCCTGAGACACCGCAACCGTCATAATTATGAACCACTTGCAAAGTGTGTGGAATTTGATCACGTGACTATGGGGATGCTGCAATAGTCGTAAGTGTGAAAAATGGTCATAAGTCACTTTTTCAGTGCCGTTGTAACTTTGATACGGTCGCTAAATGAAATGCTGTAAGTCAAGGACTACCTATAATTCAGATTCTCCAAGGGTTTTCCAGATGTTGCTGGCATTGTCACCAGCCTGGCCAGTAACAAAATATGCTGAGAAGCTTCTTGGAGTTAATCTCAAAGGGCTGCAGATTTAAACTGTAGGAAGTCAGCACCCACCCACCCCAGAGAAGGAAATAGTTTGGGGAATATTAAAAAAGGCAGAATATTATATTTCCCCAAAGGAATAATGGAGAAAAATCCTTTCCCCTAGGCAGAGGCCAGCTTTTAGAAATGCAGATTTGGGGCCACCTATTCATAAGCAAAATGCCTTCAATCACAGCCCCAGAGAAGGTTTGAGCTGATGGGATTAGAAAAACAAAGACTCCCAAGGACAGGAACATGACCTTTAGGACATAATAGGATTAACCCACCACCACCATTAGAATACCAAAAGGGCACACTCAAGCTCAGGTCAAAGTACATGGCAGAGGAACAGGAACAACTCCACACACAAAACCCCAAGCAGGTATAAAAACCCATCTATCCCAACTCCATTTTGTCAGCCACCTCAGAAACATGCTATGTCACTGAAGCTTCTGGCAACTAAATAAACAGAATCTTCCTTCCAAACCGCCTCCATTTTATTTATTCCCAGCTTGGACTGGACCTGATGATTTTTCTTTCAACAAAACCACATTCATTCTAGTTTAAGGTGGGAGTGTGGCAGCAGTGGGCCCTTCACTTCCAGACAACCAACTGGTTAGTAAACCAAGAGCAAGTCTGAAAGGAGCCGTCAGCCAGTCTTGAAGCCATTGGCTCCAGTTCAGCTGAGTTCTGGACTCACCTGAGGAGCCTTTAGATTCCAGCCATAACTTCATTTAGCTAGAATGCCAACAACCTAACTTAAATCTGTCCAGAAAGTGATTCCAGCCACATGGAATGCTAACCTATCTACAAAGTTTGCAAACCATCCTGCTTCATAGCTTGGATTAGTCCCCAAAAATTCCCACCACATTATTTGGTTCTTGGCCATAAATGCCTAAATCGAGATGGCTGTTCTATTTACATTTTGGAGTGCAACAGCTTCTCAGAAGGACTCGCAAGATCTCAAGAATTAAGGTTTATGTTTGTTTGTTTTTTAAAAAGAACACGAATACTAGAAAAATTACAGCCCAAGATAAATACAAGAGAACCTAGGAAACAATATTTGAATTTGGCCCTTTTTAAAAGACTGTGGTAAGCTGATTTATACAGGCAATCCTCGACTTACGACCATAATTGAGCCCAAAATCTATGTTGTTAAGTGAGACATTTGTTACATGAGTTTTTGCCCCATTTTCTTGCCACAGTTGTTAAGTGAATCGCTGCAGTTGATAAGTTAGTAACCTGGTTGTTAAGTGAATCTGGCTTCCCCATTGACTTTGCTTGTCAGGAGGTCACAAAAAAGGGATCACATGACCCTGGAATGTTGCAACGGTCATAAGTATGAACCAGTTGCCAAGCGTCTGAATTTTGATCACATGATCAGGGGGATGCTGCAAAAAGGCCGTAACTGTGAAAAATGATCATAAGTCTAATTTTTCAATGCTGGTGTAACTTTGAACGGTCACTAAATGAACTGTTGTAAGTCGAGGACTACATGCGACACACTTCCTTGATACAAACACAGATTGAACTCACAAGCTAGGATAACCCTGTATTGCCCTAGCTATGGTTTGTTGGATGAGCCACAAATCTAGGCTCATGCATAATATGAAGCCTTTAACCAGTCACCAGGGCTGCGTTACTTCACTTACGGCAATAAGTCAAAAGTAAGCAAGTCATTATGGCTCAGGGACACGTCACCAGCTCTTGCCCCCCATCTTTGAAATGCTTTTTAGGGAACCTCCAGCACTTTTGTTGAGGACATGTCCCCAATGGCCTGCTGGAGACTCCCATGGGTTAAAAATCAGGATGGTTACAAAGTCATATCTTTGGGGAAAACAGTTGAATTCTGGTTTTCTGCATGAGCATGCATGGAAGCAGCTACTCAGATTAGATAGATAGATAGATAGATAGATAGATAGATAGATAGATAGATAGATAGATAGATAGATAGATAGATAGATAGATAGATAGATAGATAGATAGATGATAGATAGATAGATAGATAGATAGATAGATAGATAGATAGATAGATAGATAGATAGATAGATAGATGATAGATAGATAGATAGATAGATAGATAGATAGATAGATAGATAGATAGATAGATAGATGATAGATAGATGATAGATAGATGATAGATAGATAGATATAGATGATAGATAGATAGATAGATAGATGATAGATAGATAGATAGATAGATAGATAGATAGATAGATGATAGATTAGATAGATGATAGATAGATAGATATAGATGATAGATAGATAGATAGATAGATAGATAGATAGATAGATAGATAGATAGATAGATAGATAGATAGATGATAGATGATAGATTAGATAGATGATAGATGATAGATAGATTAGATAGATAGATAGATATAGATAGATAGATAGATAGATAGATGATAGATAGATAGATAGATAGATAGATAGATGATAGATAGATGATAGATAGATGATAGATAGATTAGATAGATAGATAGATATAGATGATAGATAGATAGATAGATAGATAGATGATAGATAGATAGATAGATAGATAGATAGATAGATAGATAGATAGATAGATAGATAGATAGATAGATAGATAGATAGATAGATAGATAGATAGATAGATAGATAGATAGATAGATAGATAGATAGATAAGATAGATTAGATGGATGGATGGATGGATGGATGGATGGATGGATGGATGGATGGAGGGATGGATGGAGGGAGGGATGGATGGAGGGAGGGAGGGACGGACAGACAGACAGATAGATAGACAGACAGACCTTTATTGTCATTTTTTTCCCCTGTGGGCACAATGGCACACATTAAAAATGAAATTTAGTTGCTTTCTCTCAAAGTGTACACATACGTAACACACATTTAAACAACATATACAGCATATGTATAGAGACCTACACCCTTGCACATAAGTAACATATAATTATTAATCACTGTCCATCTTCAATACATAACGGAAGGAGGAAGCTTTAGCGTTCACAAGGTTAATACTGTAAGTAACAAAACTGTGACTGAATCTGGATGTTCTTCTTCGGATACCACGAAGTCTCCTCCCGGAAGGTAACGAGGAAAACAGGTGTGTAGTGTCCCAGACAATCAGACACCCAGAATCAGTGCTTTTTTTGTAAAAAGAAAAGGTGCCGGAACTCACACATGTCATACAACCTGCTTTGCCTACCCTACAAGGTTCCATCCAAAAAAGGTGCCGGAACTCCGTTCTGGGCGTTCTATGACAAAAAAAGCCCTGCCCAGAATACATCTGGGGTGAGAAAGAAACATGTTAGAAGCATCAATCCTAGGTGAGTTAGGAGCAATTCGGAGAATTACTCATAATGCAAGTCTCTGCCGCACAAAGCAGAAGTGCCATAAAGGACAACTGCACAACATATATCTGCGGAGTGCCTAAAGCTTGTAGTTTTGGCTTGTGCCACATGTGACGCAATGCATTTGGCACATGCTCTTTTATGTTCCATTTCTTTCCCCTGGATTTATATTCTTTACAATGCTTGTCCTAGGGCCCATGACTTTGGAGGAAAGGAGATTAAAAGTCCCTGCAAAAGAACTGAAGAATTGAAGAAGCTTCTTGGATGAGAAGCGAAACGTCTTTAAGGAAAAACAAAGAAAGTCCAGTTGCCTTTTGAAAAAAGCATTTTTGGGACAACCATGACCTGGATGATTGAGAATCTCTGTAGACACCCTGCAAGAGTCCTTCCCCTACTAGTTTATACCAATGCATCGACTTCCCCATCTGTAGATACATTGCACAGAGGCATTTATATAGATGACTCCCTTGGTTTCCATATCACATTAAACCGGGGGCTTCATTCACTCTGAACTGGAGTCCCACCCGACCAAACGATCTTCTATCTGCATTTTTTAAAGATGCACAGTGGAAATTCAGATCATTTATTTATTTATTTTGTTGTTGTTAGTTGCGAAGTCGTGTCCGACCCATCGCGACCCCATGGACAACGTTCCTCCAGGCCTTCCTGTCCTCTACCATCTTCTGGAGCCCGTTTAAGCTCATGTCTACTGCTTCAGTGACTCCATCCAGCCACCTCATTCTCTGTCGTCCCCTTCTTCTATTGCCCTCAATCTTCCCCAACATTAGGCTCTTCTCCAGTGAGTCCTTCCTTCTCATTAGGTGGCCAAAGTACTTGAGTTTCAACTTCAGGATCTGGCCTTCTAAAGAGCAGTCAGGGTTGATCTCCTCTAGGACTGACCCGTTTGATCGCCTTGCAGTCCAGGGGACTCGCAGGAGTCTTCTCCAGCACCATAGTTCAAAGGCCTCAATTCTTTGGCGCTCAATCTTTCTTATGGTCCAACTTTCACAGCCATACATTGCAAGATCATTTATAGGACACCCTTTTTAAATGTCTGCTGGACTTCATAGGTCTCCTGATGTTTTCTTCCTCCTTCTGATCCAATGTTGCACTTTTTACAAATAATGTATTGCAATCATAACCCATGCAAATGCCCTCAAAATAACAATGTTTAACAATGTATAAGAGAAATACGAACAGTGATAACAATTAACCAATATAATGGCTTTCTTCCAGAAGTTGTGCGTGCTTCATTACTGGAGGCTTTCAAAAAGAGACTGGACAGCCGTTTGTCTGGAACGACACAGGGTCTCCTTCTTGAGCAAGGGGTTGGACTAGAACAGAGGCCCCCAACCTTTTGGGCACCAGGGACCAGTTCCGTGGAGAGAGGTTTTTCCGTGGACCGGAGGGGGCGTGGCTTCATGTGCTGCCTGCATCCCATGGATGGGGCTTCGCTTGTTTGCGCGGCCTGGTTGCTGGCATGCCACGGCCTGGTGCTGGTCCAGAGACTAGGGGTTGGGGACCCCTGGACTAGAAGACCTCCAAGGTCCTTTTCAACTCTGTTATTCTGTTAAGTGGACAAGCTAAGTGGAGTTCAATCTGGTCCTAGCTGGATGGGGAATCACCAAGGAGTCCCAGAGCTGGACTAGACTCTGATGCAAACCAGAAACCACCAACAAGCCACACCAGGGCAGAAGACAAAGCCCAGTCACTTCCATGCTGTGGTCAAGAGAGGGACAAGCACGATCATTAATTAATTGCCATATTAAAAGCAACTGAGCCTAAAGAAGCATGTTGACTAAACCTAGTTTCCTAATTTTTTAAAATAATTCTATGTTTTATCCACCTCAATGCCTTCTCCAGCTGCTTCCAGCCATTCTTAAAGCTGATGTTAAAGGCCCATCCTTTTGCAAAAAAACCCAAGCAAAACCCCCAAAAAGGTTAATAAATTATTCTTGGAAGTTAGCAAACAGCAACTTAAACTAAGGGCAGATTCCTTGAAGACAAGAAAGTTCCTTCTCAACTGAGGTTGCGCAGCTTAGTAAACCAACAGCATTTTGTAATGATGTGGTTTACTCTCCTAGTTCACGAAGGCCACAAGCAGAAGACTTTATCCTTACATAATAACAGAAAATACCTTTTTATAGCAGGCAGGAAATGGGGGAGAGGGGAAAGGGAAGGCAGTTCTACCATGTGTGTGTCAGTTTATTTGCACCTCCCAGAATAATGTCCTCTTTAAAGTGATACAGCTATTAAATCAACACTAGAAATCCTGGGAAAGGAAAAGAAAAAAATAAATCTTGGAAAAGAAATGGAAAAAGGAAAAAAACAAGTCTACGATAATGCACACATTTTGCCAAAAAGGAAGGCCATTGATAACAAAACACTAACTCTGAACTCCCTAATACATTAATTTGGGGGAAGTAATCTATAGGTTCCAATTTCTCCCCAGCTTATGACACGTCTGTACCTCTTGGAGAAATTTGGCAAGGGGAGGTGCCAATTAGAATGCAAAGGGAGGCTGTAGAGGTGAAAAATAGCTCCACTGGACTCTGGAGGAAGTTAGATAAACCTGCAAACAAGAATATATGCTGCCAAGAGCCAGCTTGTCCTCCAAGACTGAGCCTCCCCCTGCAAGGAAAAATTTCCCTCAAAACCTTGGGGAACGCCATCTCTGCTGCAATGCAGGAGCTGTTCTGCTTCTAGGAAGAACACAACCCACTTGGTGCAAGATATGGGAGTGTGTGTCCTTGGGAGACAAGCTTGCAAGGAAAAGCCAACAAGCCTTCAAAGTACAGAAAACACACATCAGAGTGTGGGAAGTCAGCCCCCCTAGAGAAGGAAATATTAAAAGGGCAGAAAAATATATTTCCTCAAAGGATCTTAAAGAGTCAGAAAAGCATGCCCAGTTTTTCTTAATAGCCCCAGGTCTCTCTTCCCCAAGCAGAAACCAGCTCTATAGAAATGCAGATGTAAACTATCAGGAAGGTTGAAGCTAGAAGCTTAGGAAGACAAAGATACCTAAAACCTACATACCCCACCCAAAGTCTAAGACAGGATATAATAGAATTAACTCACAAATGCCAAAGGGACACAGGTCAAAATACATGACACAGGAAATACAAAGCCTCAAAACAAGAACAGGAAACAACTCCAAACAAAAGGCTCCAGAGGGTATAAAAACCCACTCCCTACATGTGCTCAGCCCTTTTTCCTCTTTCCTTCCAGAGCCATCTTCCTGTCTGGCTCTCCTCTTCAATAAACTGCAACCTTCTTTCTAAAGCAGTCGCCATGTTGTTTATCCCCGGCTTGGACTGAACCACGATGAAGACTTTTCCTTCAACAAGAGGAAGGTATTTAAATACATACCTTGACATCTTAGCAAAGTCTTATGATTTTTTACAACATGGTAAATCATTGACATTAGCCGCTGAATCAAGAAATCAAGGTTCATGCAGGCTGAAGATGCCAAGACAGACCCTGGAAACCACACAACCAACCATATGATGGCCACGAAGGTGAAGAAACAAGGCATCCTCTAGTTTAGTTTGCTTCATTAACACCCTTCAACAGAGGCAGAGGGACCACGTTTTATACCCAGCTTAGACTTCCTTCTAGCTTGAATTACATCAGTGTTCCTTCCACTCAAGCTGCTACCAGTTAAATTCTTCCAGGATTGTCTCAGAAACACCATCAATTATCTAACTAAAAACTAAAGGCAGTTTATCCTTCATGCATTTCCTTTTTTCCCTCTTGCTGTTTTAGGATTGTGCTCCTCTAGGCCTGTCATTTCAAACTCTTTTCTGAGCTGGATTGTCAAAGAATGTGTCATCCAGAGAAACACAAGGTTATGGTGGCGCAGTGGTTAGAATGTAGTATTGCAGGCAAATTCTGCCCCTTGCCAGGAGTTCGATCCTGACTGGTTTCAGGTTGACTCAGCCTTTCATCCTTCTGAGGTCAGTAAAATGAGGACCCAATATTCTGACTCTGTAAACCACTTAGAGAGGACTGTAAAGCACTATATAAGTAAAGCAGTATATAAGTCACCATTGCTATTAAACATGCTAGGAAAATCCTTTGCGGAAAGCCTGTGCAAAACACTGGAGCACAGTTCTATTCAACTATCTGTCCAAATCTCAATTTAGCGAAAAATTTAAGGGTAGAAAACTTCAGCATAGGAAGACACTAAGTGGCAATGTGATTCGTCTGGTTTTATCTGGAATGTTGTGTGAAGACAGATCACGGTAGTTTGTACAGTAAACCGTGGTTGAAAACTCAGCTTTGATCTGTTCTTGATGCAACAGGCTAATGTAGAAACTTGAGAGAGAGAGAGAATAAAAATTCCCACTTCCAGCATAAAGGACTTCCAGTTTTCAACAAGGTACATAACAGAGAGCCCAAATTGGACTCCATTTTCATTTCTGCCAGGCATTTTTAAAAAGAAGAAGTAGGGTGAAGCACCATCTCATCTTACAGCCTTAAATAGGAAATAATCTTGCAGCATACAACTAAAGATAGCAACAGCTGCAGTCAAAATATCTTCAAGGGAATTATTTTACAGAGTCAAGTTGAGCCAATCCTTCTGAAAACAGTTATCTAGTCCTTTATTACCCTCCCATTTACTCGGACAATTTGAAGGCCACCCTGTAAGGCTTCCTCAAAGCTTAGTGAAAATGCTGAGAAGAACAGGCTAGAATTACAGGAATAAGTGACAATGATGTTTATAAAAGTTATAGGAGGCAAATCCTTTCCTAGGCGGCCTTCCCCCCCCCCCCAAAGAACAGGACTTCCGAGGAACGTAAACCAAACCAAGACCCTCTTTGTTTTCAGAATTGATGCTCTGATACAGATGGGTATGTGTGGGCACTCAAATCACCAGACTGACTAACATTCACATGATATAATCAATTATATTTGTGTTATTCCATTGCAGCCCATATGAGTTGTTTGATCTGGGAAGCTGCCAAAGGGAGCTTGGGGCAGGGTGTTTTCTGTTATTTTAAGACTTCAAAACAAGGCATCTGAATTTACAGGACCAAAGCATGTCTAAAAATAGGGGGAGAGCCCTTCATGAAGATGTTTCCTTGATGGATTCAGACTGTATTCTACAGACACCTGCAGAATAGCCAGGAGTCGAGAAAATCTTCCTTCTGAATCTTCACAATGCTCACGGAAATGTTGCTAAAGAGGAATGAATTATTCAGTGAAGGGAGGATGCGAAAAACCAGGAGGATTGGAAAGTAGGTAGAGGAAAAACAATTAAGACGTCAACCATCCAAATGATTCCTTTATGAGACCTGGCCAGATGTTCAACTGCAACCGCAGCATACCAAAAGGAAAAGTGTAGTAGGCCAACACATCTGAAGTTATAGAAAAGTTGCTTTACTTAAAAGTGTCCTTTCCCCCCAACATTGCATCTATTCTGATCTCAAGAGTGAAACTAAAAGAGTGATCTTAGAAAATATTCATAGGGGTCCAATCTTCTCTACATCTGGTATCTTTTCTCCTTCCTCCCAACCGAACATTTGCTTCAAGGTTATTTATGCATATGCTATTTTTCATAATATTTGTTGGGTGCACCATCTTAGAAGACTTAGTCTACCTATTCATAATCAAAACTAAAGCCCTCAAGATTCCGTTTGAGAAAAAAATAAGTTTTATGCTTTGATCGATATCATATTTCTTTCGATTAAACTGCAGGTAGCCCGAAATGTTCATTCTGAACAACAAAAAAGACAGAATAGATATCAATGTTCTTCCTGCATCAACTCAGGAAACTCAGATTGCCCAAAGATCTGCTGATATGGTTCTACAGAGGAATTATTGAGTCTGTCATTTGTATCTCTATAACCGTCTGGGTTGGCACAGCAACCAAACAGGACAGGTACCGACTTCAACAGATAGTTAGGACTGCAGAAAAAACAATTGCAACCAGCCTGCCTTCCACTGAGGACCTGTATACTGCACAAACCAGAGAGAAGTCTGAGAAAATATCTATAGACCCCTCACATCCTGTAGAGAATCTATTTCAACTTCTCCCCTCAAGACACCGCTATAGGGCATTGCATGCCAAAACAACCAGACACAAAGACGGTTTCTTCCCCCATGTCTTCACTCTACTAAACACCTAACTCCCACAGCACTGTCTTATACCTAAAGATATTCACCCATGTAGTAGGCTGTATTGCTATTATCCTTGTCATCTTCTCATCTTTGTCGTCTCTCATCTTTCCTAGTACCTTCTCCTCTTGGTATATTACGATTGATCAATTGTTGTTTGTATCTTATGATTTATGATCCATGACTTATCACTGTGCTGCTGTATGCACAGTGAGAGCTTATGCACCAGAGACAAATTCCTTGTGTGTCCAATCACACTTGGCCAATAAAGAATTCTGTTCTGTTCTGTTCCATTTTCTATTCTATTCTATTCTATTCTATTCTATTCTATTCTATTCTATTCTATTCTATTCTATTCTATTCTATTCTATTCTATTCTATTCTATTCTAAATTCCTCATTCCATTCCATTCCATTCCATTCTATCTATTAAAAAAATAAATGCATTGTGCAGCTGGGTTGCTGGGCCCCCAAACTGTAGTAGACTAATACATGTTTCCCTTGCCTGGTCCTTGCCCAGACTGGTATCCTTCCCCCACTCTCAGTAAGATGGAGACCAGCAAGCCTAATAAAGGGACAAAGAGGATTTTATACACTATCAGTAGCAAAACAAGTAGACTGGCCGAGCAAGGGCAGAACAATTTGATTTGTCTCTGCCAACCGAATCCCTGCTCTCTTATCTACGCAGACTTCCTACTCACAACCACCTTTTACTAAACAAACCGCCCCACAAATGACTAAGTCAGCAGCAGTCAGTTCTCTATTCAAATATCTCAGCCTTGAAATTTCCAGGCAAAGGTGCTCAAATCATCCTCCCCCAGTGAAGAACTGAATGTGCCTTATGCCAAGATATTTATTCCTTCTCACAGAGGGTACAAAATGGGTGTGTTTGTTGCAACTCCTTCTCTAGGAGTTGTTCTCCCTTTGGCTGCAGGGTGTTGGGTGAGTCACTCTCTGGCTCTCAGCCCATCACATGCCAATCCCTGAGGGTTGGGGTGTTCTGGGAACACTAGAGAGGGATTAAAGGACCAACTTCCAAGGGGGTTAAAATTAAGTCGAAACGGAGCCAGCCATGAAACCAGTAGAGAGAAAGCTAGACATGGTCAGGCCATGTTTCCTGATCTCTTTTTCCAAGGCAAATGCAAAAGAGGCTCATGATGTCATGAGGTTCTCCAGCCTGGAGGCCCCTGGGGTAATGCCCACGGGGATTCTCACCCTCTCCTGAAGAAAATATGATAATGATAATAACCTTTATTGTCATTTTTTTCCCCTGTGGGCATAACGGCACACACTAAAAATGAAATTTAGTTGCTTGCTCTCTAGTGTACACATCCATAACACACATTTAAAATCATACTCTATACAACATATGTATAGACCTACACTCTTACATATAAGTAACATATAAATATTAATCACTGTCCATCTTGAATACATAACGGAAGGAGGAAGCTTGAGAGCTCACAAGGTTGATACTGTCTGGCACAAAGCTGTGACTGAATCTGGATGTTCTGCTTCGGATGTCACGGAACCCCCCCCCCAGAAGGTAACAAGGAAAACAGGTCGTGAAGAGGGTGTGTAGTGTCCCAGACAATCTTGCGGACCCTGCTCAAGCATCGCTTATGTGCTATGTCCTGGATGGAAGGGAGGGAACTGCCAATGATCTTTTCAGGAAATCCTCTATTCCCAAAGTTTTTGACCCTGTTTGTAGGATTGGGGCCAGCCAGAACTCTCCCTAAGAAGACTTTACTGGGTTGGTGTCATGGTTCCAACGGATGAAACTCTTCAAAGAACTTCGAGGCGTTGTTTACCTTAAAGAATCTTTATTCGAGAAGCATAGCATCAGCACATACATAGCCAAAGCCAAAATCTGAATTCACCTCCCCTGAGCACATAGTATCAAAGCACAATTCCCTCCTCTAATTTACAGTCATAAATCACATTCTCCAATTAGTTTGAAATGCAGACCTTCCCTCCAGTTCTCCAGCCCGCCAATTCTTATCATCTCTTATTTCAAAAACCTTGATTCTCACACTGGTTACAGTATTGTTATGTCTAACTAAACTCCCATGCGCATTCCTCCTCCTCCCCTCCAGTATCATCTAATTCTAACTCTAATTCTAAGAGTAAAACATAAGAAGGAAAATGGTTGCATCTCCATATGTTGTCAAAGCAGAAACATCCGATGTTAGCAGCATTGACATCTGGTGGCTGATAGGATTACAGTGATTGTACTGGCAAAAGAAGCCTTGCTTAAACATTCTCCCACTGAGCAAAAGCACGACGCTTCAAAACAGAAAGTCCTCGACTTATAGCCACAGTCGAGCCCAAAATTTATGTTGCTAAGCAAGACAGTTGTTAAGTGAGTTTTGCCCTATTTTACATCCTTTCATGCCAGTCGCTAAGCGATTCACTGCAGTCGTTAAATTAGTAACACGGTTGTTAAGTGGGTCTGGCTTCCCTATTGGCTTTGCTTGTCAGAAGGTTGCCAAAGGGGATCGCGTGACCCCGGGACACACTGCAACCGTCATAAATATGAACCAGTTGTCAAACGTCTGAATTTTGATCACGTGACCCTGGGGATGCTGCAACGGTCGTAAGTGTGTGAAAAACGGTCAGAAGTCACTTTTTTCAGCCTTTGGAATGTCTTTGGAATGTCAAACTGCTTGAAGGCGAAGACTACCTATAGCAGGGGTGGGGAACCTTGGCTCTTTTATGACTCGTGGACTTCAACTCCCAGAATTCCTGAGCCAGCATGGCTCAGCATGGAAACCTCTCCCTTTCCCCTCAGCATGGCTGGCTCAGGAATTCTGGGAGTTGAAGTCCACAAGTCATAAAAGAGCCAAGGTTCCCCACCCCTGACCTATAGTAAAGGAGAAGGAGACTGGCTTGCCCCAAACTAAGACAGTTTATTGTGACAGATGTTGACTGTTCTCAGTGAAAATGTAGAGGTTATTACTCTGATCAGCAACATATGAGCTAAGAGGATATTTGAACCAGCATGTTTGATGAGACCAACACTGGACAGCTCTACCATTGTTCGAATTCCCATGTAGCTGTTTCTGGGCAACAACGAGAATGAGACTCTCCGGAACAGAGTTTACATTTCAACCTTTAATTTCGAGACACCATAAAAAGCCTCTTCGATCTGATTCTGTCTTGAGAATTCAGCAAGGGAAATGTTTGACTCAGGTTTCCATGCATCAAAACTACTGGGACTATCGGAGCTGATTCATAAGAATAAGCAAATGTGGTAGACTCCAGAAGAGAGATCGAAAGCAAGATTACTGTTCAAAACGGAATAGGAGGATATATGGATGGACGGATGACAGGCAGACAGACAGACAGACAGACAGACAGATAGATAGACGGAACCGTTTGCCCACTGCAATTGTGGGTGCTCCATCACTGGATGTTTTCAAGAAAAGATTGGACAACTATTTGTCTGGCATGGTATAAGGTCTCCTGCCTTGAGCAATGGGTTGGACACTAGAGGACCTCCAAGGTCCCTTCCAGCCCTAGAATTCTAGGATTCTATGAGATAGATAAGATACCTAGGAAAGATAAGACAGATAAGATATAGAAGATGGATGGATGGATGACAAACAGACAAATGGAACGGTCTGCCTACTGCAGTTGTGGGTGCTCTATCACTGGATGTTTTTTTTCGAGGCAAGAAAGCAACTGGGATAACCCTTGGCTAGAGAAGAGAATGCTTTAGACTTCTACAAACCCTGCCTGGCCATCAAGAGTCAGAGGGAAAAGATGTACAGTATGTACTGAATCAGCTGATTTAAACACACAACTTACAGAATAGAGCTAAGAAGGGAACTTGGGGGCCTTCTAGTCCAACCCCCTGCTGAAGCAGGAGACCCTGGCCTATACCATTTCAGACAAGTGGCTGTCCAGTCTCTTCTTAAAAACCTGCAGTGATGAAGCACCACTAGAACACCACTAGAAAAAGTTGAAAGGATCACACACCTCGGTTCTAATTTACATGAAAGCTGGGACATGACCGCTGAAGTAAAGACAAGGATAGAGAAAGCTCGAACAGCATTCTTCAAAATGAAAAAGGTCTTCTGCAGTCACGACATAAGCCTAAGACTGAAAATCAGGCTTGTCAGATGCTATATTTTTTCTATCCTGCTCTATAGAGTAGAGAGTTGGTCTCTGACAGAAGGCCACCTGAAGAGACTAGAAGCATTTGAAATGTGGATTTACAGGCGGCTGTTACGTATAAGCTGGGTGGACAAGATCAGAAATGAGGAGGAGATAAGCCGCCTGGGAAAGCCAAGGGAAATCATCAGAACAATTAAAAAACGAAAATTAGAATATTTCGGACATGTGATGCGACACCCAGAAAAATACGGCATACTCCATTTAATCCTCCAAGGAAAGATTGAAGGCAAACGAGGTCCAGGCAGAAGAAGAAGATCATGACTTCAAAATCTAAGGGACTGGTTTGGACAAAACTCAGCAGCACTTTTTCGTGCGGCTGCTGATAAAAACAGGATCGCTAACATGATCGCCAACGTCCGATAACGGATATGGCACAAGAAGAAGAAGAAGAAGAAGTGATGAAGCACCCACAACTTCTGAAGGCAAGCTGTTCCACTGGGTAACTGTCCTCACTGTTAGAAAGTTTCTCCTTAATACCAAGTTGCTTCTCTCCTTGATTAGTTTCCAGCCTTTGTTTCTTGTCCTGCCTTCGGGTGCTTTGGAAAATAGGTTGACCCTTCTCTTCTTTTGTTCCCAGGCCTTAAAATTAAAGAAGGCTACACTTTGCCACGTGAGGGAGATTATTAATTTCTGCTAGGCTGAAGGGGAAGAGCTTTTAGCCGACCTTGGAACAACTCACATGACCTGCAGCCCGAACAGAAAACAGTTTCTTTCCAAGGCTGAGGCTCCTCCTGCTCAAATTCACCCAAACAGTTTTTTTTTCCCCCACAATCATGCAGATATTACAGTGCTCAAGCAAAATGCAGAATTTCTTTGATGTAATTACTTTACTCGAGATTTCGGTGCCACCGCCTTGTCCCAGATTTTAAAAAGGCCCTTTTGTGAAAGCTCGGATTGCTCAATTCAGATAATTTCAACCCAGTGCAGCGTGACCAATGATGCTTGCTCCCACTATCTATCTGGAGAGGCCCATTGCAAATCCTTCAGTTCTGGTCAACACGATACAAAAATAATAATAATAATAAATGTTGAGACTCTAGAAAGACTGCAGAGAAGAGCAACAAAGACGATTAGGGGACCGGAGGCTGAAACATATAATGAACGGTTGCAGGAACTGGGTCTAAGGGAAGGACTGGGGTGACATGATAGTAGTCTTCCAACATTTGAAAGACTGGCACAAAGAAGAGAGGGGCACTCTTATTTTACAAAGCACTGGAGGGCAAGACAAGAAGTAACAAATGGAAACTTATCAAGGAGTGCTCCAACCAAGGAATTAAGGAGAAATTTCCTGACAGTGAAAATAACCAATCAGTGGAACGGTTTGCCTCCAGAAGTTGTGGATGCTCCATCACTGGAAGTTGTTTTTAAGAAGAGATTGGACAAAATGAAATTCAATGGTGAAAAAAGTAAGGTTCTACATTTAGGCAAGAAAAACCAAATGTACAGGTATAGTATAAGGGGTACCTCGCTCAATAGTAGTAACGGTGAGAGGGATCTCGGAGTCCTAGTGGACAATCACTTAGATATGAGCCAGCCGTGTGCTGCAGCTGCCAAAAAAGCCAACACAGTGCTAGGCTGCATTAACAGAGGGATAGAATCAAGATCACGTGAAGTATTTATACCACTCTACAATGCCTTGGTAAGGCCATACTTGGAATACTGCATCCAGTTTTGGTCACCACGATGTAAAAAAGATGTTGATACTCTAGAACAGGGGTGTCCAACTCGCAACGTCACGTGACACGTCATGACGTATCGTGACTTTTTATCCATTGCCGGCAATGGAGTGGGCGCGGTTTCACCATGACGCATCCGGCCCGTGGGCCGGCAGTTTGACACCCCTGCTCTAGAAAGAGTATAGAGAAGAGCAACAAAGATAAAACATATAAGGAACAGTTGCTGGAATTGGGAATCTCTAGTCTAATGAAGAGAAAGACGAGGGGTGACATGATGGCAGTGTTCCAATATCTCAGGGACTGCCCCAAAGAAGAGGGAGTCAAGCTATTTTCCAAAGCGCCTGAAGGCAAGACAAGAAGCAACGGATGGAAACTAATCAAGGAGAGAAGCAACCTAGAACTAAGGAGAAACTTCCTGACAGTTAGAACAATTAACCAATGGAACAACCTGCCTCCAGAAGCAGTGAATGCTCCAACACTGGAAGTTTTTAAGAAGAGACTGGACAGCCATTTGTCCGCAATGGTATAGGGTTTCCTGCCTGAGCAGGGGATTGGACTAGATGACCTCCAAGGTCCCTTCCAACTTTATTATTATTATTATTATTATTATTATTATTATTATTATTATTATTATTATTATTATTATTATTATTATTATTATTATTATTATTATTATTATTATTATTATTATTAACCATTTGTCTGAAATGGTATAGGGTCTCCTGCTTGAGCAGGGGGCTGGACTCGAAGACCTCCAAGGTCCCTTCCAACTCTTGTTATTCTGTTAAAGCTTTTTGAACTATGATATTTTTATCAAGGAAAATCTGTTGGATGAGCAGAATTGCCTTATTGTATTCAAGTCACTGTGAGCAAAGTTTCAAAGTGTAGCTTTGCAAAAAGATGATCATTCAAAATGCACTGGCAATAAAGCATTTGGAAATAATGCAGCAAGTCATTTTATTGTTGATGGTGGTGGCTGGGTCCCAGTATCAAACGTAACAATTTCCATTCTGGTCTCATGTCTCCACTTCCTTAGTGTTGTTTCAGATTCTCATTTTCTAACAAGCTTCCTTTTTTTTCTCTCTCTCTCAGCGTCCAAGTAGTGTTTTCAAGAAAAAAGATAAAAAAAGAAATGCTGGAGAAATTAACCCCTTCCATGGCACGCGGTAATTTCAGATCATTTGTTTATGGAAACAAGAGGCCAGCATTTTCCCAGCAGCAAATCGTGTTACGACCTTTAATCTGTTTTCCAAGATTTGATGAAGTTATTGTAAAACAGCTGCAAGTCTCCCTACAGCACGACATACCAAATGCAATTCAATCTTCTTGCCAATCAAGAAAGCCTCTGTTCCACAACAGTAATTTGAAAATGCAGAAACTGGCATCGAAAAGCAAATGTTCAAAAGTCTAGAGCTTCTCCTTAAATTCTAGGATGAAGGACCCCTCTGAAGGTCTTCCTGGAAGTTAGACTTTCATGATCCAGGGTGGGCAGGTTCAAATATTACATTCACTTTGAATGAGGTTGTTTTAGCTGGGGAAAAAGCGAATCCTCGATGGTTTATAAACCATGGTTTATGATTTCCCGTTGGGGTGAGCCCCATCATGGCTAAAACAAAGCATGGCTTAATGCTTGTGTGAATCAGGGACTCTTTTAGAAGATTCACTTCATACAGACAAAAAATAGTCTACAAGAAGGGCAGAAACCAACTCATCTTTGATGATGATGATGCCCATCTTGTATGCAATGACTCTGGGCAACTTACAACATAAAAAACATTGGGGGGGGGGAAATATTAAAATCAGCCATTACAAAAACACAGCAAATAAAAACATTAACAGATAAAATCAAGATGGCAAAGAAGGAAGCACGGTGATGGGGTGAGGAGGAAGCACTGAATTTTAATTAGTTAACCACCTCCAGTATGAAGCTCCCCCACCCATTGGGTCCCCGCACATCTGGCAAAGCCGGGTCTTGAGGCTCTTTCGAAACATCAGGAGGGCGGGACCCCCTTGAGCAAGGAGGGGAGAGAAGGTGCAGGAACAGCCATAATGCTACTCACACCCCAAACCACGGATTGAATCAGCTCTCAATCTTAGGCTGGGCTGATTTGGCTGAGAAAGGCCTGTTAATTATGCCTGTCAGAAGAACAAATTAGGCGGTGGGTATGAAATACATTCACGGGAAGTATTTTGCCACTAGGAAGAACGAACCTGTCTTTAGCATGAAAGTTTAAAATTATATTCCACACATTGTTATGCTGGCTACAGATAAGACTGGAGCTCTGCTGAATTAAAATCAGATCTTTAAAACCGCTGTGAGTGAATTTTAAAGTGTTTCAAGGCATTTTCAAGGGGGCATTTCAAGTAGCCCAGACAAAAATAATCCAAAACTAAGATATAAGTTTGAAGAGCCTTAAGGCCTGCTCTCAGCTGACTTAATCAACTTTCTAAAGATTGGTTTGCAATGCTACAGAACCACAAGGAAACAGCTCTGTTCTGAAGCACTGCAGCATTAAAGAGGTATTTATTTATTTAGTTATCAAGATGTGTTTACTATATTTATATCCTGTCCTTTTTTTTTCTGGAGTACAAGGGACTTCCCCTCCTTTGATGCCTAAGATAATGCAATTTATAAGGCTACAACCAGCCTTCTGCTAACAGATAATTAAATCACAACACGTGCCATGGGCCAGAAACAACGTGATGGGGCAAGATCCAGGGGTTGGGCCCCCAGTCGGAGAGAATGGTCTTGGGATCAAGAACAGGTGATCTGCAAGCCTTCCAAGGAACCGCTGAGGATCTGTTGACTCAGAGCCATGGGCAGAAATGGACCTGCAGAATTGGAAGCCCTGCCGCACAGGCCTTATAAAAGCCCTGCTTTCTGCATAGAGCAGAAGTCCCCAACCTTTTGGGCACCAGGGACCGGTTCCGTGGAGAGAGGTTTTCCCGTGGACCGGAGGGTGCGTGGTTTTGTGTACTGCCTGCATCTCGCGGATGGGGCTTTGCTTGTTTGTGGGGACCGGTTGTTGGCATGCTGTGGACCGGTGCGGGTCCACAGACCAGGGGTTGGGGACCCCTGTGCTAGAGACAGAGGTTGGATCTGGGCTGGCAAAATTGATCAGAATTCCTGCAACAGAAACTTCCCCTTTGTTTCACAGCGAACTCCGAGTCATTTTACAGACTGGCCAAAGAGAAATGGCTGCTGGGCTAGACACTGAGGGAGGAAGCCATGAGTCATGATGTATGTCAGGGAATCGGGGACCATCTTCCAATCTCAATGGGTCAGCCTTGTAAGGTATACCAGATGCCTGCATCTCGCGGATGGGGCTTTGCTTGTTTGTGCGGCTCGGTACTGGTCCACAGACCGGGGGTTGGGGACCCGTTCTATAGGTAATCCCCGATCTACAACAGTTCATTTAGTGACCGTTCGAAGTGACAATGGCACTGAAAAAAAGGGACTTATAACCATTTTTCACACTTACGACCGTTGCGGTATCCCCCTGGTCACATGATCAAAATTCAGATCCCTGGCAACTGGCATGTATTTATGACGGTTGTATTATTCTGATCATCTTTTATGACCTTCTGACCAGCAAAGCCAAGGTGGGGGGGGAGAAGCCAAATTCACTTAACGACCGTGTTACTAACTTAACCACTGCAGTGATCCACTTTAACAAGTTTGGCAGGAAAGGTCGTAAAAGGGGGCAAAGCTCACTTCGCAAATGTCTCGCTTAGCAACAGAAAGGTTGGACTCGACGGTGGTCGTAAGTTGAGGACTATCTGGGAATGGCTTTAACCCCTGTCTCCACAAGAGACGCATCCAGCCACGTCCTGTCTGAGATGCTACTGGCAATTTGAGATCCTCAGCTGTGAAGCCCGAGGGTACCACCTTCCCCTCCATTATCAGCAAATCAGAGGTAACTCCTGTTGAGGCTCTTTTTGCACCAACACCCAATTCAGGGGAGAGGTGCCTAACCCTTCCTTGCTTATTACCATAATATTGACTTAGGCAGTTTTAAAGTAGTAGGGCTGCTCCTGAACCTTGACTGTCTCATTAAACTCTCTCTCTTTGTTATGCTAAATACCTTCAAGCAGTCGGCACCAAAAGGTTAATAATTAACCAAATCTTAAAAAAACAAGACTAGAGAAGGGCTGTTCAAGACTTCTTAAAACAGGGTGATGGCCACCTGTGCACAGAGCCCCAAAGATGGTTAGGGGGGCTGGAGGAGGCTAAAACAAACGAAGAACGGTTGCAGGAGTTGGGTAAGTTTAGTCTAGTGAAAAGAAGGACCAGGGCTGACATGGTAAGCAGTCTTCCAATAATTGAGGGGCTGTCACAAAGAAGAAGGGGGCCGTCCCATTGTCTTGAAGGCAGGACAAGAAGCAACAGATGGAGACTAATCAAGGAGAGAAGCAACCGAAAACTAAGGAGAAATTTCCTAACAGTGGGAACAATTAACCAGTGGAAATAGCTTGCCTTCAGAAGTTGTGGGTGCTTCAACACTGGCGGCTTTTAAGAAGAGACTGGACAGCCACTTGTCTGGAATGGTGACTGTAGGGTCTCCTGCTTAAGCAGAGGTTGGACTAGAAGACCTCCAAGGTCCCTTTTCCAACTCTGTTACTCTGTTATTTCTGCTCAACCCGGCTGCTGGCAGTTACGCAACTGAATACAACGTACAAGGAAATGAATGTACACTTTCTTTTGAAACTGAAACATACATTTTCTAGAAAACGCAAGAACAAATAAGGGAATTCCGGCTTTACACTGCATGTGGTAAAATAAGACAAATTAACGAACTACTTTAGGGAGTTATTATTGCAATGGATTAATTACGGATTAGTAAACTGAACCTACTGCAGACTCAGTCCACACCCCAGTAGGAAAAGAAAATTCAGCTGTGAAAACAGAGTAAGATTACCAGTTGCACATTCGCTTTTATGACCTCTCCAAAATTCCTTCAGCCTTGAAGCCCCCTGAGATTTAGCCCAGGAGGAACTTGCCCCCAAACCTTTTGGGGCAAACCTGATTCACTCACTGAGCATCATCTAAAAAGGGAGGTAGAACCCATCATTTAATTGAATGCTTAATGCTTCAATTGCCTTATTCGACGCTCAGCATAGACAAGCTTTGAAATCTGACCTTTAAAGACTCTTTTTTTTTCCTGATTCTGTCTAAAACAGGGGTAGGCAACCTTGGCTCTTTTACGACTCGTGGACTTCAACTCCCAGAATTCCTGAGCCAGCCATGCTGAGGGGAAAGGGAGAGGTTTCCATGCTGAGCCAAGCTGGCTCAGGAATTCTGGGAGTTGAAGTCCACGAGTCATAAAGTGGCCTAGGCCTAGGCCAGAGGTAGGCAACCTTGGCTCGTTTACGACTCGTGGACTTCAACTCCCAGAATTCCTGAGCCAGCCATGCTGAGGGGAAAGGGAGAGGTTTCCAAGCTGAGCCATGCTGGCTCAGGAATTCTGGGAGTTGAAGTCCACGAGTCATAAAAGAGCCAAGGTGGCCTACCCCTGGTCTAAAAGAACTTGTTCCTTGCTTTATCCTTCCTCAGCCCAATACTGTGAGCTAACAGACTTCCTCCAAACAGAATTTAAAATGGAAGTGAAGCAAAGGAAATGGGTACTTTCTTTATTAAGAGATAAGATAAATAAAGATAAATAACCTTTATTGTCATTTTTATATTGTGGGCACAATGGCACACATAAAAAATGAAATTTAGTTGCCCGCTCTCAAAGTGAAACATATACATGACCTAAACATACTATGTACAACATATATATAGACCCACATCCCTACATATACATAGCAAATAAATATTAAATACTGTCCATCTTGAATATATCTTGAAGAGTTCCTGCATTGTTTTATTTTGCTTAACTGGGATCAAAACTTGGTCTTAAAAGAGTTTGGCGGTGGGGTTCTCTGGTCCCTGCCCACCACCTAACACTGGAGAATATATCTAAATACAATTTCCACCCTTTGAAGCTGCCCGTGGTTTATTTCTGCCACAGCTTCCTGAAGCTTTGAAGCACCAGCAGCTTTTGGAAGTACTGTTCCAGCTTTGTTCCTATCTGCTGCCCCCCACAAGAAACAAACACAGGCCCATTGGGCTGAAATTGTCCTGCAAGTCGGGGGTCTCTGTCTTAGAACACTTTCCAAAGATGGGCTTAACTAGGAAACAGAGGAGACACAGACATTGCAATCTGCAAAACCAGGCTGTTGTTACGGTAGGACATAATTTTATGAAGCCCCAGCGTCCAAACAAACTTCTCTCACCTTTCTAAGGAAGATTATAACAGACCTTCGTCCCACTCCCCTTGGGATAGAGAAAACCATCACCCATTCCATCAGCATCACCCAAGGCTGAAGGACGGGCTCCAGGCTTGCCTCGGGCTTGCCTTGTGCTTCTTCCAGGAACTCCTGGCTAAGCAGCAAAGGGGCCCAAAGTCCCCAGGGCAGGGATGAAGGGCCTAGATCACGAGGCAGCTTGGGGCAGAAGACCCAGAGCTGCCCCTTGACCCTTTGCCTCTCTGCCCTTTTCACTGCAAGGCCGAGGCAGCCACAGGAGAATCTGCACAACATGGCCGTGTTCAAACCACCAGAGAACTTTCGAAGAAGTCCCAGTTTTGAATGCTGAATGCAGGAATCTAAGGGAGCGCACACTTAATGGTTTCTTTGATAGGATTCTTCAGCGGGTGCAGCCTAACTAAGCGACTTGAGTTCGGTCAAGAGCTGCCAAATTTGTTATTGCAAAACCCCGGAAAACTCAAAATACTTCTTTGCTTGGATCAGAGATATTTTAAAAATACGGGGACGTCACTCCAGCTGCTGAATAAAGGGACGCCAAGAGCTTGGAATGAAACGGCAAGCAAGGAAAGGTTTATCCCAAACCGGATATGATCTTTTCTGTCTCAAGAACATGGAAAACTGGATTGGAATTGCAGGAAGTGCTGGGTTAGAGGGGGGGCAGGGCATGGCCAATAGAGGCAAGGCGTCCCCTTCCTGGGTGCCACAAAGCAAAGGGTGCAGAGCCAGGTTCCCCCAGTGAGCAAAAGGGACTCTGTGGCTGGATTCAAAGTTTTTGTTTATCTCTAAACGTTTGTGCTTGGGAATACAGAATGCGGAGAGTCATTCCTGCGTGCACCTCTCCACGTCTCTTTTGTTTGGTTTTATTGTTATTTCCATTCTTTTGTTATGGGAGGGGAATTGACTTGGGTGGTGTGCTTGCGTGGCTAAAAAATAAAAGCAATAACGTGCTGAAGCAGCATCACCAAAACAATTTTTTAAGAAGCCAAGCATTTTTTATGTTCCTGTTATGTTCCCACATTTGTCCAGTGAAGTCTTGAGGAATCTTCCATGAAAAGGGAACCGTAAAACTATGTACATGTTAACAGAATACAGAATAACAGCATTGGAAGGTGCCTTGGAGGTCTTCTAGTCCAAACCCCTGGCCAGGCAGGAGACCCTATATAAGGGGTAGGCAACCTTGGCTCTTTTATGACTCGTGGACTTCAACTCCCAGAATTCCTGAGCCAGCCATGCTGAGGGGAAAGGGAGAGGTTTCCAAGCTGAGCCATGCTGGCTCAGGAATTCTGGGAGTTGAAGTCCACGAGTCATAAAAGAGCCAAAGGTTGCCTATCCTGACAAATGGCCGTCCAGTCTCTTCTTAAAAGCCTGGAGTGATGGCGCATCCACAACTTCTGGAGGCAAGCCTTTCCACTGATCGATTGTTCTCACTATCATTGTTCTCTTTATTTCTAAGTTGCTTCTCTCCTTGTTTAGTTTCCATCCATTGCTTCTTGTCCTGCCTTCAGGACAATAGGTTGACCCCCTCCCTATTCTCTGTGACAGCCCCTTACGATATTGGAACACTGCTATCATTCATTAGACAGCTGATTCAGAATTCTTCTGCTGGAAATTACATCCGAGGTTTCTAAGACTGTGTGGCCATCGGTGATTTCACAGGCTTGTGCAAAAAAAAAAAAAAAAAAAGGGTTAAAAATCTCACCCTTGTTCATCTGGTCTCTTGTCACAGACCGCTGATCTTTCAATGTTTGTTTCCTGGGGGAATTGGTGAGACAGATGGATATGCATTACATTAACCCTGAGGGAGAATTCCTGCCCTAAATACAGGGTCTCCTGGAGCAGAAAGGCTTGCTATTAAAGGAGTTTCCCAAGGAAGGGGGGGAAAAGGAAGTTACATTTTGAGATACAGAAGCATTTGACGGCAACTTTAATTCTTCCCCAAAACATCTCTCTCTCTCTCTCTCTCTCTCTCTCTCTCTCTCTCTCTCTCTCTCCTCGAATGCTTAACTATGGGGTCCCTGCAACTGATGAGGCAAGGGCAGGCAAGAGAGTTCCTTCCTTTCTACACTCACCCAATTCACACAACTGACTTTGTTCCAGAGACAGAACTTAGCCTGCAAGGCCTCCATGTCAGAAGGCTGCGACTCAGCTGTTTTCCTCAAGTCATAAAAAAAAAAAAAACCCTCTCCCCAAATCCATCTCCCCTCCCATCTGCCTTCCTTTCTGCACATATCCTGACCAGCAAAAAGATCCTGAAAGCATCACAGAGAGGGAATGCCACCATCTTGCTCTCAATGGACCAGGAAACTAAAGGATAAATGGGGATTCCCCTACGTTGGAATACTGCATCCAGTTTTGGTCACCACAATATAAAAAAGATGTTGAGACTCTAGAAAGAGTGCAGAGAAGAGCAACAAAGATGATTAGGGGATTGGAGGCTAAAGCATATAAGGAACGGTTGCTGGAATTGGGTATGTCTAGTTTAATGAAGAGAAGGACGAGGGGGGACATGATAGCAGTGTTCCAATATCTCAGGGACTGCCACATAGAAGAGGGAGTCAAGCTGTTCTCCAAAGCACCTGAAGGCAGGACAAGAAACAATGGATGGAAACTAATCAAGGGCAGAACCAAACTAGAACTAAGGAGACATTTCCCGACAGATAGAACAATTAATCAGTGGAACAACTTGCCTTCAGAAGTTGTGGGTGTTCCATCACTGGAGGTTTTTAAGAAGAGATTGGACAACCATTTGTCTGAAATGGTAGAGGGTTTCCTGTCTGAGCAGGGGGTTGGATTAGAAGACCTACGTGGTCAATTCCAACTCTGTCATTCTGTCTTTATTTTACTTGAATATATGCAAAGGCCACCTCTAAAACACAACTGAAACATCCTCCTCCATCTATTCCAAGATGCCCCTCCTTTTCGCTTCCCCATTTGACCCCAAGGAACCATGTAGATAGCATTCCTGGGATTCTCTAGTTTAGGGGATATTCTAACGCAGGGGTCTTCATACTTGGCCCTTTTATGACTTGTGGACTTCAACTCCCAGAATTCTTCAGCTAGGCATGCTGGCTGAGGAATTCTGGGAGTTGAAGTCCACAAGCCATAAAAAGGCCAAGTTTGAAGACCCCTGTTCATAATGCAAGGCATCTTTCATAGGTTCAGGCAGGAGAAGGGACCAACACATCTACTAAGTTTCCGTTCCAATTCAAGCCGGTCCTCCTTCAACAAAGTGAACCAACCTGCTGGCATGTGAGGTCTTCCATGGGAAGGAATACCTCACCTGCCATCATGTTGGGAATGGGGTTCGCTGGTGCCACAAGGGATCACACTCGGCTCGAAGACCAAAAGCTTCCTATCAGGAGGTGCTTCCATGGCTCTTGAGCTCAGAGATACAGGCAAGCAAGAGTAATTAGAAGCTTTGGTAATTAGCCATACTTTGGTTTGAGGAAGGAAGAAGGGGAGTTGCTGTCCAGGAGAGACTAGCGCAAAAGTGATACAGTGAGACTAGCACAAAAATGATACAGAGATGTGAAGCCTTCACCAAGCTCAACTGGACCTGCCATCCCTCTGCCTTCCTGCTCATCCAGCAGGTAAAGAAGCCCCAGAGGGTTCCTACCTTGCTCAAGCCGTTTCCCTCAAGCATACCTGTTTCCCGAGACCACATGGATATGTATGCATACAATTTTCCAGGCAACAGTTGAAGATAAGTTTCCCCTGCCTTCTTCCCGTAAGGTTTTCCCATGTCCCCGTCTAGCCTAGAGGTTTTGGATCTCTTGCTCTCTTCCATTCAAGGGCTAACTGGACCTGACACACACACACAGACACACAGGTTATTGAGAGAATCAGCCACAGTTGTTAAGTTGCATTAACAGAGGGATCCAATCAAGTTCACGTGAGGTACTAATACCACTCTATAAAGCCTTAGTAAGACCACACCTAGAATACTGCAAACAATTTTGGTCTCCACACTATTAAAAAAGATGTTGAGACTCTAGAAAAAGTGCAGAGAAGAGCAACAAAGATGATTAGGGGACTGGAGGCTAAAACATATGAAGAACGGTTACAGGAACTGGGCATGGCTAGTCTAGTGAAGAGAAGGACCAGGGGAGACGTGATAGCAGTCTTCCAATATCTGAGGGGCTGTCATGGAGAGGAAGGGGGGGTCAACCTATTTTCCAAAGCACCTGAAGGCCAGACAAGGAATAACGGATGGAAACTGATCAAGGAGAGTTTCAACCTGGAAATAAGGAGAAATTTTCTGACAGTGAGAAGAATCAACCAATGGAACAATTTGCCTTCAGATGTTGCGGGAGCTTCATCACTGGAAGCTTTCAAGAAGAGACTGGACTGCCATCTGTCAGAAATGGTGTAGGGTTCCCTGCTTGGGGGAGGTTGGACTAGATGACCTACAAGGTCCCTTCCAACTCTGTTTATTCTAAGACTCGGCATCCAGGTCATCCTGCTATCTAAGCCCTCCCCCATCTCTGATTAGTAGCCCAGGGTCAAGTCTTCTCACCCCACCTATAACTGGAGGGTGGCCTGGCCCACAGCAGCCAGGACAACTGGCTTCTCTCTTCCTCCTCACATCCCCCCCCCCGCCTCCCCAGTCCCCCGGGGGTGCCAGCCAGAAAAAAATAAATTGGGAAAGATGAAAAAGTCAGAAGGCCACAACCCCCATGTGGAAAGCGTTGGGGGGGCGGTGCTGGAGGACCTCAAGGTGCCCCCGCTTCTGCTCCCGGCCGAGAAGCCACACACACACACACAACCGCGCGCGCGCTCTCTTGCCTGGTTGGGGTCGGTGGCCCGGAAGACGTGGCAGGCGACAGGCGAGTCGGGGTCGTCGGGCTGCGCCTTGATCAAGTAGGCGAAGTAGGTGAGGTCCTGGCTGTTGTGGACGAAGCGGGAGATGTGCTGCGCCTTGTGCTCGAAGATGAAGACGGCCGGCCCGGGGGCGCCGCCGGGCGAGGAGGGCACGCAGCGCAGGGTGGGCGCGCCCAGCAGCAGCAGCACCTCCCGCGCCGGGGGCGCCCCCGGCTCGGGCTTCTGGCTGCGCCGCCGGACCTCGGCCATCAGCCAGGGCAACATGGGCAGCGTGGCTCGCCGGTCCAGGCTCGAGCAGCCCACGTACCAGAGTCGGAAACGCTTCTCGCCGCCCGGCCGGCCCGGCCCGGGACCGGGCTCGGCCTCGGGGGCCAGCGGGTGCGGGAAGGGCGCCGGCTCCATCGGGGCTCCGGGCCGCTTGCTGGCTCCCGCAGCGGGTTCCTCCCCTCCGCAGCGCCTCCGCTGTGGCCCGCGGCCCCTTGCTCGCCCAGCCACGCGGCCGGCGCCGCCTCGCCTGGCCGCCGACCCGAGCGGGAGGCAGGCGCGGTCCGCGGAGCCGCCTCGGGGCGCGCCTTCGCCTCCCCGCCTTCGGGTGTGCGGCTCCTCCAAGGGGGTCCTGAGCCCCCCAGCCTGTCCCGAGAGCCCTCCGCGAGGTTGGTGGGGGCTCCCGCCCGCCGAGGGTGGCCGGCTTCCTCGCCCTGCCCAGCCGGGAAGGCAGCCAAGCGCTGGCTTTGGAAAGGGGCCGCGGTGCCTGCGCCGCCTCCCTCCTGCCCCTCTCGCTGCTGGTGCTGCCGCTGCCGCCGCTGCTGCTGCTAGTGCTGGTGCTCCAGTTCTGACGGTGCGCCGGTTTCCTCCCCGGGTGAAGCTGGCGGGCCAATTAGGAGGAGACCTCGGCGCTGGGCGCGGGAGGGGAGGCTCCCCAGCCCCGCAGACGCGTCCTTGCAGATCAGCCGCCAGGAAGTCCAAGATTTGAAAAGCCTCAAAGGGTGGCTGGAAAGGGCCGAACGAGCTGAGTCGGACTTGCCCCCGAAAATGGAATGGAATTTAGAATAGAATAGAATAGAATAGAATAGAATAGAATAGAATAGAATAGAATAGAATAGAATAGAATAGAATATGGAAGGGACCTTGGAGGTCTTCTAGTCCAGCCCCCTGCTCAAGCAGGAGAACCATTTAATATAGAATAGAATAGAATAGAATTAGAGTTGAATAGAATAGAGTAGAGTAGAGTAGAGTAGAGTAGAGTAGAGTAGAATTAGAGTTGAATAGAGTAGAATTAGAGTTGAATAGAGTAGAGTAGAATAGAATAGAACAGAATAGAATAGAATTAGAGTTGAATAGAATAGAATAGAATTAGAGTTGAATAGAGTAGAGTAGAGTAGAGTAGAATAGAATAGAATAGAATAGAATAGAATAGAATAGAATAGAATAGAATAGAATAGAATAGAATAGAATAGTTGGAAGGGACCTTGGAGGTCTTCTAGTAGAGTCCAACCCTCTGCTCAGGCAGGAAACCCTATACCATTTCAGACAAATGGTTGCCCAATCTCACTTCACAACAGATCTTGCTGCAAAGTGCAGTTTCACATTCAGTTCATTGTCCAGTCTCTTCTTAAAAACTTCCCGTGTTGGAGCGCTCACAACTTCTACAGGCAGGCTGTTCAAACTGGTTAATTGTTCTCACCGTTAGGAAATTTCTCCTTGCTTCTCTCCTTGATTAGTTTCCACCTAGTGCTTCTTGTCCTACCCTCAGGTGCTAAGGAGGAAGGAGCAGGAGTTCCCCCCCCCAGTGGGAGCTTTGGAGGCCACCCCCCCCCCCATCTCTTGGGGCCCCGAAAGGCTCAGCACCTCTTCTCTCGGGCTTTTGTAAATGCAGAGCCCAGGTATCTCTGCTACTCGTTTGGGCGGCTTTAACAAAATGTAAATAAATCGATTGGGGCCAGGCGCGCTTTGAAAATGTTTTAGTTTAGACCGCCCTCGAGCGGGACCAGCTGCTACGGGGCTGCAACACAACGCCCGAGTTTGTGTCTCTCACAGCGGAGGATACATGCCCGGGCTTGCTGGCAACCCACAGCTTGCCTGGGAAACAGCAGCTGTGCACTCTCGGGAGCTTAGCCTTGTTGGCGAAGGTGCAACAGCGGCCAAACACCTGGTTCTCTTGCAGAGACGTCGGGAGGAGGCCATGCACACACCTTGCCCGTGCTCTTCGCGCCAGACACCTGCATGCACCGGGCGTTGGGGGTGGGGGGTGGAGGGTTCCGAGATAAAATGCCTTTCTTTGTAAATCAAGCATGGACCTCTTCCCCAGCACCGTTGGGGCAGCGCTGTCGGCGGCTGGGACAATCCCTCTTCAAATTTTTTTATAGTGTGTTTATAGTGTTTCTCAACCTCAGCAACTTTTAAGATCTGTGGACTTCAACTCCCGACGTCCCTCAGCCAGCAAGCCTCCTGAGGAATTCTGGGAGTTGAAGTCCACAGGTCTTTCAACGTTGCGGAGGTTCAGAAACAGGGCTTTTATATTACTGAGCTATCGGGGCCATCTGAACTTGTGGCTTTCCCCAAGTTTGATGTGTTTTATTGCCTCTTGTTTCTTGGATACCGTTATAGTTAATAGGTTTACTTAGTGTCTGTGCGGACTATTAAAGTCTTTCGTAATAGATGGGTTAACAAGTGTGTTCCTAACAGCTTCGTTGATAGCCATGCAACACAACAATCCTTTTTAAAGAGCTGCCAGTTCTTTAATTTCCAATCTTAAATGTAAAAGTTTGGTCCCTTTTTTGGGGGGGGGGGTTGGAAGCTACAGAGCCAGGGCTCTTAAGGGTGGGTGCTGCATCCCTGAAACTGCTGACTTTAGACAAGAAATGCTCCCTTACCACAATAGCTCAGGATGCCACTGGGAATGGGCGGTGGGAGAATTAGCCCTTTGTCCTCAGGCCACGCTTCTCAGCTCTGTTAACTATTTGAGGGAGGGAGGGAAGAAAGGAAGGAAGGAGAGGGAAGGAGGGAGGGAGGAAGGAAGGAAGGAAGGAGAGAGGGAGGGAAGGTGGAAGGAAGGGGAGGGAGGAAAGAAGGAAGTAAAGTAGCAGGGAGGGAGGAAGAAAGGAGAGGGAAGGAGGGAGGGAGGGGAAGGAGAAAGGAAAGGTGGAAGGAAGGGGAGGGAGGGAGGGAAGAAGGTAGAGAGGGAGGGAGGGAGGGAGGGAGAGAGAGAGGAAGGAAGGAAGGAAGGAAACAAAATGGGGTAACCTTTCAGTCAGGCTAAATATATAAGCACCTGCTTTTGTGTTATAATATCCAAAGCCATTTATGTGATTCAGTGTTAAGGCTGGAGGGAGGGAGGGGAAGGAGAAAGGAAAGGTGGAAGGAAGGGGACAGGGAGGGAAGGTGGAAGGAAGGGGAGGGAGGAAAGAAGGTAGCAGAGAGAGGGAGGGAGAGAGGAAGGAAGGGGTAGAGGAAGGAAGGAAGGAAGGAAGGAAGGAAGGAAGGAAGGAAGGAAGGAAGGAAGGAAGGAAGGAAGGAAGGAAGGAAGGAAACAAATGGGCTAACTTTTCAGTCAGGCTAAATATATAAGCACCTTGTGTTATAATATCCAAAGCCATTTATGTGACTCAGCGTTAAGGCCGAGCAGTGTAAAATAACTTTAAACCAGAAAGAAATGTGGGCTAGGCCAAGTAAGTAGGTGATAAAATCCAACTGCGTCAATCCACTCGTATCAAGTGTGCAGAGAAATAACTCTGAAAGAGGGAAACTCCGGACTCGCCTTCCACTTAACCTCTAGAAAAGATTAGATTATCCTGAAAGGAAAACCTTTAAACTTGAACGAGAAGTTGCAGCCAATGCAGCACCTGAAATTTATTGTTATTTATTACTACTTGTCAACAGACGGACAAGTGGAATCCAAAGTCCTTGGAGCGTCTGCTTTCCTCCCATCGAAGAATCCAGATCCTGCTTCTCTTCCTGAGGTCCTTCCTTAGTTTCACGCCGTCCTTTTCTGCTTTCTTCCAATTGACTTTCCCTGCCTCCAGAAGCCATTCTCAAGGCCACCGAGGAGAAACTGCTGCTAGCCCGGAGAATTGCACATTTATATGGTGAGAAGCGCGAAAAAGCATCTGTTGACTGCTTTTTGTCCAGGATTGGGGGTGGGTGGGAGACACACCCTAGAAGGGTCTGCCTGCCTACTGCAGCAGCTCAGAACCACTGCCTCCCCCCCCCCTCCTCCCCAGCACCAGACACACCCTGCTCTTTCTGCTGACCAAAATCTTGGTTTTTCAGCTGGCATTTATTTATGGTTCATGAAAAAAAATCACGAGAAGAACAGAGGTTCTGCTTTTGTAAAAACACAGACTCTCTGCTGAAGAATTTCTTTTTTTAGTTAAGGATTATTCAAAATTACACCGGTGGCTGTACAGACCCAGGCCTTTTCCCCCCCGTTGAATCAGTGGTATTTCCTGACAAATGGCTGGGCCATTTCTTGGCAAGGTTTTTCAGGAGTTGTTTGTCCTTCCTTCCTTCCTTCCTTCCTTCCTTCCTTCCCTCCCTCCCTCCCTCCCTCCCTCCCTCCTAAGAGAGGGGCTGGCCCAAGGTACTCCAACTGGCTTTGTGTCCAAGGCAGGACTAGAACTCACCGTCAGCCAGGTTCTAGTCGGACACCTACACCAAACTGGCTTTCTAGGTTTGGAATTAATGTAGTAGGTAACCTGACAAATGTGGTTTATTCAATAAAATCTGATCAATTGACTTAGTCTGATAGACAAGCTGGAGCAATGGTTAAGAAAGGTCGGTATGAAACACCCAGCCCAAAGTTGGCAGAACGAAGGCAGCAGAGAGACACAATGAACAGCCTCGCATATTTTCCACCCTTTTATTAAGGAATGGAAGGTTGCCTTCCAGATCCATTGGATTTTCCCAGGCAGAGTTCTAGATGGTGACGGTTACCACTGCTTTCCCAATATAGCGAGTTGTAGATGCAGAGATGAAGAGAACTAAGACATTAAAGGAAGGCATATCTTGGCTAGTTCTCAGAACATTGTTGGGTTTATTTCTCCTAGACTTCCCTGGTCTTCTTCTGAGTGGCTGAGATAGATTCCACCTAAATTCTGGGGTGAAACAGGAGGTCCGTTTCAGGAGAAGGAGTCGTATGTAGAATTTCACTCAATACAGGAGAGTTTGCAGCTCTTCAGCTGGAGAAAGCCATGGTGGAAACCAAGAAGAAGAATAAACCTACATCTCTTTCTGGAGAATCATTCTGTAGCACGACCTTTTAGGAGGCAAGGGAAGACTGGACCCTTGTTCAAAACGTCTCGAGAACGCTTGCCATTTCCTTGAACTGGTTGTGGAAATTCTAAAGCGGGAAAAAAAACAAAAGAGAAATCAACAGGCACTGAGGGAACACCGACAAGGGCTGGTGTGCTCACGCTGAAAAATCTCACTCTAGAGACACAATGTGCTTCACAGCATGCCACACATGCACACATGGCCAACACACCCCTCATTTCTTTTCAAGCCTGCTGCCTCTCAGCTAACCAAGGGCTGAGTTATACCTGCATCACGGCTGCCAGCAGTTCGGCAGTTCGAATCTCACCGGCTCAAGGTTGACTCAGCCTTCCATCCTTCCGAGGTTGGTAAAATGAGGACCCAGATTGTTGGGGGCCAAAAGGCTGACTGTGTAAACCGCTTAGAGAGGGCTGTAAAGCACTGTGAAGCGGTATATAAGTCTAAGTGCTATCGCTATCCTTCCTTCCTTCCTTCCTTCCTTCCTTCCTTCCTTCCTTCCTTCCTTCCTTCCTTCCTTCCTCAGTGGTTGGAATGCAGTATTGCAGGCTAACTCTGCCCACTGCCAGCAGTTCGATCCTGAATGGCTCAAGGTTGACTCCTTCCGATGTTGGTAAAATGAGGACCCAGATTGTTGGGGGCAATGCGCTGACTGTAAACCGCTTAGAGAGGGCTGTAAAGCACTGTGAAACGGTATATGTCTAAGTGCTATTGCTATTCCTTCCTTCCTTCCTTCCTTCCTTCCTTCCTTCCTTCCTTCCTTCCCTCCCAGTGGTTAGAATGCAGTATTGCAGGCTAACTCTGCCCACTGCCAGCAGTTCGATCCTGAATGGCTCAAGGTTGACTCCTTCCGATGTTGGTAAAATGAGGACCCAGATTGTTGGGGGCAATGCACTGACTCTGTAAACCGCTTAGAGAGGGCTGTAAAGCATCGCAAAGCGGTATATAAGTCTAAGTGCTATTGCTATCCTTCCTTCCTTCCTTCCTTCCTTTCCTTCCCAGTGGTTGGAATGCAGTATTGCAGGCTAACTCTGCCCACTGCCAGCAGTTCGATCCTGAACGGCTCAAGGTTGACTCAGCCTTCCATCCTTCCGAGGTTAGTAAAATGAGGACCCAGATTGTTGGGGGCAATAGGTCGACTCTGTAAACCGCTTAGAGAGGGCTGTAAAGCACTGTGAAGCGGTATATAAGTCTTAGTGCTATTGCTATTGCTATCATTAGCATGTTCACCTTTAACGCAAAGCACCACATTGTAAACACTAACACAACTGGCTTCAATGCTAGCAACAGCCAGTGAAACAGCCAGAAAGCAAATGGGAACAAATGCATGCTTGCATACAAAGGTTTACCACCACCACCGCCCACAGACAGACAGACACACACACACTATGTTCCAATGAATCCCTAGTGTACACAAAATATCATGTCTGCACAGCACAATTAAGACACCTTATCTGATTTTTTTTTCAATCTCTTGATATTGGACAGATTGAATAAATCTGATTTGGTAACTATTCCTGGTATTGAATGCTGGACCACCAGGAATCCGCATGTAATTCAACTGTGATTAAAAAAGTGCATTTCTGAAAGAATCCAAGTTCCATTGCAGCTGAAAAACTACCAGGGCAAACAAAAAGACCCAGGCTACACAAGTGACAAAACGACCATTTGAGTCCCATTGGTTGATATCCACTCATTCCGAAATCCTTAATTTAATGCAGAGCCTTCACTTCATCTGCACCATTTCAAACGTTCGAATCACCAGGCCAGGTTTTAACACTCTTCGCCCATTGTCTTCTGTTTTGAGGATGAGCTGCTACAGAAGCCAACCAGCAGAAGCCATTGTCTGCTACAAAGCGTTAAAACTACACAACGGGGCACGTTTTTCAAAAAAGGGCAAAGGCCAGGAAAGGCTGTTTACAAACCTGAAACTGAGAGACTGTCATTTCAAACGTTTTGCATGTGAGGTTCCCCAAACCATCGGCAACTTTGAACGCCACCGTAACACAAGGCAATTTCAAGGATTTGCAGCTGTCGGCACTAATGGCCATTCCCAGCTTCCACTGAAAATCCATAAGCTGAAAAACAAGGAATGAATATTTTGGGTATCCGCAGCTGAGTCACCACCTTCGGGGAAGGAAGGAAGGAAGGAAGGAAGGAAGGGAGGGAGGGAGGGAGGGGATGGATGGAAGGAAGGAAAGGAAGGAAGGAAGATAGGAGAAAGAATGGATGGAAGGGAGGAAGGAAGGAAGATAGAAAGGATGGATGGAAGGAAGGAAGGAAGGAAGGAAGGATAGAAGGAAGAAAGGAAAGGAAGGAAGGAAAGGACGGAAGATAGGAGAAAGGATGGAAGAAAGGTAGGAGAAAGAATGGAAGGAAGGAAGATATGAGAAAGGAAGGAAGGAAGGAAGGAAGGAAGGAAGGAAGGAAGGAAGGAAGGAAGGAAGGAATACAATAAAGGCGTCTTTTATTGTGTGGGGACATCTGTCAAACAATCATCCTGAAGGACATTTCAGGTGAGGCAAAATTCATGCTGGTTCTACCTGGCCCCAACCCCAATGCTTTTTCAAGCCATTTGACTCACCAAGTGGTAATACCTCCTCAGCCTTAGAGCTTATCCGAGAACTTGGTGCCTATACTCTCAGACCAATCTACTTCACAGGATTGTCGTTCTGGGGATGAAAGGAAGAGAATCTTTTCCATACTGGCCTGTTGCTTTTCAATATCTGATGGGCTCAATTTCAGAAGAGATGGAGTTTAAAAAAATCAAAGTGATTATAAAAGTCTAGATTCCAAAACAGGACCAGGTGAAAGCCTCAAAATCTCTAGGCCTAGCTGGAGCTGTTTCCTTTAGGAAGGCAGGAGGGTGAGTGGTTACGGGCAATCCTTGATTTACGACCATAATTGAGCCCAAATTTTCTGCTGTTAAGTGAGACAGGTGCCCCATTTTACGACCTTTCTTGCCACAGCTGTTAAGTGAATCACTGCAGTTGTTAAGCTAGTGAAGCTGTTGTTAAGCGAATCTGGCTTGCCCATTGACTTTGCTTGTCAGAAGGTTGCAAAAGGTGATCCCATGACCCCGGGACATTGCAACCGTCATAAATACGAGTCAGTTGACAAAAGCCTGAATTTTGATCACATGACCGTGGGGATGCTGCAATGGCGGTCAGTGTGAAGAACGGTCATAAATCACTTTTTCCAGTGCTGTTGTAACTTTGAACGGTCACTAAATAGGTGGTACCTTGCTCAATAGTAGTAACTGTGAGAGGGATCTCGGAGTCCTAGTGGACAATCACTTAGATATGTGCTGCAGCTGCCAAAAAAGCCAACACAGTGCTAGGCTGCATTAACAGAGGGATAGAATCAAGATCACAGGAAGTGTTAATACCACTTTACAATGCCTTGGTAAGGCCACACTTGGAATACTGCATCCAGTTTTGGTCACTACGATGTAAAAAAGATGTGGAGACTCTAGAAAGAGTGCAGAGAAGAGCAACAAAGATGATTAGGGGACTGGAGGCTAAAACATATAAGGAACGGCTGCTGGAATTGGGTATGTCTAGTTTAATGAAGAGAAGGACGAGGGGGGACATGATAGCAGTGTTCCAATATCTCAGGGGCTGCCACAAAGAAGAGGGAATCAAGCTATTCTCCAAAGCGCCTGAAGGCAGGACAAGAAGCAACGGATAGAAACTAATCAAGGAGAGAAGCAACCTAGAACTAAGGAGAAACTTCCTGACAGTTAGAACAATTAACCAGTGGAACAACCTGCCTCCAGAAGCTGTGAATGCTCCAACACTGGATGTTTTTAAGAAGAGACTGGACAGCCATTTGTCTGAAATGGTATAGTGTTTCCTGCCTGAGCAGGGGGTTGGACTAGATGACCTCCAAGGTCCCTTCCAACTTTTTATTATTATTATTATTATCATCATCATCATCATATTATTATTATTATTATTATTATTATTATTATTATTATTATTATTATTATTATTATTATTATTATTATTATTATTATTATTATTATTATATGAATGTTGTAAGTCGAGGACTACCTGTAGTGTTGGAACAGGACTGGGAAGACACAGGTGATAGTTCACCCTCCACCATGGAAGGTCCCTGGGAGGTTTAGGGCTGACAGGGCAGTGGTTGGGGGATAAAACCGAGGGATATTTGTACCGGAGCAAGGAAGGAGACCAATCTAATATGTAGCACTTTTAATTTCCTTTTATTCCTTACCTGTCCAGCTGCTGCCACAGGTATTGCATGCTCCAATTCCACCAGGGATTTTCTTTTCTCATTCCACACCTGCTGGATCACCTGGCCAGACTGTTGCGGCAGGAAGCTGAAGGTTTTGCCTAGCTCGGTGGAAAATTCTTCGGAGGTGAGTTTATTTTTTGCTGCTGTGCTATAAGGCCCCCCCGCAAGGAAAACAAATTGTCCTTTTAAATATCAATCTCAGCAACTTATATCAATCTTCCCCCCATCCTTCCTTTGGCTGGGGCAGGGGTAGGCAACCTTGGCTCCTTGCCTACCCCTGGCTGGGGGATGCCAGCCTCCCCCCCCCAAAGGGTCCAATGGCCCAAAGTAATGGGCAGAGAGACCCCCCCAGCCTAGCTGGCTGGTGGAGAAGGAATAGAGGAAACTTACCCAAAGAGCCAGGAGAGGGCCTGGAGAGCCTGGCCCAGGTCGGCTGGGGCTACTTCCACGCTGGCTGTATGGCACCTCTTGGAGAGAAAAGCAGCTGTGGGGCCGGTCCTTCGACAACCCATCCACCCACCCACCCCTCATTCTGTCCCTAAGCACCCCGCTCACCTGGCACATCTGGGGTGCATCGAAAGCGACCCTCCCAGATTGCAGCCGCTGCACGGCTCGCTCGCACTGTGGAAAGAAGGCAGATGGGAGACCCCTCTGCAGACCCCCAAGAAGAGGCAGCGTGGACCGGGGTGGTGGGGGTCCCGGGGCCCCAAGAGGAAGCTCCAGCCCCACTCCCACCCAGATCCCTGGGAAGGAGGGAAGGAAGGAAGGAAGGAAGGAAGGAAGGAAGGAAGGAAGGAAGGAAGGAAGGAAGGAAGGAAGGAAGGAAGGAAGGAAGGAAGGAAAGGCGGGCAGACCCCGGTATAGGTATAGGATCTCCTGCTTGAGCAGGAGGCTGGACTAGAAGACCTCCAAGGTCCCTTCCAGCTCTATGCTGATTCTGATCCTGCCCTCTCGGGCGGAGGAGGCAAGGACGGGGAGGGGGGAACCTCACCAGCTCCGCCAGCAGGTCCTGCGGGAGGGTCGCCAGCGCGGCAGCCCGGGCTCCCCTCGCCTCTCCCGGCGCTACGGGCGGCATCACGGAAGCTGCGCAGTGCAGGGAAGCCACCGGATCGAGGCACTTTCCCCCCCACACACACAAACACCCACACGGCGGGAAGGGGCGGGTCTCTCCGCTTGACCACTCCCACCAGCCCCGCCTCCCCGCGGCTTGGACGAGCCCACGCGGGGAGGGGGGAGGCGCCGCCTTCCCCGAGCCTTGGTACGGCCGGGGGCGGAGCGAGATCCAGGCAAGAAGCCGGCCTGTCATGGAGGTTCAGCGCTGGCTGCCGCTGGAGGCGAACCCCGAGGTAGGTGGGTAGGTAGGTGGGTGGGTGGGAGGGGAGGGGGCGCGTGGGTGGGAGGGAGGGAGGGAGGGAGGGAAGGGCCAAGTGGGTTGGACGGTCGCCTGTGTCCGGTCCCGGAGTGACCCTCTTTCCCCCTTTTCTGACTTGCAGGTAACGAACCAGGTGAGCTGCTGCGCCCCTCGACGGTCCGCATCCCCCTCGGGTCGGGGGGTCTCCCGGGTGTGGGAGGGAAGCGAGGAAGAGGAGGGCGGCGTGGGCGGCGGGCGATCAGCCCTCCTGCCCGTCTGCCCGTCCGTCCGTCTGTCTCCCGGCAGTTCCTCCGGCAATTGGGCATCCACCCCAGCTGGCAGTTCGTGGACGTCTATGGGTCCGACCCGGAGCTGCTCGGCTTGGTGCCCCGGCCCGTCTGCGCCCTGATGCTGCTCTTCCCGGTCACCGAGAAGGTAGGTGGAGCCGGGGCTTTTTCTCCGAGGAAGGGGCTGCCCCTTCGAAAGAAGGTCTCCATGCAATACATTCAGAATAGAGCTGGAAGGCCTCTTGGGAGGTCATCTAGTCCAACCCCCTGCTCAAGCAGGAGACCCGGAGGACTCCTGATCCCTCCCTCCCTCCCGCACAGCCAGCCAGCCCCCTACCCACCTCGGGGTTCCCCTCCAGCTTCCAAGCTGCTGGGCGTTCTGGGAGTTGTAGTTGTAGCCCGGCTACCTCTGGAAGGTGGAGAAGTCCACATACTACCAGGTACTGTGGTCCTCGACTTGCAACTATTCATTTAGTGACCGTTTGAAGTTGCAACGGCACGGGAAAGACTTACGACCGTTTTTCACACAACCGTGGCAGTGTCACTCGGTCACGTGATCAAAATTCAGACGCTTGGCAACTGACTCATGTTTATGACGGTCGCAGTGTCCCAGGGTCATGGGATCCCCTTTTGCGACCTTCTGACAAGCAAAGTCAGTGGGAAAAACCAGGTTCACTTCACAACCGCGTTACAACCTAACAGCTGCAGTGATTCAACTGTGGTAAGAAAGGGTGTAAAATGGGGCAAAAGTCGCTGAACGACTGTTCTGCTTAACAGCCGAAAGTTTGGGCTAAAAGGTGATCGTAGGTCAAGAACTGCCTGTATTTGGACTTTTGAGACTTTCTTGTCTGCAGGACACCCTGCTTGCAAAATAAAGGGGCATTCGGCCCCCCCACCTTTAAATCTTCTCTCTTTAAAGCTTTTTCAGCATCTTCAAAGTGATATCCTTCGTCCGCTGTCCTCTCAAATGTCCTGGGTAATGGACAGAAGAGTGGCTTTAAAGACTGCTAAGCAGAGGGAAAGGCATTGAAACAGAATTGTTGAAAATGGGCCAGTTTTCTAGCTGCCTGGAAAGTAAAATGATAGTTTTTCTAGCAAGGTCACCCAACACAAGGAAGGTTGGGAGAAATGTGCACTTGGTGTGCGTTTAGGGTGCAAACCAAGGGAGGGCGTTGCCAGGCCTGCAGAACCTTCCAGCTGATAAATTAAAAAAAAACAACCACATTCCTTTTTACGACACCTGTAATCCCTTAATTCGGGGGTAGACTGGATGGAGCTGAGCGTTTACTGGCCAGATGCCCTTCCTGAAGCCACGCAGAGTTTGCAGCAGATATTTTTTTCCTTTGTGCCCTAGCTTTACCTAGGATTGAACTCTCAACCTTCCGAGTGGGAGGCAAGCACCTTCACCACTGGACCACCACGTTCTAGTCTTAGAACAAATTTTTCCCCCAGCTTTCTGAATGTCTTTTCTTTCTTTGACGAGCGCTATTTGTTTTTTCCAAAATGGACGCTTTGAAAAGGGGAATTTGAAAAGAAAAAAAAGCCTCTTTTTTTCCTTCCTTGCTGCCTAGTATGAAACATTCCGGATGAAAGAGGAAGAGACGATCAAAGCTAAGGGACAAGAAGTCAAACCGGGTGTCTATTTCGTGAAGCAGACCATCAGCAACGCCTGCGGAACCATCGGCCTCATTCATGCCATTGCAAACAACAGGGATAAAATTGACTTTGGTAAAGCTTTTCCCTTCTCCCAGGTTAATCTTCAATGGTTGGGAAGATCGGTGGCAACTTTTATGACCCAGGGAAAGGAATGTACAGGGCAGCGTATACACATAGTCCTCGACTTAACAGCAGTTTATTTAGTGACCATTCGAAGGTACGACAGCACTGAAAAAAGTGACTTATGACCTTTTTTTCACACTTACGACTGTGGTCATGTGATCAAAATTCTGACGCTTGGCAACTGACTCATATTTATGATGGTCTCAGTGTCACCTTTTGCGACCTTTCTGACAAGCAACGTCGACAGGGAAGCCTGTTCTACTTAACAACCAGGTTACTAACTTAACAACTGCAGTGATTCACTTAACAGCTGTGTCAAGAAAGGTCGTAAAATGAGGCAAAACTCAGTTAACAAGACGTTTTGGGCTCAATCGTGGTCGTACGTTGAGGACTTCCTATACTAGCCAGAACACGCTACCAGGTATGGGGTAGGCAACGCTGGTTCTTTTATGACTTGTGGACTTCAACTCCCAGAATTCCTGAGTCAGCAAGGCTGACTCAGGAATTCTGGGAGTTGAAGTCCACAAGTCATAAAAGAGCCAACGTTGCCTACCCCTGTGCTATCTTAACCATTTTAATGATGATGATGATGATATCCATTCAATCATATCCGACTCTTGGCGATTCTGTGGGCCAAGTCTCTCCACATATTCCGATCTTGCACTGCTTCTTTGAGTTTTTATGTTCTCTGGCTGGTGTCCGGCCGCCATGTTGATGGTTTCCGGCCGCCATGTTCTTTGGCGTCCTGGTTTCCTTTTATCGCTAACTTGTCCAAACAGAATTGCTTCCTCCAGTGAATTCCCCCCCTCATGACATAGCTAAAATTAGCGAGACCCAGTTTTGTAATTTTCCACTTTAATAATGAAAAGTAGCTTATTCATTCTGGTGTACATTCCGTATAAATGTCTCCCGGTGTTTATGTTCTGTTTGTCAAGCTGGTAAGCTAGAAAATCTCTAGAAATTTTTTGATTTGTAGTGTTACGTGAGTGTTGTTTTCAGTGTCATTTTACCTGCAGTGTAAAATGAAACATTGGAAAGTGTTGTGTGTCAATGTTCAACCCGTACTTTTTAATGTTAATTCTCTTTCTTTGTATTAATGCTGCCTCTTTTAGAAAAAAATTCTTCGCTGAAAAATTTCCTGGACGAGTCGGTGCCGATGAGTCCCGAACAAAGAGCCAAATACCTAGAAACTTATGAAGTGAGTGATGATGTATAATTGGAGGGCAATCTCTCTTCTGTTGCAGACAGTAGTCATTAAATGGGATAGGCCGATAGGCAATCCCAGCCACAATTAGAGTAACATTGCTACAATATTAGTCTTTTCAAATTGAACTTTCAAACTAGTAGGATTCTTTGCAGGTGGAGCTTCACAGTTGCATGAAAAAGCGAAGGGTTTTTTTACCGGGATGTTTTGCTGCATTATATGATACCGTGCAATGCAGGTAGTCCTCGACTTACAATTGTTCGTTCAGTGACCGTTCAAAGTTACAACGTCGCTGAAAAAAGTGACTTGTGACCAGTTTTCACACTTAAACGACCAAGGTAGCCTCCCCATGGCCATGTGATCAAAACTCAGATGCTTGACAATTGACATATATTTATGACGGTTTGCAGTGTGTCCCGGGGTCATGTGATCGCCTTTTGCAACCTCCTAAGAAGCAAAGTCAGTAAGGAAGCCAGATTCGCTGAATAGCAGTTTGACTAATTTAACAACGGCAGTCATTCACTTAAAAAACTGCGGCGAGAAAAATCATAAGATGGGGCAAGCTCGGTTAACAAATGTTTCACTTAGCAACAGAAACTTTGGGCTCAGTTGTTGTAAAGCGAGGACTGCCTGTATCATGCCAAGGAGACCGTCATAAAGGCATAGGCTAGGATGTTCAATATTTAGAGGAATACCCGTTTCCTTTTTTTTTTTTGGTAAAGGCATGAGTTATCCATCACAAGCCACAAAATTGTCCACAAATCTAACAATGGTTCACTTGTTACCTTCTGGGGGGGGGGGGGGGGTTCCGTGGTATCCGAAGCAGAACATCCAGATTCAGTCACAGCTTTGTCCCATACAGTATTAACCTTGTGAACTCTAAAGCTTCCTCCTTCCGTTATGTATTCAAGATGGACAGTGATTAATATTTATATGTTACTTATATGTAAGGGTGTAGGTCTATACCAGGGGTAGGCAACCTTGCCTCTTTTATGACTTGTGGACTTCCAACTCCCAGAATTCCTGAGCCAGCATGGCTGGCTCAGAAATTCTGGGAGTTGAAGTCCACGAGCCATAAAAGAGCCAAGGTTGCCTACCCCTGGTCTATACATATGTTGCATAGAGTATGTTTTTAAATGTATGTGTACACTTGAGAGCAAGCAACTAAATTTCGTTTTTAATGTGTGCTGTTGTGCCCACAGGAAAAAAAATGACAATAAAGGTTATCTACTCTAATCTCATTGGGCTTATCTAAAATTCAAATAGTATTACCTTGATTATCAGTCATTATACAGCTAGTCCTTGACTTACAACACTTCATTTAGTGACCGTTCAAATCAACTGAAAAAAGTGACTTATGACCGTTTTTCATCGTTATGACCTTTGCAGCATCCCCAAGGTCACGTGATCGAAATTCAGATGCTTGGCAACTGACTCATGTTTATGACGCTTGCAGTGCCCCAGGCTGATGGGATCAGCTTTTGCAAACTTCTGACCCGGCAAAGTCAATGAGGAAGTCAGATTCACTTTACAACCGTGTTACTAGCTTAACAACTGCAGTGATTCCATTAACAACCGTGGCACAAAAGGTCGTAAACATGGGGCAAAACTCACTTAACAAATGTCTCACTTAACAATAGAAATTTTGGGCCTTAAGTCAAGGACTCCCTGTACCTGAGTCCTGGTTCAGGGCAGCTTATAAGCTGACCTATCCATCAGCTTTGGAAGAATGCTGCCTTTTTAGGGTGGCTGGCCAAGAGACTTAATAATAATAATAATAAATTGGAAGGGACCTTGGAGATCATCTAGTCCAACCCCCTGCTCAGGCAGGAAACCCTATACCATTTTGGACAAATGGCTGTCCGGTCTCTTCTTAAAAACTTCCAGTGTTGGAGCATTCACCGCTTCTGGAGGCAGGTAGTTCCACTGGTTAATTGTTCTGACTGTCAGGAAGTTTCTCCTTAGTTCTAGGTTGCTTCTCTCCTTGATTAGTTTCCATCCATTGCTTCTTGTCCTGCCTTCGGGTGCTTTGGAAAATAGCTTGACTCCCTCTTCTTTGTGGCAGCCCCTGAGATATCGGAACACTGCTATCATTATTTATTAAATTTATTTGCCGCCCATGATTCGATCATTTCGGTCTGCAGTCAAAGCTTACCTTCCAGCAGAGGCTGAGGACCTGCCAGAACCTGTTTGTCCTGGTTGCTCAACTCCATTTTTGAGCCGGCACAACCCACTCAAAGAGAAACTCCCTGTCCTCCTGGCTTTGCGCAACATCTGAGAACAAGAGATGCCCAGCTGATAGGCCATTTATCTTGACTGCAAAGAGGCTTCCAGCCCTACCTGGGCTTGCGTTTGTCGGAAAGGGCTCTTTCCGGTCATTAAGTCATGGGGCTGCTTTGGGAGACAATTTGCAACGTTTCGGGTGCTTTAAGAAAACAGCAGAATTCTTCTCACTTCAGAAACTGGTGTTTGGCAAATTGGTTATCTGTCAGATGATTGGGTTGGGGACTGATGGGCTTTTGAACCATGTTGTTCCCCGACCACAAGCTAACGGTCTATTTTGAAATTTCAGGCCATCCGTGTGACGCACGAATCCAGTGCTCATGAAGGCCAGACTGAGGTACACAATTCAATTATTCCCCGAGTAAAGCTTTTGATATGGTTTTTAAGAACAAGCAGTGACTCGTATCCTGCCCTGGTCCTGAAAGGGAGTGGGATGGAAGAAAGTTCTAGAACAGCACTTGGTTTAATTCAGTTGAGTAGGGGGCTGGACTAGAAGACCTCCAAGGTCCCTTCCAGCTTCTATTCTATTCTATTCTATTCTATTCTATTCTATTCTATTCTATTCTATTCTATTCTATTCTATTCTATTCTATTCCATTCCATTCCATTCCATTCCATTCCATTCCATATTGTCTATTCCATTCCTGATGCAGTCTCTGAGTTGCATTGTTTTTTTTTTAATAAAGCTGGTATGACCCAAGGCAAGGATTTGCACGAGGCCTTTAAAGAGACTCTATGAATTGGGCTTAGTGAAAACTCTACCTTGTATCTCTATGAAGATTCTCAGTTATCCAAGGGTCATAGTTGTATCAAAAGTGGTTTTTATTTTGAAAAGGCAACTGGACTGATTTTTTTTTTTTTTTTTTTTTGCGGAAGAAGAAAACATGAACCTTCCGGGATAGGAAGCAAAACCTCTTCTTCCTCAAAAAAAAAAAAGGTCCAGTTGCCTTTTCAAAATAAAAACCACTTTTGATTCTACCTTCATCTGGGCTTGCCTGTAGCCCTTTGAGGAGATGAGATCTGTTTGTGGGATGTTCCTGTCCAAGGAAGGAGAAACTGCCAGGCTAATTCTGCCCTTCAGCTGTAGCAGCCCTGTAGGCCTCACCCTATGGCAGGGGTAGGCAACCTCGGCTCTTTTATGACTCATGGACTTCAACTCCCAGAATTCCTGAGCCAGCATGGCTCAGCTTGGAAACCTCTCCCTTTCCCCTCAGCATGGCTGACTCAGGAATTCTGGGAGTTGAAGTCCACAAGTCATAAAAGAGCCAAGGTTGCCTACCCCTGGCCTATGCCAACCAAGCAGATGGAAGAGAGTTGTTGGGACAGCAGGAAAGAGGCAGAAGTATGACTAGTTTTTTGATGACCAGTCCCTCTGTACACGAGATGAGAAGTCTCTGCTGCCTGACCACTATGACCAGCATCTAGATGACTTTGCAGGGGGGAATTCAGCAAGGAGGAATTATAGCTGGCCACATTAACTGTTAGCATTAACCATGCTTCTTTGCTTTGAAACTGGCTTCTTTCCATGTCTCCTTTTAAGCTCGGACTCCGCTTGGCTTCTATAAGACTCTCGGCCAGCTTTAATTCTTTAATTAAACTTTAATTAATCTAGAAGGCTCTCGGTCATCTTTAAGCCAGGACCCACAGACATTGTCACCATTTTTTTCCCTAATCGGCATCTAAAGTAAAACTGTACAGCTGTACTAAGTATTTGGAAAAGATATATTTCAGCATCCCATTATTTGTAGGTCTTATGCGACTGCTTCTCCAATTGTTTTACTTCGTTTTTCTTCTGGCAAAATGGCTGTTCTTGTGCTTGCAGATAAAAAGACCTGGGGAGCAACTATGCAAAATTTGCAAGAATGCAGCTTTTTGACAGGAGTGCTTATAAAACTGTAGCCTGTAGCCTGACCAATATTTGTAGTTCTGCCCCCAGTTCATTACCCTGAGTTTTTTTCTAAGAGAGTGATCAGCCATTCATGTATGGTCCACTATCTGCTCATCTTACTTACAGCTTAAAAGACATGATCACCTCAAATGCAACATCTGAAAGCAGAGCACAAAGGTTGATTTAAAAATCAATGAATGTAGAGTATAATAGTCCTGTAAAACAGATGGTTTTAAGTATCATACTTTTTTTTTTGGCCCTTGTAATTTATTGATTGAGCAATAACACAAAAGAACTAGGATGAGCTCCCGGTGGAACAAAAGGCTTTTGAAGTTTGTTAATATCCTGGGAATTTTTAGGGCATCATTTTTGCTTCTTTGAGGATATTTTTTTCTTCCTGTTTCTGATATTTATTTATTTTTATTTACCACTTTTATGTTATTTATTTGTTTTGTTATTCAGTTGCTTAGGCAACTGCTTTTTAAACATTTTACAACCTTTAATCAGTAAAATCTACTCAGAATAATGTAGGTGAACTTCTGGGCTAAATCTGAAAAAGAAATATATCCTGCTTATGTTTGCTTCTTGCATGCATTTTTTTTTTTTTAAATCAAGTGATTTAAAGATGCTGTTGCTTGAGTGTTCAAGTATTGAGGTCTTTGGCAGCTTCCAAAATTAGAAAGTGGGTCTTTTTCAAAGAGTCTCTGGGGCAAAGCTTACTAGGAAGGAAGGGATGGAGTCTCAAAAAATTCCAGTTTCTGAGCTATTTCCTGTCTGAAACCAAGTTCTCTTCAAGGTACATTTGGAACGGATACGTTTATTTTCTTTTTAACTGCCTTCCTGCAAAAGGGAAACAAATATGGATCTTTTCACTGACCAGGTTGCAGGATGCAAAAGACTCAAAAATTTTATTGGTTTGGCAAAGAGGCATTGTTATAGAATAGAATAGAATTCTTTATTGGCCAAGTATGATTGGACACACAAGGAATTTGTCTCCGGTACATAAGTTCTCAGTGGACATACAAGCAACCAGTGATAAATCATGATCATAATCATCATAAAAAATACATTCATCATAAATCGTAAGATACAACAATTAGTGATAGTCATAGGGATAGTAAATAAGCAAACACCATCAATCATACTAGGATACTAAATAAAGCAATTAATATAAATGGTAAGATACAAGCAACAAGGCTATAGTCATAAGAAGATAAGGAGATAGGTAATAGGAAAGATGAGAAGAATAATAGTAGTACAGCCTTACTAGGTAGTTTGACAATGTTGTGGGAATTAGTTGTTTAACAGTGATGGCATGGGGGAACAAAACTGTCCTTGTGTCTAGCTGTTTTGGCATGCAATGCCCTATAACATCGTCTTGAGGGAAGAAGTTGAAACGGTTTAGGTCCAGGATATGAGGGGTCTATAGATATTTTCTCTCATTTATGCAGTATACAGGTCCTCCATGGAAGGCAGGCTGGTTGCAATTGTTTTTTCTGCGGTTCTAAGTATCCGTTGAAGTCTGTGTCTATCTTGTTTGGTTGCAGTGCCAAACCAGACAATTATAGAGGTGCAAAGGACAGACTCAATGATTCCTTTGTAGAACTGTATCAGCAGTTCCTGGGGCAATCCAGGTTTCCTGAGTTGCATTCTGTAGCAGAACCCCTAATTGTTCATAATGTAAAGAATCATTCAAAATGCCACAATCATATCGTCCCGAAGCCTCATGCTTCTAAGTTCAGAGGATGTTGCGTTATACAAGATTATTTTTGAAGAGAATTAAAGAGCATGGTATAATTTGATAAGAGGTACCCTATTAATGTGCTGTCTCTCCCAGCATGGGCCATTTAGAGAATCAGAGGATGTGGTCAAGATGATGGCTGTCCTAGTATGATCATGCAATGCATGTTAAAGATGGTGGGCCTCAGTCATGAAGGACATGTGTTTTCCTTTCTCAAGGACTCTCTCCTTGAGATCAGGATTGGAATAGCCTGGATGAGTGACGTTTGTCTTCTCAGTTCTGGATTTTTTTCAATCAATTAAACCAGAATAGAGCTGGGAGGGACCTTGGAGGTCTTCTAGTGCAACCCCCTGCTCAAGCAGGAGATCCTATATCCTTTCAGATAGGTGGCTGCCCAGTCTTTTCTTAAAAACCTCCAGTGATGGAGCACTCGCAATTTCTGTAGGCAAGCTGTTCCACTGGTTGATTGTTCTCACTGTTAGGAAGTTTCTCCTTAATTCTAGGTTGCTTCTCTCCTTGATTAGATTTCATCCGTTGTTTCTTGTCCTGCCCTCTGGTGCTTTGGAAAATAAGTTGACCCCCTTTCTTTCTGGCAGCCCCTCAAATACTGGAATACTGCTATCATGTCACCCCTAGTCCTTCTTTTCTCTAAACTGGCCATATTCAATTCCTGTAACCGTTCTTCATATGTTTTTGTCTCCAGGCCCTTAATCCTCTTAGTTGCTCTTCTTTGCACTGTTTCCAAAGTCTCAACATCTTTTTTGTAATGTGGTGACCAAAACTGGATGCAGAATTCCAGGTGTGTGGTCTTAACTAAGGCTTTATAAAGCGGTGCTAATACTTCATGTGATTTTGATTCTATGCCTCTGTTTATACAACCAAGGATTCTATTCGCTTTTTTGGCGGCTGCCGCACACTGCTGGCTCATACTTAAGTGATTGTCCAAGGCCCCTCTCTCAAATCTGTTTTTGAGCCAGATTTTGTCTAATCTATACTTGTGCCTTTGGTTTTTCCTGCCTAGGTGTAAAACCTTTGGTTATTTTGAATGGAACTGGCTTGCATGGGCCACGGGCATTGCAACTTTGGGGGCAACGTAGATCATCTTGCAGATGGCCAGTTGGCTGTTTCTCGTGCTCAGATGTGATTCGTGTCTGAGCCTTTTAAAATGATTATTTGCCAATACGGAACGTCCTCCCTGAATTGTAGAAGTGTGATTTGGGTCATGTGTGCAATTATAACAGCATTATATTCAAAAATGCAAAAAGCTCTGGGCTGGGCCAGGGCCTTTGAATCTGTGGAAATCGGAGCTCCGTTTAGGGACTGTGTAGGAGGTGTCCATAAATGGATTTGATTTTATTTATTAAATTTATTTGCCGCCTGGACGGCTCACTCCTTGGCAAACTGGCTGGGCCTGAAAATAGCAGAAAATATTGTTTACCGTGGGGGCGAAAGTACAGATAATCCTTGACTTACAACCATTATTTTAGTGACCATTTGAAGTTACAATGGCAGTGAAAAAAATGACTTAATGACGATTTTTCACACTTGCGACCACCGCAGGATCTCACGTGATCAAAATTCAGACACTTGGCAACTGACTCGTATTTAGGACGGTTGCAGCGTCCCGGGGTCATATGATCACTTTTTATAACCATTTGACAAGCAGTCAATAGGGGAAGCCAGATTCACTTAACAAACATGTTAGTAATCGAACAACTGCAGTAATACACTTAACTGTGACAAAGTAAAGGTTGTAAGGAGCCCTGGTGGGCCAGTGGTTAGAATGCAATATGGCAGGCTAATTCTGCCCACTGCCAGAAGTTCGATCCTCCTCGGCTCAAGGTTGACTCGGCCTTCCATCCTTCCGAGGTCGGTAAAAATGAGGACCCGATTGTTGGGGGCCATGTGCTGACTCTGTAAACCGCTTAGAGAGGGGCTGTAAAGTCTAAGTGCTATTACTAAAATTGGGCAAAATTCACTTAACAACTGTTTCACATAGCAACAGCAAATTTGGGCTCAGTTGTGGCTGTAATTTGAGGGTTACTTGTAGCCCTCTCTGGGTTTCTTCAAGACTGGTTCTTTCATGGTTTAATGACAGGGATTAAATTTGGAAATGGGGCAACCCTCATAGGTGGGTAACTGTGGTGAAGCCAGATCAGGTTTCCCAGGTTGAGAACAGTAGAACAAGTTTATTTCTTGATTAAATGTCCTTTACTCCTACTTTACTCCAGGCAAAACAGGTGCCATTCCTCTCCCTTCAACTTAGCCCTACAAATAATAGCCTGGTGATGTAGGCTGAGCACAGAAGGGTTGACTAGAATCTTCCAGTAAGTCTGCATAGCTGAGGGTGGGTTCAAACTGGTTCTGACACCTTGGCATCTACACACCACTGGCTGATAATCAGGGCTATTTTGGAAAAGGGCAAGGATCAACTGATTCACAGTGTGAATTAAAGATAGTCCTTGACTTACGAGCAGAACTGACCTCAACATTTCTGTTGCCAAGTGAGACCTTGGTTAAGTGAGATTTGCCCCATTGCAAGACCTTTCTTGCCACAGTCGTTAAGTGAATCAGTGCAGGTCTTAAGTTAGTAACACGGTTGTTAAGTGAATCTGGCCCTCCCCCATTGATTTTGCTTGTCAGGAGGTCACAAAAGGGGATCACGTGACCCCTGGACGCTGCAACCGTCATAACTACGAGTTAGTCGGCAAGCGTCTGAATTTTGATCACGTGACCAGGGGGATGTCGCAACAGTCACAAGTATGAAAAATATGGTCAGGTGATCAAAGTTCTGGTGAGATTTGATCAGAAAAAAATGTCTTTTTGTCTTGGAAGCAAATGGTAGAAGTGGAGCAGAATCGCGTCGCTCTTCATGAGCTTGTAGTAAAAGCAGCCCAAAGTTACGCCCGTTACAAAGACGCTGCTTGTTCCGGGTATAAATAGACACCCTTCCTTCAGTTTATATTCAGATTTGCAGTCACACATTCATCGTTTCGATTATCCTTGTGCATATCACAGTAAATAAATTCATGGTCCGAAGAATCAACCCGAATCAGTCCTCCATAGGTTGAAGGCCTCTTTGTAAAAGGTGAGGACTGTTATCTACCCAGCTGGCACTGGGCTATGAAAGAGACTAGCCTAGATTCCTCTTCTTCTGTGGGTGGGGGGGACGGGGGGGGGACTCCTTGTCCAGCACCTTCAGCTTTCCCTCATGGCACACTTGTATGGCTGTATGTGCTTTGGGGGGCTTATTTTATTATAAATATTTTTGTTTATTGTTTATGCATCAGCTACGTACAAATGGCTCCCTTGCCATTAAACATCCCCTAGAGCAGGGGTAGGCCACCTTGGCTCTTTTATGACTCGTGGACTTCAACTCCCAGAATTCCTGAGCCAGCCATGCTGAGGGGAAAGGGAGAGGTTTCCAAGCTGAGCCACGGTGGCTCAGGAATTCTGGGAGTTGAAGTCCGCGAGTCATGAAGGGGCCATAGTTCCCCCATGCTGGCTCAGGAATTCTGGGAGTTGAAGTCCACGAGTCATAAAAGAGCCAAGGTGGCCTACCCCCTGCCCTAGAGTCATCTTCTTACCACTGAAAAAGAGTTTGCCACCAGATTGTCAGCAAGAGAGCTTGCTAGAATTGGGAAGTAGTTAAAAAAAAGGGGACACGACTCCCTTCAGCTGAGATGACAGCCAAACCTCGTGGCATCGAGTTGACGAGGGGACGTGGGGGGGACCCTGCTTGCCTGATTCCGCTTTCCTTGCACGTCCAGACAGCCCGGGTTTTATGGGGTTAGGGGGCCCCTTATCTCTCGCCTCCCCGCATTCCTGAGTCTTGTTTTTCAAAGCAAAGTTCACCTGCTGGAAAAGCCATTTCCTCCCGATGGCCGAGCAGTCCAGAAAAGGCACACTTGAAGTCAACAATTGCTGGAGAAGGAAAAAACAAGAGTGATTGAGGAAGCCAAGCCCTTCCCCTGCCAGTCTGGGCCAGGGCTAAGGAACGCAGAGCTTCATCCAGCCTTGGCCATTTCACTCTGGGGAAGCCACGCAGCAGCCAGACGAGGGCCCGGATGCCCTTCTGGTGCCTTCAGGCTGATGGGAAAATCACACCCACATCAAACAACACCAGTTCGATTGGTACCACCCGCCACACTCATCACTTTACTGAAGCCGGGCACCCCACAAGCAATTCCGTCAACGGACACATTGATCTAAACCAGCCTATGAACCCCTCAGGATCCAAATCAACCCCACAGCCAACCGAGACAGCACCGACCCTCAACCAACCCATGCAAGCCCCCCAACTAGCAGTTCACTTCCCGATGACCCTGACCTCATGCAACCTCCTCATCACAAGACCCATCACAAGATTCTCACTGATGACTCACACCTGACCCATCGTAAGACCCTCACTTGACACCCCCACACCTGAAGCCCTTATAAACAGAAGAACACTGATACTGACATCCCCTATGTTTGTTATACAGTAGTGGCCAAAATTGTGGAAACCTTTTGGGAAAAGCGTATTTTTGAGGTTTGATGGCTAATAACACCACTTTTTTTTTTGGGAATAGTACCATAAAATTATATATCAATGGAAAGATAATTTAATCAAGAATGTAATGCAACACAGTTTGTTCAATTATCTATACTGTATTCTGTGAAAAGCTATAGGCAAATAACCAGAAAAAGGAAGCACAACTTGCTTAGGTTGATATCAGGTAGCTTTCCTTCATCTGATTGTAGCCAATGAGCATGAGTGTTTAGAGAGCCAATCAGGTGTCATCTTGTTTTGGCAATGAGCCAATCAGATCACAGTAGGATTCAGTTATTGATGTCATATACTGAAGCTGAAAGGAGGACATTTGTCAGTGTGTTATGTGATCGCTATCAAGTTGGGTGTTTTTTGTGTTCTTTCATCTAATGAGCTTGTAAAATGTAATAAAATTAAAGTAATGGTGCAAAAAGTTGACTGGTCGACCAGAAAGCGATGTAAAATAGTATTATTAAGTGAACAAGGCTACAGTTATAAAGAAATTAGAAGAAAAATGGGTGGAAACTTAACCAAAGGTGGCATTTCTACTGTACACTTTTCCCAAAAGGTTTCCACAATTTTGGCCACTACTGTATATTCGTTACCTAGCCTGGTAAGGAAATGTTTGGAAACCAACCCACAAGCTCAGAGAAAGAACCTTCACCTTCAACCTTTCCGCTTCTGGGAAGGTTCACGAGCATCAGACCTCAGGGAAGTCATCACCTGGGCTGTGACAGCCACAATGTACCCCGTCTTCCCTCCTCTTCTGGGTCAGAGTTGGGGGTGAAGCTGACTTCTCAAACCATTGTCCAGTCATAGCTCGGATTTAGAAGGCGACTCAATTGCCAGCAAGCGGGAAATCCAAGCAGGAAGTGGGAGGAAGGTCCATCATAGTTTCCCCTGGGAAGGTCTTGCTTGGACATGAGTAAATTCATTTTGACCAATGGCCTATGAATGCTGTCAGTAAAGGAGAATATTTGTAGCTGAGGCTTGAAATGAGGAGTCCTTGGTGCTCTCTGAGCTTGCTTTGTTTTCTTGCAGACGTTTCATTACCCAACTAGGCAACATCGTCAGTACTATCCTGACAGGGCAAACCACTTGGATATAAACAGAGAGCAAACCTCATTGCTTCTAGCACTGATGATGTTACCTAGTTTGGGTAATGAAACGTCTGCAAGAAAACAACCAAGCTCGCAGAGCACCAAGGAGCCCTCGTGCCTACAAATGCCTGTCCTGCTTAGAAAAAAAAAAAACAAGACGCCTGTTTTCATGGGGTTTAAATGGCAGCTGGTTGAGGGCCACTGAATTGGGCTACATCTACCTGTAAAGTGTGTCTTTTTTCAATATTTGTATAGTCCTTGCCTGGCTTCTCCTCCTCCTCCTCCTCCTCAACCCAGCCTGAATTTAGCCACTGCAAAATGAAGGCCTCACCCTTGCATCGCTCAGCCTCCTTGACCTTGATCAGACACAGCCCTGTGGCCTGTGCCAAAGCCACCAGCCCCATAGAGGAGGCCACAAGCCCTCCTGTCTGCCTGCAGAGTTGGCGGCCCACCGTCCCATTATCGTCTCTGGGGGAACCCCCAGCTGTAAGTCTGGTTTTCTCTTCCGTCTCTGCTCGGGGTGGGGCAATGCTGTGGCTTCCTCCTTCCCAGCTCAGGACATGTCTCCACCTCTTTGAAGCCTCCTCTGGGTTTGCTTTTCATTCTTTGAGGGTCCAGCAAACCCAGATCTGTACAGCCTTGCTATCTTCAGACCTCCGTGGAAGCCACTACTGAAATATTCAAGGAAGTGACGGGGAATGAAGGCTGCTCCATCTTCCTTGGATTTCTTTCTCCCTCCCGGTTGGTGCTTTTCTTGACTTCCAGACCTTCCAAGCTGGTCTACTTGGTTTCCTGAGCTCTTGCTTCTCCGGGCTTCATAGCAGTCTCCTCTCCTTCTGTTCTTCAAGCGAGGTCTTTCAGGAGTGATGCAAAAGGTGACTTCAGGATTCTGGACTATTCTTGGCCTTCTCCAAACGCCAGCAGCAGCCTTCTTTCTCTGCCAGTCAAAGATGGTCGTTCATTCTTTGGCTTGGTTTCCCCCCCCCCCTTTCAAGTAATTGGGAAGAGGTCTTTCACTATAACTCAGCTGCTTAATGTACTTCCTATGTTCTTATGATGTGGGAGTCAGGATGTCTACCCAAGTAGCGAAATCTCTTGAGAACATTGGTTGGGCTTCTTTGCAGAGCAAATGCAGAGGGAATGATGGAGTGTAGGTAGATAATAGGATAGGGAAGAATGAAGATACGGGAAATGGTCCCTTGTTCATTTATTCCTTCATTTTTATTTTATATGTTGGAGTGCAGTGGCTCACATGGTTAGGATGATGGGCAGGAGGTTAGCGAGCCCATGTTTGAGTTCCGAGTGCTGCTGCGTGGCAGGGTGAGCTCCCGTCATACACTTCAGCTCCTTGACGGGGAGATGAAAGGAGCCCCCACAGGCATTTTCTGGGCAATTGTGATGTCACCAACTAAACCTTAACCAGTGCCTCTGACACAAATGGGATTTTATATGTTCTTTTGGGCTGCAAGTTACTGCTAGTTCCAGGGTGTCTGACCTGCCCACTACACTTGTTCTAATAATCTTCATAAACTTCATCTCCAGTCCTGAGTTTCATGTATGTGGGCTGCAGAGTAGCATAATTTTGGACCACAGAGTTCTTCTTGAGATGTTTCATGTCTTCAGGTTTGGGGGCCTGGAGTTGGATAGTGGGCATTTATCAATCATGTGCAAGACAAGGTGACAGAAATGTGATTATATGAAAAAAAAATCCTTTGATATATATATCAATATATATATATATATATATATATATTGCTTTTTCTTCCTAACCTAGTTTTCATTTTTGCTCTCTTGCATTATTTCAATGAATTGGAAGCCACCTGGAGTGGAATGAGGCTGTTTACAAACCAAGATTTGCAAACAGCCTCATTCCACTCCAGGTGGCTTCCAATTCATTGAAATAATGCAAGAGAGCAAAAATGAAAACTAGGTTAGGAAGAAAAAGCACATCACCTGATAATGAAAGTGCAGTTTCTATAATCAACAAGAATGTACTGGATGTCTATGGAGATTCTCAGTCATCCAGGTCATGGTTGTCCCAAAGGTGCTTTTTCTAAAGGCAACTGGACTTCATTTGTTTTTCCTTGAAGATGTTTCACTTCTCATCCAAGAACTGGAGACATTACATGGATGAGAAGCGAAACATCTTCAAGGAAAAACGAAGAAAGTCCAGTTGCCTTTAGAAAAAGCACCTTTGGGAACAATGCGCTGGATGACATAGCCCCAAACCAGCATCTCTTTCCCCAAAGGCCATCTGGAAAATGTGTTCTTTGTGGGTCACCGAAGTGCCAGTAGTGAGGGAATGACCCCAACATGGAAGGAGCAGATATGCCAAAACTGGGATCCAGGTTTTTCGGGGGTTTAAATGAGTTTTTGAGTAGAATTACTTTCTTTTCCAAGTCTACAGACACGTTTTCTGCTAATTACTTGTGCAAATTTTATCCTCTTTCCTGCAGGCACCAAGTATAGATGAGAAAGTAGATCTTCATTTCATCGCTTTAGTGAATGTTGATGGCATTCTTTATGAACTAGGTAAGAATACTGGATCCAAGACCCTCCATGATGTGTGCTGGCTGACTTTAGTGCCATTAATTAATTTAGTGCCATTAATTCATTAATTCGCCTCATCAAGGGAGAAGCAGTGACCGTTTTCAAGAGGACTTAGTTTTTCTTCCAGGGTTGCAACAATATTTCTCATTTGAGAACCACGGGTATAAACTGTGATCATAATAGCTTTAAAAAAGGAGGAACGGATAACGGGAAGATACATTCATCAATATACATGTCTCAGGGTAATGTTTGCAAGATCCTAATCTGAGTCCCTGGGGTCAAAGGCTTGTTCTTCCAAGAGCTTCTGAGCAGAGAAGTTCCCTGAGGAACAAACGTTTGGTCCCAGTGACCGACCCAGAATGGATCTTGTAAGATACATTGAATTCAGAAGGCTTTTTTTTTTATGTTTGCATCTAGGTGTTTTTAATTAATGTCTTCACACTTAGGATGATGGTTTCTTCAAGGACTTGAACAGTACTCCTGGCACTTCTCCTGGGGGCAGCACCTCCCATCCAGTGCCAAGGAAGACCCTAGGGAGAGAGGAAGGGAGGGTGGGTCTTATGGGGGGGGGTACGGATCCTGCTGAAGAATGTCTCTCTCACATATCATGGGCTCGGGCTACCATGTCACTCCATGCTTTCTGGGAGAATGTCTCAGAAACCAATGAAAGCCTTTCTAAAGCAAATTTGCTTTCCTCAACACCCAGCTGTTTGCACGTTCAGTGAGAGCTTCTGCACCAGAGACAAATTCCTTCTGGTGCTCTTGGTTCCTGGGGGGAGGGGGGGGCTGCGTTCACAAAGAAGCTTCAGCTGTGCTATAGAAAGCCGGCAGTTTGCATTTGTGGATGACTTGTTCAAATGCCATTTCCCAGAATAGACTGGGAGAGGAATCCAGAGGCCCTTGGTCAGTGAAACGGGGGTGGGGGTGTGGGGTGGGGTGCCGGATGGCTCTTAGTTCAGCTGGATTGCTTGTCGGATAGTCCCTCGTTTTGGAGGTTAGCCACGTAAGTAAGCTAAGCATTTGTGGCATTTTAATCTGGTTTCAGATTCCTCTATGTATGACAGAAATATAAAAAGGGTTACCCCCATTAAGTGATTTGCAGGACCTGAAAACAGAGACAGTCTGCCTTGACATAATAGGTGCTTCTGCTGTGGTGGAAAACTTGGCATCCTATCCTTGGCCACTAAATTAAGTTGGGTTGGAAAAAGCAACACCACGAAAGATCCCTTCACGAGGTTCAGTTACAGCCCAGCCTATCTCTGGATTCCTCACATGGAAAGGATGGGCTTTAAAAGGAAATAAATGTCCGGCACTGGTCCTCAGGGTGACTTGGACCTGGAGATATCCTTAATCAGAATAGAGCTGGAAGGGACCTTGAAGGTCTTCTAGTCTAACCCCCTGCTCAAGCAGGAGACCCTATACCATTGCAGACAAGTGGCTGTCCAGTATCTTCTTAAAGATCTCCAGTGATGAAGCGCCGACAACTTCTGGAGGCAAGCGGTTCCACTGGTTAATTGTCCTCGCTGTTAGGAAGTTTCTCCTTAATTCCAGCTTGCTTCTCTCCTTGATCAGTTTCCATCCATTGTTTCTTGCCTTGCCTTCTGGTGCTTTGGAGAATAGGTTGACCCCCCTCGTCTTTGTGGCAGCTCTTCCAATACTGGAATTCTGCTGTCGCGTCACCCCCCTAGTCCTTCTTTTCTCTAGATTAGCCTGGGACTTTTCAGGCACTCATCCGATAAGATGCCCAAGAAATTCCAGCACTTTGGAATCACTGTATTTGGAATGCAGATAAAGATAAGGAAGAATTAGAAGACTATCTAATAACATTCAACCTTGAGTGTCCAGGATCAGTAACGGGCTAAGAGGTGCCAGTGGGCCTCCATCCTTGAGTGATGGTAATTGGGCAGATGGCCTGACCGTGTGAGATGTTTGGTTCAGGATCAGTGGGAGGGAGAGGTGGAGCTGGGAACGTAGAGCCACTTTCTTTTCTGAGCAATGAAGAATGACTTTTCTGCATCCCAACAGATGGACGCAAACCTTTCCCGATCAACCACGGGCAGTCCAACGTCGACACGTTTCTAGAGGTAGGAATTCTCCACCACTTGCGACCGTATAATAATAATGACAATAAGAAGAAGAAGAATAAAAATAATAATAATAATAAGAAGAAGAATAGAAAAATAATAATAAAAATAAAAGTTGGAAGGGACCTTGGAGGTCATCTAGTCCCAACCCCCTGCTCAGGCAGGAAACCCTATACCAGCGATGGCGAACCTTTTAGAGACCGAGTGCCCAAAAACTGTCCTGACCCCAGCCCACCCCCGTCCCACCCACTCCACCCCGCTCTGCCCTGCCCCCGCCCACCCACCACCTCCACGGCCCACCGCAGATCGCCCAGGCAGCCCTGCAATGCCATGGCGGCCATGCCCTCCGCCCGTGCCCCAGAGCATCATCTGTGCGCAACAGGGCGTGAGGGCAGAGTCTTGTCCCTGCTGCCCGGCTGCCATGTCCTTGGCTGCACTGCTCCGCACAGGACGTGCCTGGGGACGAGTCTCCTCCGGGGGGCTGCTGGTGAGGAGGGGCCATGGGGGGAGGCGGAACTGGGGCAACGGCGTGCGTGCCCACAGAGAGGGCTCCGAGTGCCGCCTCTGGCACGCGTGCCATAGGTTCGCCATCACTGCCCTTATACCATTTCAGACAAATGGTTGTCCAGTGTCTTCTTAAAAACTTCCAGTGTTAACAGCTTCTGGAGGCAGGTTGTTCCACTGGTTAATTGTTCTAAATAGTTCTAGGACTAGGTTGCTTCATAATGAATAACAGTGTAACAGAGTTGGAAGGGATCTTGGAGGTCTTCTAGTCCAACCCCCTGCACAAGCAGGAGATCCTATAGCATTCTGGACAAATGGCTGTCACTTCTTAAAAACCTCCAGTGTTGGAACACACACAACTTCTGGAGGCAAGCTGTTCCACTGGTTAATTGTTCTAACTGTCAGGAAGTTTCTCCTTAGTTCTAGGTTGCTTCTCTCCTTGATTAGTTTCCATCCGTTGCTTCTCGTCCTGCCTTCAGGCGCTTTGGAGAATAGCTTGACTCCCTCTTCTTTGTGGCAACCCCTGAGATATTGGAACACTGCTATCATGTCCCCCCTCGTCCTTCTCTTCATTAAACAATTATTATGGGGTTTCCTTTAACAAAGCAGCAGGGACTCATTGCCCTCCATATGAGAAAGACTGAATCTCCTACTCTAGAAAGATAAAGGTAGTCCTTGACTTACGACCACAGCTGTGCCCAAAATTTCCGTCGCTAAGTGAGACAGTTAAGTGAGTTTTGCTCAGTTTTACCACCTCCTTGCCACAGCTGTTAAGCGAACCACTGCAGTTGTTAAGTTGGTAACATGGTTGTTAAGTCAACCTGGCTTCCCCATTGACTTTGCTTGTCAGAAGGTCGCAAAAGGGGGTCACATGACTCCAGGTAACTGCAACCGTCATAAGTATGAGTCAGTTGCCAAGCGTCTGAATTTTGATCACGTGACCATGGGGATGCTGGAATGTCATAAGTGTGGAAAACATTCGTAAGTCCCTTTTTTCAGTGCCCTTGCAACTTCGATCGGTCACTAAACAAATGGATGTAAGTCAAGGATTACCTGTACATAACCTTAAATATGGACACAATGCTTCTAATTTGAAGAACGCTAATTTTTTAAAAGCAAATAGATTCTTCATTGTCTTCCAAAAAAAAAATAATAAGTAGGGAGAGGCAAACAGATTTAAAATTCAGTACAGTAACAGAATTGTTTCATACAGTGTTTCCCAACCTTTAAGACCATGTTGGCTGCGGAATTCTGGGAATTGAAGTCCACCGGTCTTAAAGTGGCTAAGGTTGAGAAACACTGGCTTAGTGTATGAAAACTACAGCTTGTTTTCAAAGGCATTTGTAGGGAATCGTGAATTTAATTATATGATTTACTGCGAGAGCCTACGGACCTAAATGCTATTTAGCAGAGCCCCTTATGAGGCAGCCTGGCACCAATGAAAACAGTTGTGTACTCAGAGAAGATGGCATTGTGTATGTGGTTATCTCTTTGTCTGTTCTTTTTAGGATGCCGTAGAAGTTTGCAAGAAATTCATGGAGCGTGATCCAGACGAATTGAGGTTCAATGCAATTGCCCTAGCAGCGGCCTAAATCACTGTTACGTAAGGGGAAATGGCATCTAATGTACTGTCACAAAAATTATGTTTTAGCCGCAAATCAGCAACGATCACATTTTGATAACACGGATGTGAATTAAATTTCAGATTACGCTTTGCTTCCTGTGACCTTTTGTCCGTGTTTACATGATGAGAATTTACAGTGAGAAGCTGTTAGGAAGGCCCTGACTTTAACACAACAACATGCAATTGGCTTATTGGAAGAGGGGTGCTGTGTACATTTAACACAACAAGACATCCCAGCTCAACTAACTGACCACCTGCCCTAAGAATGTTAATTTTAGCCCCATTTTGATGCTCCAGACTTTATGGGGGTGTTCCTTGTCTCAATAAAGGAGAATATTTATAGCTGAGGGCTGAAATAAGGGGTCCTTGGGTGGTCTCTGAGCTTGGTTGTTTTCTTGCAAACGTTTCATTACCCAAACTAGGTAACATCATTAGTGCTGTTGATGATCTTACCTAATTTGGGTAATAATAATAATAATAATAATAATAATAATAATAATAATAATAATAATAATAATAATAATAATAATAATAATAATAATAATAATTATTATTATTATTATTATTATTATTATTATTATTATTATTATGAGAGAAGTTGTAGAGAACCGAAGCGTACAGCTGATTGATATCGCTGTACCAGGAGATGCCAGAGTCGAAGAAAAAGAACTGGAAAAAAATTACAAAATATGGCGACCTGGCCATCGAAACTGCGCGATTATGGATGTAAAGTGTAACAGTGGTACCCATTGTCATCGGGGCACTGGGAACTATGTCCAAAAACTTTGCAAAATACATCAAGAAACTGCAGCTTCCTGCAATAACTCCAGCAATGTTACAAAAAAACTGCGCTACTCGGAACATCTTATATTTTAAGGAGGTACCTGGTTGACACCTAGGATGCTGGCAGCAACCCGTGTCAGCCATCAGCGCCAGCCAATTTGAATGTTCAGTTGACTGAGGTTCATGTTTAATGAATAAAAAATATAATAATAAAGTTGGAAGGGACCTTAGAGGTCATCTAGTCCAACCCCCTGCTCAGGCAGGAAACCCTATACCATTTCGGACAAATGGCTGTCCAGTCTCTTCTTAAAAACTTACAGTGTTGGAGCATAATGAAACGTCTGAAAGAAAACAACCAAGTTCAGGGAGCACCAAGGACCCCCTCAGTTCCTTGTCTGTTACAATAGAGCAGAGGTCTCCAAACTTGGCAATTTTAAGACTTGTGGACTTCAATTCCCAGAATTCCTCAGCCGGGAATTCTGGGAGGTGAAGTCCAGAAGTCTTAAAAGTTGCCAAATTTGGAGACCCCTGCAAAGGGGAGGGGAGGGAGGGAAAGACTACTGCAAAATGAAGTTGAGAGAAATGTAAAGTAAGAAAAGAATAAAAGTAGCATTTTAAAAGGGATATAGAACAGCAACTTAGATTTTAAAAAAGTAAATTCAGTGGGATTACCCGCAGCCTTTTAATTCTGTTGCTAAACAGCCAACCCTAAGGCTGTTTAGGTGGGGAGGGGGAAGATTTCTTCAGGCCAGGATTTTAATCTTAATTCTGGAGCTGGAGAGTACAGCCCAGCAGAGCCAATCTGTTAGCTGTGTTCCAGACTCCAAGAAACCCACAGTTCTTCCTCAACGTGCCAAGTTCTCAGTATGTAATTCACCATCACTTTTTCGCTAATGTTTCTAGTTTCTCTAAGGAATAGAGTTTCAGGAATGTGTGTGAATTACTCAGGGTGGAGAGTCCAGGAAAAGAAAAATAAGGTATTTGGCTCTTGGTCACTTGGTCACTCGGCAGGACTTGCAGCCTCCTCCGGCCCAAAAGAGTTGAAAGAAGGAAGGAGGGGCTACCCCAGAAACCCGGCCTGGGGTCAATCTTGTCTTTCTTGTTCAGCCTGTCTGAACGCCTCCGGAGGACAGCGGAGGAGGCCCCGCTGGATGGCAGGCCACTGAGTGGACAGCATCAGGACCAAATTGGGAGGGGAAGTGGCCGAGTCCCCTTACAGGTAGTCCTCGACTTAAACAACAGTTCATTTAGTGACCGTTCAAATTTACAACGGCACTGAAAAAAAGTGACTTATGAAGGTTTTTCGCACTTACGACCGTTGACCATGGTCACGTGTGATCAAAATTCAGGTGCTTAGCAACCAGTTCATATTTATGACGGTCGCAGTGTCTTGGGGTCATGTGATCCCCTTTTGCAACCTTCGACAAGCAAAGTCATTGGGCAAGCCAATAACCATGTTAGCAACTTAACAAATGCAGTGATTCACTTAACAACTTGGCAAGAAAAGTCGTGAAATGAGGCGAAACTCGCTTAACACATGTTTCACTTAGCAACCTATAGTTTGAGCTCAATTGTGGTCGTAACCCGAGGACTATCTGTATTAGGAAAGTTGACGAATGAGCTGATTATTTTCTGTTATGGGAGTGGCTAATCCAGGGGTAGGCAACCTTGCCTCTTTTATGACTCGTGGACTTCAACTCCCAGAATTCCTGAGCCAGCATGGCTCAGCATGGAAACCTCTCCATTTCTCCTCAGCATGGCTGGCTCAGGAATTCTGGGAGTTGAAGTCCACGAGTCATAAAAGAGCCAAGGTTGCCTACCCCTGGGCTAATCTAAATCACCACTTTGGGGCTCACAGGCTTTGTGTTTGTTTGCTGTGGCTGGACAAAGTGTTTGAGGGAGTGTTTTTTCGCAGCATACTCGGGAGAGTGAAATATCTCTTTAATTTTAATGTAAAGTTGCAGCTACTAAGATTGTTGGACGAGAAGGCACAAAAACAGCCAGGGAAGTGCCTGAAGCCTGGAAAACAGGCCCCTTCTCAGTCAACAAGAGTGCTGATTTACCACCAGCTAATCAAGTACTGAGGAGGAGAGGGCTTGGCAGCAGAACCAAACAGCAGTCAATGACTTAATAGCCAGCCATCAACAAATGCAACATTATCCTGGGACACGGTATATTCCCCTTCATTCGTGGAATGTCTCCCCTTGAAGTACTCACACATCAGGTGTCTGGAGATTCTCATTCATCTAGGTCATGATTGTTTTTTTCAAAAGGCAACTGGACTTTCTTGGTTTTTTTCCTTTGAAAATGTTTCATTTCTCATCCAAGAAGCTTCTTCAGTTCTAACTGAAGAAGCTTCTTGAACGAGAAGCAAAACTTTTGAAAGGAAAAAGAAAACAGCAAGAAAGTCCAGTTGCCTTTTATAAAAAAAGAACCTTTGTATCGCACATCAGGTTTTTGTAAGATTTGCCCCGCTGTTCCAGAAGCTGCTCCTCCCCCCCCCCCATATCCCAGTGAACTCAGGGCAGGGGTAGGCAACCTTGGCTCTTTTATGACTCATGGACTTCAACTCCCAGAATTCCGGAGCCAGCATGGCTCAGCTTGGAAACCTCTCCCTTTCCCCTCAGCATGGCTGGCTCAGGAATTCTGGGAGTTGAAGTCCACGAGTCATAAAAGAGCCAAGGTGGCCTACCCCTGGCCCAGGGGAAAGGCCCGTATCATCAGCCTTGCAAAAGTCAAGGGAATGCAATCCTCACCCTTCTATTCTATGTGCCGGCCATCTTTGCAAAGCTCTTCCAGTTCATGCTGGCCTAGCCTCAGTGATGACAAGCAGACCTATTAAAATGCAAGCGTTCTTTGATTTGGGCTTATTGTTAGATTGCTAGATGAAAATGAGTCTCTTTTTTAATGGGTTTCCAGATGTTTGGAAGGCCTAGTGTTGAAACACTGACGGAATTCATTTGTCTGCACTGCGTACTCTACGGTTAAATATGCGAAATATCCAGATGGTTGGAGAGAAGTAGGGTGTTTATGGGGGGGGGGGTTGACTTACAAGAGTTCATTTATTGACCGTTCAAAGTTACGTCACTGAAAAAAGTGACTTATGACCATTTTGCACACTTGTGACCATTGCAGCATCCCCACGGTCAGATGCTTGGCAACTGACTCGTATTTGTGATGGTTGCAGCGTCCCCCGGGGTCACGTGATCTCCGTTTGCAACCTTCTGATAAGCAAAGTCAATGGGGGAATCCATTGTTACTAACTTAACAAAATGCAATGATTCACTTAACAGCTGTGGCAAGAAAAGTCGTAAAATGGGACAAAACTCACTTAACAAATGTTTCGCTCAGCAACGTAAACTTTGGGCTCAGTTGTGGGCATAACTTGAGGACTACCTGTATCTGTTAGCTGAAACATTTGTGTGGACATCTCTGACTATGGAAGGTCACCCGAGGTCATCCAAATATCAAATCTCCCCGCTGACGTCTCCCTTGTTGGACTTTCCAGGAGAACAATAGTTGTGATTGATATGGACACAGTCAACAGTCAACAAACGCCTTCCTTTCTACCACATGACTGCACAAAGGCTGCCTTCTCCCCTGTGGGGACAAAGCCGCCATCTCTGAGTTGGTGGGGTGATGGTGGACCATCTAAGCTCACGTGAATATGGAAACAGGCCTTAACCTGTTGCCTTCATGCTGACAGGGAAATGGCTTTCCAGGATAGGTTATGTAGTGTTGGTCTAAAGCAGGGGTGGGGAACCTTGGCTCTTTTATGACTTGTGGACTTCAACTCCCAGAACTCCTGAGCCAGCATGGCTCAGCTTGCAAACTCTCCCTTTCCCCTCAGCATGGCTGGCTCAGGAATTCTGGGAGTTGAAGTCCACGAGTCATAAAAGAGCCAAGGTTCCCCACCCCTGGACTCTAAAGCAGGGGGGTCTTCAAACTTGGCCCTTTTATGACTGGTGGACTTCAACTCCCAGAATTCCTCAGCCAGGCACGCTGCCTGAGGAATTCTGGGAGTTGAAGTCCACCAGTCATAAAAGGGCCAAGTTTGAAGACCCCCCTGCTCTAAAGTTTACAACAATAAAGTCTCTGCCAATTCCTGAGATTGCATTCTGCGACTTAATGACATTACAATTCTTATTTCCTCTTAGCACGGTCCTTAAGCCATGTTGTTAACCTTTTGTAGTGATGAAATGAAGCATGAAATAATGGAGTAGGCTCCTGATCGGAATCTTGACACGCAGAAACAGTCTTGAACGCTCTAAATTAATTGGGGAGTTCCAAAGAAAGCTGCTTTGTTGTGGTTGAAAAAAAACAAATAAACGCTGCTAGGGCTATAAAATACATGTAGTCCTCAACGTACGACCACAATAGAGCCCCAAATTTCTGTTAAGTGAGACATTGGTTAAGGGAGTTTGGCCCCATTTTAAGACTTTTCTTGCCAGAGTTGTTAAGTGAATCACTGAAGGTGTTAAATTGATGACACACTGGTTACGTGGATCTGGATTCCCCGCTGATTTTGCTTGTCAGATCACATGACCCCGGGACACTGCAACCGTCATAAATATGAGTCAGTTGCCAAACATCTGAATTTTGATCACGTGACCGTGGGGATGCTGCCACGTTTGTGTGAAAAAGGGTCATAACTCCCTTTTTTCAAGTCCATTGTAACTTTAAACAGTCACTAAACAAACTGTTGTAAGTCAAGGACTACTTGTATACTGTTCCTGGGATTGCATTCTGCAACTTAAATGACATTATGATTCCTACTTCCTCTTAGCCTGATTCTTAAACCATGTTACAAACCTTTTGTAGAGATGAAAGATGCATGAATTAATGGAATAGCTTTCTGATCAGAATCTTGAGATGCAGAAACAGCCTTGAATGCTCTAGATAATTGAGGTTTTCTAAAGAAAGCTTTTCTTTTGAGAAAAGAAAATGCTGATAGGGCTATAAAATAACAAAACATGTGCATAACATTCCTCTCCGTAAATACATTTGTGGTAGAGATATTGGATGGACCGCCCTATGCTTGTGCTATTAATCTATGCTGCAACCTAATAGGAATATTTTACTGGTTTTTTTTAAAGAGCAGTTGCATTCGGTACATTTTCGTTGAGTAAATCACAACAGGCCAATATACTAAGCCATCGGGTCTGTTGCATAAGCTATGATGGATGGAGTTTGGGGGGGCCTCAGCCAAAGCAAATCGGGACTTTGTGGTACCAGGGTCAGGGTTTTCCTACCCCTTCAGTAAGCGCATTCCTAATTCTTTGGAAGCCTCCTTCAGGCAGGAAGTGGCTTGTGGTGTGCAGACGTGGTGCAGAATAAATCGCATCTGTAGCCCGCAAGCTGCGTTCCAGATTTGCCTCTGGAAGAAAACTCGAGTTCACAGCAGAAGGGCAGAAGAGAAGACTTGGGTTTTGCAAAGCCCCAGTCTAGAGCAGGGGTCTTCAAACGTGGCCCTTTTATGACTTGTGGACTTCAACTCTAGTGCAGGGGTCTTCAAACTTGGCCCTTTTATGACTTGTGGACTTCAACTCCCAGACTTCCTCAGCCAGACACGCTGACTGAGGAATTCTGGGAGTTGAAGTCCACAAGTCATAAAAGGGCCAGGTTTGAAGACCCATGGTCTAGTGCAGGGGTAGGCAACCTTGGCTCTTTTATGACTCGTGAACTTCAAGTCCCAGAATTCCTGAGCCAGCCATGCTGGCTCAGGAATTCTGGGAGTTGGAAGTCCACGAGTCATAAAAGAGCCAAGGTTGCCTATCCCTGGTCTAGTGGTTAGGACACCAGACTAGAAACCAGGAGATGGGAATTCTAGTCCCGCTTTCGACATGAAAGCCAGTTGGGTGATCATGAGTCAGTCACTCTCTCAGCCCAACAGGATTGCAGTGGCCCCAATAGGGGGTGGAAGGTGTATCGGATATGTTTGCTGCCTTCAGTTGTATGTGAGGGGTCCTTGGTGCTCCCTGAGCTTGGTTGTTTTCTTGCAGACGTTTCATTACCCAAACTAGGTAACATCATCAGTGCTAGAAGCAATGAGGTTTGCTCTCTGTTTATATCCAAGTGGTTTGCCCTATCAGGATAGTACTGATGATGTTGCCTAGTTGGGTAATGCAACATCTGCAAGAAAACAACCAAGCTCAGGGAGCACCAAGGACCCCTCATTTCAACCCTGAGCTACAAATATTCTCCCTTTATGAGTTGTATGTGTATTATGCTTGGGTGAAAGAATCAATCAATCAATCAATCTCCCCAATGCGAACCAGGATTCATGTCCTGACCAGCCGCTCAAGGTTTTGGGAATGGCGCTGGGACATAGAGCATAGAATAACAAGAGTTGGAAGGGACCTGGGAGGTCTTCTAGTCCAACCCCTTGCTCGAGCAAGAGATCCTATACCAGGCAGGGCTTGGCTGCACAATTGCTCCCCGGGGGGGGGGAGTTCATCCCAAACTGCACAGCTAAATGTCTATGGAGATTCTCGGTCATCCAGGTCATGGTTGTCCCAAAGGTGCTTTTTCAGGAGGCAACTGGACTTCCTTTGTTTTTCTTTGAAGGCCTTTCGCTTCTCATTCAAGAAGCTTCTTCGGCTCTGACCCCATGGTGGGCAATGGAAGGATTTATATTCCTGGCAGACAGCTGGTCATTTGCAGGAGGATCCTGAGGACACAGATTAAACCTCCAAAGGGCCCCAACGACTCCCCTAAAAGAAGGCAAACGACCAGCTGTCTGCAAGGACTATGCATCCTTCCATTCCCCCACCGTCCAGTCAGAGCCGAAGAAGCCGCTTGGACGAGAAGCGAAACGTCTTCAAAGTCAAACAAAACAAAAGTCCAGTGGCCTCCTGGGGGGGGGGGGGGAAGCACTTTTGTGTCTCGGAGAGGCGCGCGCACCTCGCTCCCCAAGCCGGACCGTCCCGCCGAGAGAGGGCGCGCTCACAGCGCCGAGGGGAAGCGTCTGCCGCGCCCTCACCTGCCGCCAGGTGGAAGCAGGCGCGGGACGGAGGGCTTGGAGGGAGGCGCGCCTGGATGCTCCGCCACGGTGCGGTCCGGTCCAGGACGGGGCGGGGCCGGCGAGGCAAGCAAGCAAGCAAGCGCGCAGACAGCCGAGCTCGGCTTCACTCGGCGCTGCCGGCTTGGCTCGCGCGGAGCGGTGGCTGGCTGGCTGGCTGGGACGCCGAGCGCTGCCTGCTCCCTGCAACCGACGTCGAGGCAGGCGGACGGACGGGCGGGGACCCCGGCACCCCCGGGCTCCAGGTTGCAACTGCCCAGTCCGGCGTCCCCTTTGGGAAGTCCCGGGCGCCCTGCAGGCTCCGCTTTCTCCGCTTCTTCCCCCCCCCTCGCAGCCTCGGCTATGGACGGCCGAGAGGACGGCCGCGCAGCCTTCGTCGAAGCCCGCCGCTGGGTCGAGGTAAGACGCCGGGTGGGAAGGAAGCCGGGCGCTTAAGCGCAGGAGAACCCTCGAGAGGCGCGCAGTCTGGCAGCGCAGCGGCGGAGCTGGGGGGCTCTTAGGAGCCTCTTCCCACCCCGCGGCTGTCGCGGGGGGATGCTGACCTCGGCCTCCAGCTTCCCGGCGCCCCGGTCGTCTGTGCGAGGAGCTGCTGGCGCTGCTGCTCCTCTTGGTGGGAGTCCTGACTCTCTTCAGCTTCTCCTTCGTGTGTCTCCCCAGCCCCGGGGCTCTTTTGCTGCCTTCCTACCCGGGGCAACCTCCGAGTAGCTCTGTGCAGGCAGCATTGCCCCGCTCAGGATAGAGAGGGAAGCTGGACCCTTCCGGACCGAGGGGTCCTGGGAGGAAAGCCGCCTCTTTGGGAAGCCAAAATTCGGTGGCTCCTTCCCTTTGGGGTCCCTTGTTTAAGAGAGGAGTGAGCAGGGAGCCCTACTCCTTCCCTGAAAGCCTCTTGTAGAGCACTGCCTAAGTTTCTGACTAGCTTCTGGGATACCAGAAACCCTGCAGATTCCCTTTCCCAGCCAATGATGGACATAGATCCTTCTTTGTAGCCAGGAGTGACTTGTCCCCTGCTATGCCAAAAACCCTATAAAGTCCTGAGGATGTTTAGGAGGGGGGGGAGGCGTTTGTGAGTCTCCGGAGCATTTGCCCGGAAAGGCTCAACTTTTCTCTCCTGAGCAATAAAGAGCCGGAGGGAAAGGGTGGGGCAGGGCCCATAGTAGCTGCCTTCAGGCTGTCTTAGCAGGCAGGTCTTTTAGCCCCTGCTCAGAAATATACCCAACAAGCTTCAAGGTTACTTATTTATTCAGAAGATTTATACGGCTGCCCACTCACTCTCTGCCACTCTGGGTGACTTACAAACAACAAAAAGCCCAACACAGGTAGTCCTCAACTTAACGACCACAATTGACCCCAAAATTTCTGGTCGCAAGTCCCTTTTTGGCAGTGTTATTGTAACTTTGAAAGGGTCACTCAATGAACTGTTAAGTGAGACGTGTGTTAAGAAGGTGTTGCCCCACTTTACAACCTTCCTTGCCTCCGTTGCTCAGTGAACCACTGCAGTGGCTAAATGAGTAACCTGGTGGTTAAGTGAAGCTGGCTCCCTCCCTTGAACTTTGCTTGCCAGAAGGTCACAAAAAGGGATCGCGTAACCGCGGGGCATGGCAAGGGTCATCAATATGAACCAGTTGCCAAGCGTCTGAATTTTGATCATGTGACTCTGGGGGGGGGTGGATGCTGCAATGGTCGTAAGCGTGAAAAACGGTCATGTCCCTTTTTTCACTGCCGTTGCAACTTTGAAGGGACACTAAATGAACTGTTGTAAGTCGAGGACTACCTGGATACAAGAATTAAAAAAAGGGTTAACTCCCCCATTCCCTTGGGGATCAAACAATCAAACAAGCCAACTTGATGGGCTCCATCCTTCTTTGGGTTCCCCAGGCCCATTAGCAGAGCCAGGGCTTCAGGGCCTTGCCAAAGAATGTCAGAGTGGGAGCCAGTCTAATCTCTGCAGGGATGACGTTCCACAGGGAGGGAGTCACCACGGAGAAGGCCCTTCGTCTGGATAAACCATCGTAGGAGATGGGATTTGCAGCATTCCTTTCCTCTCTGCTCTAGTGGGTGGTGTGGATGTCACCGGAAGAGATGATCTCTCAGATAACTCAATCCCAACAGGTTGTCCTGTTGATGTGACGGAATGACATCTGTAGTTGATGCTTGATGGAGAACCCCTTGGGAATCGGGAGGGGCCCCTTGGAACTGCCTGATTAACAAGCGGTCCAGTTTGAGAGAAGCAAATGGCTTCCGTTTCACCACAAGCATTGTGGTCTTCGGGCTTGCTTTGAAAGCGACGTCACCGGCCTCCTCATCTCGCCTCACTGAGTCTTGAACAAGATTTATCACGAACTTTGGAAGTTACAGGGTGCATTTTGTCAGACTTCTGACAGAAAAATAGATCTGAAGATATTTTCTCTAGGGGTTTTTTTTTCTTTTTCTTTTCTCTTTTGTCTGAGAAGTGGATCTTCTGGAATTTTAAGTGCAGCTCTTGTCCCTTAGCCTGTTTTGGCAAGCCAAGCTCTCAACGCGGAGACTTTGAACTAAGTTTATATTTATGGTCTCTGGCTGAGAAGCACAGATCCAGGCTTCCTAGCTGCTGCCTGCTGCCGCAGGTGTGCTGGGACCCAGACGGTGCCATTAAATTCCAATCACGGCCAGTATTTCCAAGAGGAAATGGCAGCTTCCTGGATATTGTTTTGGCCTGAGGTGAAAACTGTTCTGGACAAGGGTGGGCATTTCCCAGGGGCTGCTGAGGGGGAATCCCACCCTTCTGCTTTTAACCTGCGACTGGATTCCAGAGAGAGGCCTGTTGGGGCCCAACTTCTTAAATGGCTCTCCTGTAATCCTCTAATGGCTCTCCTGTAATCAGGAATCTGTTGGGATTGCAACTTAAGAGAATGTGGGAAACCGGACTGAATCAGAATTGGAATAGAGCTGGAAGGGGCCTTAGAGGTCTTCTAGTCCAACCCCTTCTCAAGCAGGAGACCCTATACCATTTCAGACAAGTGGCCATCCAGTCTCTTCTTAAAAACCTCCAGTGATGGAGCACCCACAACTTCTGAAGGCAAGCTGATCCACTGGTTGATTGTTCTCACTGTTAGGAAGTTTCTCCTTAATTCCAGGTTGCTTCTCTCCTTGATTAGTTTCCATCCATTGTTTCTTGTCCTGCCTTCTGGTGCTTTGGAAAATTAGTTGACCATCTCTTCTTTGTGGCAGCCCCTCAAATACTGGAATACTGCTATCGTGTCCTCCCCTAGTCCTTCTTTTCTCTAGACTAGCTATACCCCAATCCTGCAACTGTTCTTCATATGTTTTAGTCTCCAGGCCTTTGTTCATTTTAGTGATTTGGGGGAAGCTGAGCTAGAACCTCTCCAGGGGATACCAGAGATAATTCTCTTCCAAGCAAGTGGCACAGAACATAGTTCCTCGCAGTCGCTTTGGACTGGCACTTGGTTAATCTTTCCGTTAAACTTCCTGAAACTTCACAGTTATCCTCAGAAATCAGCCAGTAATGAAAATCAGCTCTTGTTTCTGAGACCAGCTAATTGGATGTCTCGGTATAAAACTCTCTCCTTATTTTTCTGCTGATGCAAACTTGTCTTCGGTTTTAAAGGATTGGTTTTATCCATCGCGGCTAATGCCACTTAATAGGCTTATTCTCTGTAAATCTTTTCCCACCTTGTAGAATTCACCCGAATGACTGCTGCGCCTTACACCACGTTCCGTGCTTTTCTCTTTAAAGGAGAATATTTGTAGCTCAAGAGTTGTAATGAGGGCTCCTTGGTGCTCTCTGAGCTTGGTTGTTTTCCTGAAGACGTTCCATTACCCAAACTAGGTAACATCATCAGTGCTGGTTCGTTTGGGTAATGAAATGTTTGCAAGAAAACGATCAAGCTCAGAAGACCACCAAGGGCCCTTCGATTAGAAGATTATGAACCCTTTTCTAAAAAGGAAAAGGGCTTCAGACTCTTCATCCTGGGACTTTCCCCGTGCATTGGAGAAGCTTTTGGAGAAAGTCACCTAGGATGGCAGTGGGAGTGCCCAAGAAATTTAATAGGGAAGTCTAAATGTGGGAAGCAGCTGAAATTAAATGAAACATAGGGATACTGATGCTAAGGAGGAAACCAGGCTTGGACAGGGTTGTCCTCCCCTGAAAAACCTGGCTTGTAGCCAGAAAAAGTCCCTTTGATCCTGATTTGCCCTATGTGGGTGGTAGCTGGTCTGAGACCTGCCTTTGCACAATTGTGCCTCGTGCATCAGCCATCACCCTTCAAGATCGTTGAATTTGGCAGAGGTTGCCTGCTCCTTTCCTATATCTCTGCTTAATGTCTCCTGGGGTTTTTTTTTTTGGTTTTTTTTTTGGGGGGGGGGGCTAATTGAAAAAAAGTGTCCAGAAGCTGAATTGTAAGGCAAAGCTCAATTACAGTACAAAGCAAGGGGCAGGGATCTTACGGTGTCCACTGGCTCGGGGTGCCAGTTACTTAGCATTTAATTGTTTTAAGCCATGGTGGCACAGTGGTTAGAATGCAGTGTTGCAGGCTGACTCTGCCCACTGCCAGGAGTTTGATCCTGACTGGCTCAAGGTTCACTCAGCCTTCCAGCCTTCCAGCCTTTACTGGGTCCTCAGTAACACGAGGACCCAGATTGTTGGGGGCAATGTGCTGACTCTGTAAAGAGAGGGCTGTAAAGCACTATGAAGCCGTATATAAGTCTAAGTCCAAGAGCCTTGGTGGTGCAATGGTTAGAATGCAGTATTGCAGGCTGACTCTGCCCACAGTCTGGAGTTCGATCCTGACCGGCTCAAGGTTAACTCACTCTTCCATCCTTCTGAGATCGGTAAAATGAGGAGCCAGATTGTTGGGGGGGGGGGGGCAATAGGCTGACTCTGTAAACTCTGTAAAGAGAAGGGCTATAAAGCACTATGAAGCAGCATGTAAGTCTAAGTCCAAGAGACTTGGTGGCACAATGGTTAACTCTGCCCACAGTCTGGAGTTCAATCCTGACCGGCTCCAGGTTGACTCACTCTTCCATCCATCGGAGATCGGTAAAATGAGGAGCCAGATTGTTGGGGCTAACTCTGTAAACTGCTTATAGAGGGTTGTAAAGCACTGTGAAGCGGTATATAAGTCTATATAAGTTCTATTGCTATGGCTATTGGTCTTGGGCTTTAGTTTTTCACATGGTGTACAACCTGGTTCCCTGAAGGATTGGCTGCCTGGTTAGGAATCGGTCTGTCTCTGGAGATCTGCAAAAGATCTCCCCCCACCCTCCAGTAGAGCCCTGATTTTTCTGGGGGGGGGGTGTATGGCAGAAGATCCTTCATGGCGGAGATTATTCAGGACCTGCATTTATCAAGCACTCCTCACCCAGCAGCGAGAACATCTGTGGAAAGACCTTCCCCCCCCCCAGACTTTTTCCAATTGTGGAAAGATTGTAGCGCCTGTTTTCATGTTCCCTTTAATCTTCTGCTTCAAACTTTACATTCTGTAAGTATAAAGTGAGAACGAAGCAGTGAAGTAGATAGATGCCTGTGTGCGCTGAATCCAGACTTATTTTTTATACAGCCTCTGCTTTAAATTGTCTTGCCTTGCAGCGGCCAGATTTCCAGTGTTTATTGTAATCCTTTCAACCCGGAGCAGTTTGTGTAAGTTGATATCCTTGATACTTAAAGAAAGAAAAAAAAGTATTTTAAGGCTAGAATCTAAACCATGACTCTTCTTGATGGATAACACATTCTGCAAATGGGCCTCTACAATTATCCCTCTTTTCCATTGCCTGTAATGCCGACAGGGGTGGCAGGGGCCATTGGAAATAGGAAAAGTAAAACACAAGTGTGTGTGTGTGTGTTTAAAGAAAAGAAGTGGAGAGAATTTCCACGGCGGAGCTGAGAGTAGGAAACAGATTTTTTTTTATTCTAAACACTGCGATGTTGAGATGTGATTGCAAGAGCTGAATGCAGGAATCATTGCAATAAGATGAAGGAACTTTATTAAGCAGTGATAGAAAAGGTTGGGTGTCCTCAGAGAGCCACAGATCAATCCAAGCCCTTCCATTCTTGCAGGTGTGCTAGATTAGAACCTCCATCATTCCCAGCCAAGGATGCTTAGAGGACACCTAAAGGCAGGACCAGAAGCAATGGCTGGCAGAAGGAGATCCAACTGGAAATAAGGAGGAATTTCCTGACAGTGAGAACACTTAATCAAAGCTTTCCCCGCAGAGTTGTGGGTAGTCTGGAAGTCGCTGGAAGTCTTCAAGAAAAGATTGGACATCCATTTGTCCAGGATGGAATAAGGTCTTCTGCCTTGAGCAGGGGGTGGACTAGAAGAACTCCAAGTTCCCGTCCACCTCTGTTATTCTGAGTAGTGTTTCGTAGGTATAAAATGTCTGCGCCTCATGTCAGCCGTTTCCTCTCTAAGGAATTGTACTACAGTTCCCATCGTTCTCCTTAGTCCAGCCCAGTCAGGGAATGGTGTCTTGAAAACTCATTCAGTATTGCTCTGAAAACTCTTACAGCTAAATATGACAAACTGCATTGTTTAAATGCAGTAATTTCTGGGGCAGCCCTCTCAAATGGATATAGAATTGATCTTTCCTTAGGGTAGTCCTTGACTCACAACCGTTCATTTAATGACCGTTCAAAGTTACAACGGTACTGAAAAAAGTGACTTATGACCGTTTTTCCCACTTACGACCGTTGCTAGCATCCTCCCCGTCAGGTGATCAAAATTAGGATATTTGGCAACTGACTCATGTTTATGACGGTCGCAGTGTCCCGGAATCATGTGATCCCATTTTGTGACCTTCTGACAAGCAAAGCCAAAGGGAAAGCCAGATTCACTTAACAACCATGTGACTAACTCAACCCCTGTGGTGATTCCCTTAACAACTATGGCAAGAACGGTCGTAAAAATGGGACAAAACTCGCTTAACAAATGTTTCACTTAGCAACATAAACTTTGGGCTCAATTATGGTTGTAACTCCAGGACTATTTGACTCATCACAACATTTTTGTTACAACCTTTTTGATAACTAGTTAAAGAAACCAGGGATGTAATAATAATAATAAAGTTGTAAGGGACCTTGGAGGTCATCTAGTCCAACCCCCTGCTCAGGCAGGAAACCCTATACCATTTCGGACAAATGGCTGTCCAGTCTCTTCTTAAAAAACTTCCAGTGTTGGAGCATTCACAGCTTCTGGAGGCAGGTTGTTCCACTGGTTAATTGTTCTAACTGTCAGGAAGTTTCTCCTTAGTTCTAGGTTGCTTCTCTCCTTGATTAGTTTCCATCCGTTGCTTCTTGTCCTGCCTTCAGGCGCTTTGGAGAAGAGCTTGACTCCCTCTTCTTTGGGGCAGCCCCTGAGATATTGGAACACTGCTATCGTGTCCCCCCTCTTCCTTCTCTTCATTAAACTAGACATACCCAATTCCAGCAACCGTTCCTTGTATGTTTTATCCTCCAGTCCCCTAATCATCTTTGTTGCTCTTCTCTGTACTCTTTCTAGTGTCTCAACATCTTTTTTACATCGTGGTGACCAAAACTGGATGCCGTATTCCAAGTGTGGCCTTACCTTACCATGTATTTCTGTACTGTGATGCTGGCATCCCAGGAGGGGTTGGATCAGATCAATCTGTCTGGGAATCAGAGACAACATCTTAATCCCCAAATTTGAAGTGGGTTCTTTCTCTTGATCAAGTCTACAACAATGGAAACACAAACACTACAGGAGAGCCATAAGTCTTTCTGTGTCTGCTCGTTATTTGCCTCCCTTTTCTTGGTGTGACTTGGTGTGACTTTCCAAGGGGGACTTTGGAAAGCGCCCTTTGGCTTCAAGAAAAGTGGACAGATCATTAGGGGGCAAAGGTCAGGCAATGTCTGAAGCCATGCAAAGATTCCCAGCTGGCAATTGAATCTTTGAAGGTGCTCTGATGTTAGGCTGGTTGCAGCAGAGCCATCTCAACCCATCAACATGACTTCAAAGAGAGAACGGGGATGGCACAGGAGCCCACTTTTTGGGGATGCTGAGGGCATAACAGGGCTGGTTTCCTTCCTGTCTGAAGAAGAACTGAAGGAGCCTCTCGGATGAGAAGCGAAACATCGTTGAGGAAAAACAAAGAAAGTCCAGTTGCCTTTTGAAAAAGCACATTTGGGAAGTTTGCCCTCCTGTTTCACTCTGGGGTTAGTATTCAAATGGATAGTCACAAAGGAGGCATGAAAATCCCTTGATCCTTAATCTTAAAATAATTGACATTTCAGTGTTGGCCCTGCATGGATCCAAAGGACATCCACACACAGATACAACTTGCCATCTTGAACCTCCTCTGAAGTGACTTTTACTTGCCAGAGTGAAGGTCACCTTTCTACAATAATATTTATTGTAGAAAAAAAAAAAAAAGAATGTCTTGATGCAAGGGGGGCCTTGCTGATGTACTTCAAACTTTCCACTGATCGCAGAACAACTATTTGAAAAAAAAAAAAAAACAGTTTTGGCATTAAACAAAAACAATACACTATTGGCTCCTTTCCAGAGTTTGAGCTTCCGCTGTTGTACGTACACTTGTTCAGAAAAGGGAGTTTAGGGAATGGTATTGCTAAAAGCCACCACCTGCTTCTGTGAATGGGTATGGAATCCTCTGGACTTCCTTCGCGTCCCTTTCTAGGAATTCTGAGAGTTGTAATTCTGATTTAGAAATGACATATTGGAGAAGGACAGTTCCAAAGTGATTGCTGGAGATCCCGGAAAACATGACATGTTTCATACGTTGCGTGATGCGATTGATTTGCTTGACTTAAGTGATTGGTGTGAACAGAACCATGGTCGTTTGTAAGCCATGGGTTATGCTTGGTCAAGTGGCCTGCAGCTAGTTACACTTGTAATGTCCTAGATTTGTGGAGCAACCCATCTGTACTGTGTTGGTCCCTCCTGCAGAAGCGTGTTCCTTTTTTGCCTGCTAGAGGGGGCTTTCTGTCCATTCATATATCTGAGAAAGAAGCCTCTCTTTGGCCCAGGACCCCCCCCCCCCATTCCATCTAATCCCTGCTTGAGGTGCAGTGGGCTCTATAGGTCAGCAGCTAATGAAGAAACCTTGGAGTTACCTTCTAGCTGTTGGCATAATCACTTCAGCGGTCCTTGGTGCTCTCTGAACTTCAGTCAATCAATCAGAATAGAGCTGGAAGGGACTTTGGAGGTCTTCTAGTCCAACCCCTTCTCAAGCAGGAAATCCTATACCATTTCAGACAAGTGGCTGTCCAGTCTCTTCTTGAGAACCTCCAGTGATGGAGCACCCACAGCTTCTGGAGGCAAACTGTTCCACTGGTTGATTGTCCTCACTGTTAGGAAGTTTCTCCTTAATTCCAGGCTGCTTCTCTCCTTGATCAGTTTCCAACCATTGTTTCTTGTCTTGCCTTATGTATTTTCCAAAGCACCGGAAGACAAAACCCCGGTTGTTTTCTTTCAGATGTTTCATTATCCAAATGACTTTATTACCCAATAATGACTTCAGCGGTAGGAAGTGTATGATTTCTGAGAGAGGGACACCTTAGAGGTGACAACCACTTCAAATTAGCACCAGTCAGCCATTGTTGTGGGAACTGGGCCATTCTGCCCTCAAAATGCCCGAGAGAGTCTGATGCTTAGAGCTGATTCATGTCAGGGTCCAACCATTTCCAGAAAACTGGAACTTTGGGGTATGTTCCGTGATCTGAATTCTGTTTCTATAGAGAGCCCAGAATTAAGCGCTCAAACTATTTGTGCTAATATGAGTGGTGAGTACACTGCACATCGCTTGATGGTTGACCACTTGGAATACTCCTATCTTCCCTGCCCCTTGAATGGAATACAGGTAGTCCTCAACTTACAACAGTTCATTCAGTGAACATTCAAAGTTACAACGGCCCTGGAAAAAGAGTGACTTATGACCATTTTTCACACTTAACGACCATTCCAGCATCCCGGTGGTCACGTGATCAAAACTGAGACGCTTGGCAACTGACTCATATTTATGTCGGGTGCCGTGTCCCAAGGTCACGTGATCGTCCTTTTGCAACCTTCTGACAGGTAAAGTCAATGGGGAAACCTGATTCACTTAACAACCAGGTTACTATCTCAATAACTGCAGTGATGCACTTAACACCTGTGGCAAGAAAGGTCGTAAAATGGGGCAAAACTCAGTTAACAGTTCACTGAAGAACGGAAATTTTAGGGCTCCATTGTGGTTGTAAGTCAGGGACTACCTGTATCCAAATGTCTTGGGTATCTTGCCTGCATTGCATTAAAGGTCCTTGATTAGCAGCTCTCTCCCGAGATAAGCGAGGGGTTGGGAATATTGATGAGCGGGAACTGAAATACCTCCCTGTCTGCAATCGGGGTTTGTAGCGTCATGGCTGTAGAAAGTCTGGGTGGGGTGGGGGGGGTGCCTATTGAGTTGGTAGCCTCCCAGCCTATTCCTTCTGAAAATGGCCTTGTGACCCAGCCTTTGGGGAACCGGCTGAAGTCTGAATAGTCAAATGCAGTTGCAAAACTTCAGACAATCTTTGATGGATGCTTGGTCACCAGGAATGCTAGATTTCCGTGTGAAACAAGAGGGTGACTACATCTGGAGATTCGCTTCTAGAAATTGGGGAAACGCAGGAACGGCCGTAAAATAGGTTCCCCCCCCCCCGCACGAACGGGTTTTGACTTTCTAAACGGTGAGGGGTGTTGAGTTTCCTGAAGTCCCTCGAGCGCTTCTGCTGTTTTAATCTGGACATCCTGCCTGTTCACGGTTCTTCATTTTGGTTGGCATGGTGTAAAAGTGAGCGATGGGGTAGTTGCAACGGCCCCCCTGTCTCCCAAGGGCAGCTGAGATCATGTCTGCAATCGGTCCGGGACATAGTAATTTGGAAGAAATGCTACATTTCTACAAGGGTTTTTTTTTTTTTTCTTTTCCCCTTCGGAGAAGATCATTTTGCCGTTGTTCCTAGGCAACCGCCCCAGAGCGATGCGGTTTGCGTGAAAGAAAAATATAGCCTTTCGAAAAAATAATTTAAAAAAAAAAAAAAAAATCTGGTGAATGTCAAAAGTAAAAGTTGAGGCTGTTTATCCAAAAAATCTGAAAGAAATTACTGTAATGTCAGACAAACCACCTGAAAATAACCAGCTCCTTAATTAAGTCAGCCGAGCAGATCAGTAGAAAAAAAACGGAACCGTCCATTTTTGCATGGTTGTTACTGTGAGAATTTGCAGAAAGAACAGAGACAAGAAACTTGTTTAGTCAGCAACCAGCAAGTATCTTCATGCACCTTATCACCCCATTTTTCTTCCCCCCACCCCACTGCCCAAAAATCTAACCCAAATGGAAGACCACCTTTAATACCATGTCCGAACTGTGATTCCTACCTGCTCTTTCCCCAAACCAGGGTATTAACCATTGTTAACCAGGGTTATTTACAGACCTCCTGGTTCGATATGCCAAGAGATCTGCCTTGATTTGGGGTCACCATCAGGTTAGGACTCAGCAAATTGTTGGATTTCCCTGAGTGCCACTCAATTTACACTCCAAACTGATTAATTGTCTTTCTTTGATTGTCGATGGTTAGAAACGCTGTATATACTGAATAATCTTCCAGGAAGTATGGCTTTTAGAGTTTTAAACACAGTTGCTGTTAAGGTTAGCAGCCAAGGTTAGCTGTGTTAGGCTGCTATTCGTGGAATTTGCTTTAAGACCATCTTGTCTTCGGTGTTTTCAGGGTTTGCTTTTCTGCCAAGGCCAAACAGAAAACAGAAAAAGATTCATCTTGCACTCCTTAAATCTACATGAAGAACTTTCCATTGTCCTTAAATCTTTCTTGGGCTTGATCGGTCCAGTCTGGGGGGGGGGTTTGGGGGGAAGGGGGGTCAGTCAAGACAAATAGAGGAAGAATCTAAGAAAAAGGCTGCTTGGTCTCATCTTATGGGCCAAGAGCAACTGGAGGAATATTCTGGGATTGGATAATGGTGTGTTTAACCGCCGGAGGGCTGAGTGAAGAAAAATCAGATGTTGATTTAGAAAAAGTCTGAAGGACAACACATAACCTAACAGCATCTCTATCAAGCAATGCACTCCTGTTGTAAAAACCTGGGTGGGCTTTTTAGAGTTCCTATGTTGTGCTCTTGGCTTGATTCTTTAAACATCTGCTTAAAGGATATGTACAAATAGCTGCCAAGGGGATATTCGTGTCTCAGGGTGGGTGAAAACAGGAGTTGGGCAAAAACCTTTGGACTTATTTCAAAATACATCCAGAGACTGGATCTCTGCCAAATCACAAATAAAGGAAGGAAAAAAAAACCCCACCTTCATGTCAAATGTCAGAAAGGGAGATTGGGTTCCTTCCTTCTTTCCTTCCACAAAAGTGGGGCAAACCTCACTCTTTTCAGATATCATCTTCATTGGCAAATAAGGTAGTCCTCGACTTAAGAACAGTTCATTTAGTGACTGCTCAAAGTTATAACGGCACTGAAATAAGTGACTTACGAGCGCTTTTCATACGGCCACTGCAGCGTCCCCACGGTCACGTGATCCGAATTCGGACGCTTGGCAGCTGACTCATATTTATGACGGTTGCAGTGTCCCGGGGTCACGTGATCCCCTTTTGCGACCACCTGACAAGCAAAGTCAAGGGGGAAGCCAGATTCACTTAACCGTGTTACTAACTTAACCAATGCTGTGATTCACTTAACAACTGTGGCAAGGGAGGTCATGAAACGGGGCAAAACTCAATAACCGTCTCCCTTAGCAAGAGAAATTTTAGGGTCAGTTGTGGTCGTAAGGTAAGGACTAACTGTATCCACACTGTATTTAAAATGGCATTGGCTGTGTTCTTTGATCTAGTTTTGATTTGCATGGTGCAGGCCAGAGACTATCCACATCTGTTTCAATGTGAACCACACTTATCCAGCCACACTGGATCTGGGATCTCAATGTGGCAATGTTAAGATGCTTCCCTTTGCTCCAGCTGCTTTCTGATCTCATCCCCAGGATCCCCTCTTGTGCTCAGGCATGTCCTCCCTAGAAAAAGAGCAGAGAGGAGCAACAAAGATGATTAAGGGACTGGAGGCTAAAACATACAAAGAACGGGTTGCAGGAATTGGGTATGCTTAGTCCAGTGGTGGCGAACCTATGGCACGTGTGCCAGAGGCACTCAGAGCCCTTTCTGTGGGCATGCGTGCCGTGCCCCAGAGATGGCGAGGGACTGGCCCCCGCTGCCCTGGCCCCGCCCACCCAGTCTGCCATGACCACCGCGGCCACGCCCACCTGGCACCCGGTGATAAATAAGTGGGTTTTGGGTTGCAATTTGGGCACTAGGTCTCTAAAAGGTTCACCACCACTGGCTTAGTCTAATGAAAAGAAGGACTACGGGTGACATGATAGCAGCGTTCTAATATCTCAGGGGCTGCCACAAAGAAGAGGGAGTCAACCAATCTCCAAAGCGCCCGAAGGCAGGACAAGAAGCAACGGATGGAAACTAATCAAGGAGAGAAGCAACCTAGAAATAAGGAGAAATTTCCTGACAGTGAGAACGATTAATCAGTGGAACAGCTTCCCTCCAGAAATTGTGGAAGCTCCAGCACTGGAGGATTTTAAGAAGAGATTGGACAACCATTTGACTGAAATGGTATAGGGTCTCCTGCTTGGACTAGAAGACCTCCAAGGTCCCTTCCAACTCTGTCATTCTGTTATTCTGTCCCAGGTAGCTCTCAGGGTCTCCCACTGTATGAAGAGACTGCTCTGCTTTTCCTTGCAAGGCCTGGAATGGCTCTCCCCCTCCTCGATGTGATCAGGATTCCAGTGACTCCATCTACTGGGAATGATGGAGCTGCAAGTCCATCACAGCTGGAGTGCAACATGGGGGGGGGGGGAAGGGAAGGAGACATGGAGTAATGCTCCTTCTGATTACCTTCTCCAGAGTTTACCAATGGTCCCTTTGAGTGTAAGAAAAGAAAATATGCCTGTGGAACTATTCCTGCCCATAAACCCTCATTCTTTCTCGGTGGTTTCTTCTCTTTGGCTTTTCCTGGACTGCTCATTCTATGGGGCTTTGGGTGAAGGGTCACTTTTTTCCAATTCTACCTGTGGGTCTTTGTGCCAAGCTGGGGCCGCCGAGGAAAACGGGACACATGGCAGCCATACCCTCTGTAGCTTGGCCTTCGTTTGCCCCACGGCCGCCCATTCCAATCCTCATAAACATCTCTTTACTGCCTTTGTTTGTAACATCTTTACTGCCTTTGTTTGTAACATCTTCTGAGTGCTTGTGATGGGATCCAGATGTGGAGATCCTGGAAAAGCCAAACAAACCTGATTGCAAAGTTGCCTTATTTTTAAGCAGTCGTACTCCAAGCCTCTTCCAGGACAACTGTGCTTCCCTGGATTTAACTTTCCTTAATGCAAGGGTCTTCAAACTTGGCCCTTTTATGACTTGTGGACTTCAACTCCCAGAATTCCTCAGCCAGCGTGCCTGGCTGAGGAATTCTGGGAGTTGAAGTCCACAAGTCATAAAAGGGCCAAGTTTGAAGACCCCTGCCTTAATGAATGGAAATGGCTTTGAAGTTGGGGTTGAATTAACTAAGACAGCGGATCGATGCAGGGTCTTAAATATTGGTAGCTGGCCTCTCTTTGTTTGTGTCCGAAGCACCTTCAAATTCTAGACACACAACGTTAAACACTGAGCATGTAAAATAAGCATAAAACAGGTCATAGAAATACAGCACATGTAAAAAGTATGTGAAATAAATAGGATTATAACTAAATGACATTCGCCCAGTATTGGGCCATTTTTCTCGCGCCAGCACGAGGTCTTCCTCCATACATGTTGAAGGAGAATGTATGCACCTTAACCTATGTGAGATGGATTGTTCTTCTCCACATTCACACATTGTTTCCCTTTCTAAGGGAAGCCCCATTTTTTGAGATTGTCCTTGGCAGGACCATCTGTTTAGCAGTTTCCATACAGGCCAAGGTTGTTCTTGACCAGATGGCAGATAGTTCTCTGGCTGTTCCCAGCTGTCTGATAGCACCTTACTTGCCTTCTATAGTTCCAGGGCGATCTGTGGCGGCTGGTTGTTAGAAGGCGTAGAAGTTTTAAGGAAGCTGTTCCTCAATTGTAGCCTCGACCTTGAAGGTTGATGGCTGTATAATGGGTGTATTTCACTTTAGATTTCACTTTAACCCACACTTTCTGCACAGCAGTTTCCCGGTGGAAATTTGGAGGAAGGATAGCAGCTAGACAATGTCCCTTTTGTATAGGGCAGGGGTAGGCAACCGTGGTTCTTTTATGACTTTTGGACTTCAACTCCCAGAATTCCTGAGTCAGCATGGCTTATTCAGGAATTCTGGGTATTGAAGTCCACAAGTCATAAAAGAGCCAAGGTTGCCTACCCCTGGTATAGGGGTTGGTTTCAGACATCCCATGATCAGTGTCGCTGCTTCATTTAGAGTTGCGTCCACCTGTTTTGCGTGTTTTGTTCTGTACCAAGCATAGCTCGCATGTTCTCCATTTGACCTTCTCTGACTGACTTTCCCTGACTCATGAACCAAGCTTGAATTAGATCAGGGCTGCATCTATGAAATCAGAAATTTATCCTGGAAGAAGACAGTGCTAGCCCCTTCCATATCATGCGTAAGGAATCAACGTGGACCATCCCAACGTTGAGTCTGCCTTGAAGGAAACGTCACCGCTATCTTCTAGGCCAGGGGTCTTCAAACTTGGCAACTTTAAGACTTGTGGACTTCAACTCCCAGAATTCCTCAGCCAGCCCTGAGGGCTGGCTGAGGAATTCTGGGAATTGAAGTCCACAAGTCTTAAAGTTGCCAAGTTTGAAGACCCCTGTTCTAGGCACAGAGACCATGTGGACAACTGAAGATCAAGAGGGCGTCTTCCAGAAAAGATAAGACTAGCCATTCAGACCACATTTCTTGGGGACTTTTGTAGCTGGTGTGAACAAATGAAATGGCTTTGGAACATCGTTTATTAATTATGATTCAGTTTATGAGAGGTAACAATTGCATTCACACACACACACACAAATCCCATTTGTAAATGGAATTTTCTTTCAAAGGATCCTTTTAATTTGCAGATGCTAGTGGAAGTGGCTATAAATATTAAAGACTCCAGAACCTCTTTGTTTTTGCTAGTTGATTAGAAAGGGGAAAAAAAACCCAAAACCACAAGGTCAGCAGATTCACGTGTTCAACTTGCTTACTTTCTCATCTGGAACTACCAGAACAATCATTTCCTTGCTGCTAATCAAATCTCTCCAGCCATTGGGGGCAGCTGCCCATCCCATTTGTCCTCATAGCACCTTCCCTAAGGCCAGGTGGGTTGTCTGGAAAGGCCCTTTCACGTGAGCACAATAATATTCCCTTTACCAGGAGTGTCTCGAGGCCGTGGATCTGAAGCTCATTTTTGCAAGAGTAAATTTTTTTTTTTCTTCAGATGATGACTCCTAAGTATTTTTGTGGCCATCCCATTAATGAAACACTTCATAATTTAGAAGTAGAGACACAAAAGGAATGTGGGTAGGAGGTCCCCAGAGAAAGCAGTTGTGGTGTGTGTGTGAGCTGCGTTGAAGAGTGGGTTGAGAAAGAGAGCTGAGAAATGCTAGAATTTTTTCCTCCCTTATTGCTTGTTTGCATTTTTGACCGGCGTTCTGCCTTGCCTAGCATGGGGGAAATGGCTGTAATCTTTCTCGGAGCCAGAAGATTTGCTCCTCCTTGACCAAAAGCTTTCTCTGGGTTTGCAAGGCACTAAGCCAGTGGTGGCGAACCTATGGCACGGGTGCCAGAGGCGGCACTCAGAGCCCTCTTTGTGGGCACGCGTGCCATGCCCCAGAGATGGCAACCGTCCCTCTTCAACCAGCTGCCTGAGGTCCCATGTGGCCAGATGCATCCTGGCACAGCTGGTTTCCCTCCCCCCTGGCCTCACATGCTCTCCTTTTCCCGGGAACGACCCACTGCATCGCCTCCTCACCTGTCGGCCAGCTGTCCAGGTGGCTTCTCTGAACTGCTGGCGGTGGGCTGTGGAGCCCCAGAGTATGCCGGTCGAGGAGCTGTCAGGCTGTGACTGCTGACGTACACCGGCGGCCCCCATGCACTGGCCTCTGTGTGCGGGGGCCGATGGTGTCAGGCAGCAGCTGCCCTGGCCCCTGCCTCACCTTGCCCCGCGGCAATGGTATCCCCGCCCTGCCTTGCCTCGACTCACCCTGCAGGATGAGCCTCCTGCCCACCGCCCCACCTGCCAGAGACCCCCTGGATCTCCCCCAACCCTGCCCACAGGTGTCCCTCCCCATGAGCAACATTGAGGTGACCACACCCACTTTGGCCACACCCACCCAGTCTGCCATGACCACCACAGCCACGCCCACCCAGTGGGCCACGTCCCACCTGGCACCCGGCGATAAATAAGTGGGTTTTGGGTTGCAGTTTGTGCACTCGGTCTCTAAAAGGTTCGCCATCACTGCACTAAGCTTTTCCTCCGTGGCTTGCAAGGAAAGAGGTGTCAGATCAGGCAGGACAAACTTGATCCACTGATGTCACCACATCCCAACTGGGAGTCTGATTAGGGTCCCTCTGCCTCTCGCCTTTCAAGCTTTTCCCAAGGAAGAAAGCCCACCCACCCTTCCCCTTACTGGCACAGGTGTCCCTTCCTGCTCTAAGTACCGTGTTTTCCCGAAATTAAGACCCGGTCTTATATATATTTTTTGCCTCCAAAAGAGGTCTTAATTTCGGAGAATGTCTTACCTTAGGACCACCACAGCCAGGCTTCCCACGCCCCAACACCTATCGCGCTGTTGCTTGACTTCTTCTGTGGCCGCTTGCCGCCACTTGCGCCTGGATGCCATGTGGCGCATTGTGCCGTTGCCGCTCCTCCTGGCAGGACACCTCATAGCGCTTTGGGACGCTTCCACTGCTCACACGCTTTGGGACGCGTCCGCTGCTTGTGCAGGGCTTTGGGACGCTTCTGTTGCTTGCACGCTTCGGGCTGTGGACACTGTGTGGCTCTTTGGGCCGTTTCCGCTGCGGAAACAGCCTGAAGTGCCACGTGGCCTCCTGCCATGAGCAACAGAAGTGGCCTGAAGCGTGCGCAAGCAGCAGAAGCGGCCCGAAGCGCCATGAGGCGTCCTGCCGGGAGGAGCGGCAACGGCGCAATGCACCACATGGCATCCGGCCACAAGTGGCGGCAAGTCAAGTAGCGACGCGACAGGTGTCAGGGTGTGGGAGGCCTGGCTGTGGTGGTCGTACTGGTAAGGTAAGTGGGTGCAGGGCGCATGGGGCAGCTTCACCCCCCTACCCCCGCCCTAGCTTGATTTCTAGGGGTGCGCCTCACCCCAAAACGAGGGCTTAGTTTTGGAGTAGGGCTTATATTAGGCCTACCCCAAAAAATCAAGCTAGGGCTTACTATCAGGCTGGGTCTATCTTTTGGGAAAACACGGAAGTTCTGGAAGAAGAGAAGGCAGCCATGGTAGGTCAAGTAGGTGGCTACCTCCACAGACTACACAGAGTTGTTCAGGACAGAATAACCTGACAACAGAGTTGGAAGGGACCTTGGAGGTCTTCTAGTCCAACCCCTTGCTCAAGCAAGAGACCCTATACCATTTCAGACAATCTCTTCTGAAAAACCTCCAGTGTTGAAGCATCCCCAATTTCTGGAGGCAAATCCTTCCACTGATTAATTGTTTTCACGGTCAGGAAATTTCTCCTTCGTTCTAGGTTGCTTCTCTCCTTGATTAGTTTCTATCCATTAGTTGCTTCTCCTGCCTTCAGGTGCTTTGGAAAATAGGTTGGTCCCCTCTTCTTCAAACCCCATCGATCTGAAATGAAGCCCTGAATGGAGTTTAAAGCCAGAAAGGAAAAGGAGATGGGAATAAGAAAGGAAGAGAAGAATATAAAAAGGAAATCACTTTTAGCACATTGAATAGGATTTATAACAACTACCTACCAAGGTATTGGAAAGAGAGAAGCAGAATGGAGCTGGTCTTTTAGCAAGGTTATGTTGTCGTGATTTCTGCTGAAACCCACTGGGATTCCTTCCTTCTGAATGAGACTGAAATGCAAGAATAGAAAACTAGACATAAAATAAAGCAGCCTCACAAGTTTTCTAAACAGCGTTGTTTGAATGCTTTTCCATATCTGTCTCCTAAATAATCTGTATTTTCCTCTATTCAGCACATGCTTTTAGATTGATTGATTGATTGATTAGTTGATTGACTGGTTGTTTTTTGGAAAGATTAATCGAACACCATCATTCTGGGTACTTTAGCAGCAAAGCAGCTCTGACCAGATGGTGGGGGAATGGAAGGATTTATACCCCTTGCAGACAGCTGGTCATTTGCATTCTTTTAGAGAGCCGTTGAGACCCCCTGGAGGTTTATCTGTGTCATCAAAGTCACCTGAGTGGTGCAAATGGGCCTGGAGCCTTCTTGGAACTGCTGAAAGGACTGTGTTGTAGATTGGAGAGAGATGATGTCGTATCTGCAAGGAATATAAATCCTTGCATTCCCCACCATCCAGTCAGAGCCGAAGAAGCTTCTTGGATGAGAAGCGAAATGCCTTCAAAGAAAAACAAGAAAGTCCAGTTGCCTCTTAAAAAAAATGTCTTTCTGAGATTTCCAAGTCCAGCCTGCTTCGAGTACTGGAAATTAATCAAAGGTGAAGTTAGATACGGATATCTGTGAACTGACCCATGAGAGGTTTGCACCCTGCCAGGAAAATATTTCATGGACATCCAGATTAACCAAGTTTTAAATGTTTCTGTCCAATGCTAAGCATCTCTTCTTTCAAACCACCAGAAAAAGCAACAGCTTCAGATCTGTTCTTTTTCATTGTTTGGTATTTCTAAAAATAGAGCACCGGGCATATGTATCTAGAGATAAGTCCTGCTGAGTTTAGCTGGGCCAGTTCCTTTTTTGTTGGCAACTATAGGGATGATGCTGGTCTGCCTCCATCTGGGATGCTTGTTCCATTTCCAGGCCAAGTTGCAGCTGAAACTCCCTGGTTGACTCCCACCCAGCTAGTCTCCTGTGTAACTTCTGAACACAGATACTGTTGACCCTTGCCATGGAGAGGATGTCTTGTTGTATCAAGGCTTCCACTCCCCAGTTAAGCAGTCAGTCATGGATCTCCAGATACTTAACCCTTAATTCAGCTCTTGGCTAGATTAAGCAGGAGACACCCAGATGTGACCTGGTGAGTAGATTAGAAACTTGATTGCAGCACGAATGAAGCCTCAGACCAAACTCTTCATGGTCTGCTGTGGAGCAACGGTGCTGTGGCTTGCTAGCCATCTTCTTCCCATCCTCCTGAACCGACAGATACTCGGTGGATGCTGAGTGGCCTTGGAGGCACCAGGACAAGTTTGCTTAATGCCCCCCTATAACTTGGAGCATCTGCATCATCCCTCACACCCAAAGGCTCCTGCACAGAGTTTCTGGTTTATAATGATGCCTTCAGAACTTGCATGTCACAAAGGAGAAGCTCAGATTTACAGGGGCACCCAACACTTTCAATTAACCAGATGCTGATTTGTTGTTGTTAGTTGTGAAGTCGTGTCCGACCCATTGCGACCCCATGGACAACGTTCCTCCAGGCCTTCCTGTCCTCTATCATCTTCTGGAGTCCATTTAAGCTCATGCCTACTGCTTCAGTGACTCCATCCAGCCACCTCATTCTCTGTCGTCCCCTTCTTCTATTGCCCTCAATCTTTCCCAGCATTAGGCTCTTCTCCAGTGAGTCCTTCCTTCTCATTAGGTGGCCAAAGATGCTGATTATATGAGGGCAATTTGGAAATAAACCTCCATTTGGTTATCAATGACAGACACTCACAGGTACATAACGTTTATTATACACATTAGAAGACTACAACATTACATTACTTTTCCACATAATCGCCGTTCAAATTGAGGCACTTGTCATACCGTCTTACACGGTTTGAAATTCCTTAGTAGTTGTCACTTGATGCCAAATCTGGGCTATGGGGAGTATAATCAAAAACATCCCAACGGAACTGCTTCAAAAGTTCTTGGGTGTGCCTAGCGGTGTGCGGGCGAGCATTATCGCGAACCAACCACAGCGGAAGTCAGCATGTCCCGACGCTTGTTACGGATGGCTCGTCTGAGTTTTCGTAACGGTTCACAGTAGACTTCTGAATTGATGGTCGAACCACGCTCCATGAGCTTCACTAGCAGTACTCCTTTGGCATCTTCACATTTGGTGGGATTTCCTATGGCACCACTTCCGGTGTGGTGTTGGTTCATGATAATGCTCGCCCGCACACCGCTAGACGCACCCAGGAACTTTTGAAGCAGTTCTGTTGGGATGTTTTTGATCACCCCCCCCCCATAGCCCAGATTTGGTGCCAAGCGACAACTATTAAGGAATTTCAAACCTTGTAAACCGTTATGACAAGTGCCTCAATATGAATGGCGATTATGTCAAAAAGTAATGTACTATAATGTTGTAGTTTTCTAATGTGTATAATAAAAGCTCTGTATTTGTGAGTGTCACTGATAAACAAACCGAGGTTTATTTCCGAATTGCCCTCGTATTTCACCGGGAAACCAGTGCCCGTATTGTATATGAGCCACGTAGCTGCTATATTGTTGGCAGACTCTTGCCTCCCTGCCTTTGCTCTCTGCTCTCCATCCATTCATCTTTTTGCCTATCATATTAATGTGTTAGTCTCGTGTTCCTTCGTCATTGTTTATTTCATTGTTCTATTATTCAACTTCTGTTTACACGCCGTTCCTTTTTCTTCCTTTTTATTATTGTAAGCCTCCTGGAGTAGCCCTACGGCAAGATAGGTAGCCAATACATTTAACAAATAATAATAATAATAACAACAACAAATGAAGTTTGAGAAGCAGTGGGAATTGCATTTGTTGGTGGAAAACCTATTACACAGCTGTGTGGTTTCAGGAAAAATACATGTTTGGGTTGGGAGGTATTGAGGAGGCGGTGACCCAGCCGGATCACTCAACGTGAGTTTTTCCAGAGGGTAGAAGGTACCTCTTCTCTAAGACTAACCTGCTGATATGTCTTCTGTGTGGCTCATGCAGCTCCAGTTTTAGATCAGTTGAGACACAGAAAAGTTAATCTGGGATGTGGATGCTGGTTGGCTTTGATCTGTGCCTGCCTTCTGATTGCAGGAAGCGGAGTGAACATCTGACTCGGCCTAAGTTGACTCCTTTCCTTCCCGTCACACGAAAATGCCAGAATCCCTCTTTTAGAGGAAGGGGGAAAATGGCACGACAATGGCTGTGTTTGCACATATTGGGCAAGCCTGGTGCAATGAGGAAATCCCAGCCCCATAGCTAGTCTCTGGTTCAGTGTTGCGTGCAAAGTCAACATTGGGTTATTTAAGTAAACATGGTTAATTGTGAACCAGTATGATTTCGGGTTGTATACGGCGCACATCATCTGTTCCTCCCAAAGCATTCAAGTATAACCACATGCATAGACCACCCCAGTTTAAACTCTGCCTGGTTTTACCGAAGGATACGGCATAAAGACCAATGGCCCATAATACAGAACAGTTGCTGTAATAAGACAATTGCCCCTTCCTCCATATCTTTCAAGGCCACTTAAAAGTGAAAATCTGGGGAGGTTTGCTAGAAATTGAGAGTGGGGGGGACCAGGACCAGAAAAGGCTTGCCTTCCCCCCCCCCACTTCCCTCCCTGCCCCACTGTTTCCAAAGAAATCTCTTTTATGTTAGTGTGGAAATCCCAAAGGTGCTTTTTCAAAAGGCAACTGGACTTTCTTATTTTTCTTTGAAGACGTTTCTCTTCTCATCCAAGAAGCTTCTTCAGTTCTTGAAGAAGCTTCTCGGATGAGAAGGGAAACGTCTTCAAGGAAAAACAAAGGAAGTCCACTTGCCTCTTGAAAAAGCACCTTTGGGACAGCCATGATCTGGATGACTGGGAATCTCCCTAGACATTAGTGTGGAAAGAGGTTTCTTGGCATAAGACCTTGCTGTTTATTTGAATTGGATTGCTGATTTTTTTGTAGCTGTTTCCCAAAGAGTTTGGACCACTCTATAGTCTTCTGGAGTTGTTTCCAGTCTGCTTCATTTCCAGAGCCGAAAATCCCATCTCTTGGCCTCAGTTTGCGCCTTGAGACTCAGAGCACTGACAGCTGTGCACTTTCAGGACCCACCTTGCCCTCCCCTCCAGCTAGGGGACATAAACCAGTCATTTAACAAAAGATGCTCGTCATGACACCATCCTTATGTCGTGTTTATGGATTCTAAACAAGCCTCAGCTGCCAAGAGGCTCTGGTTTTAATCTAATTCCCACCCCCTCTGAATTGTCTTTGGGGTCTGTGCAGTAGTAAAGACTTGTAAGCCCTTTGGTTGCATCCAGAAGAGTAGATTAATGTGCACTCTAGTTTATGGTGGGCTCACACGGCAAAGCCTTTGCTGAGATGTCTTCCACATGCCTCCGTTCCGTACAAAACGGGGCCAAGGATTTATGAAGACGTCTCATCTCGTGCAGTTAGTTCACAGCGAGCTTTTGGCAGAAAAAGCTCGGTAGGGCAGGGAGCGAGTGCCAAACACTGTCCAGATTCCTTTTATTTTATTTTAGCTTTCCTAGACCTTCAACTCTTCTGGGGAAAATCCACAAGGCATAGAGGGTTGTGCATATGGTGTGCATTAAATCTGCTCCTTGACACGGCTTCCCTCTTTCTTTCAAGACCTTCTTGTTCCTTCTTCATCCTGAAATGATTTGGCTATTGGGTATTACAGCTGTCAGGAACCCGTGTGATTGATGCTGCTACTTATTGACTCAATATACTGGAGCAGTCCAGAGCGCGGCTCCCTTCCTGAGTGTGGAGGCACAAATTAAAATGAAATGCTTTCATTTTTCTTTTCGATCCAAGATGAGGTCAGCGACAACAGTAGTCGTGACGATAGAGGTTTAGGATCTTGCAGGCATTTCCACATCAGGACAATGTGCAACATTTTGAAAAGGATTGCGGGGAAGTCTGGTTTCCATGCAGTGAAATTAAACACACCGGCCTCTTTTCATTTCCTTGGACATCTGAACGCTGAACTCAGCTTGCCAAAGTTGTAATTCAACAGGCTGGTTTTCATTTTCCCACAAATCGAATTGTGTACATGTAAAAGAATGCGAGGTTGGATGAAAAGGCCTGCAGCATAATGGCATGGTTGGGCAGAGATGGCCAGAGTTTTAAACACCATCTGTAAAGTGTACAATTAAAGATTGTTTCATGGGCGACCAATGTAAAGGGATTCTTCATTCTGGGCAAAAGTCCATCTAGAAAGCTGCGAAACTGGCAGTCATGGGAAGGACATGTTAACATTCAGAATTACAGAATAACAGAGTTGGAGAGGACCTTGGATGTCTTCTAGTATAAACTTCTACCCAAGCAGGAGACCCTCTACCATCCCAGACAAATGGCTGTCCAATCTCTTTTTGAAAACCTCCAGTGATGCAGCACCTACAACTTCTGGAAGCAAGCCATGCCACTGATTAATTGTTCTCACAGTCAGGAAATTTCTCCTTAGTTCTAGATTGGATCTCTCCTTAATTAGTTTCTATCTGTTACTTCTTGTCCTGCTCTCAGGTGCTTTGGAGAATAGGTTGACCCCCTTCTCTCTGGGACAGCTCCAAATATTGGAATACTGCTATCATGTTACCCCTGGTTCTTCTCTTCATTAACCTAGACATAGGCAACCTTGGCTCTTTTATGACTCGTGGACTTCAACTCCCAGAATTCCTGAGCCAGCCATGCTGAGGGGAAAGGGAGAGGTTTCCAAGCTGAGCCATGCTGGCTCAGGAATTCTGGGAATTGAAGTCCACGAGTCATAAAAGAGCCAAGGTTGCCTACCCCTGACCTAGACATTCCCAGTTTCTGCAACCATATATCATATGGTTTAGTTTCTAGTCCCCTATTCCTCTCTGTTGTTCTTCTCTGCTCTCTTCCTAGAGTCTCCACAACTATTTTGTATCTTGGTGTCCAACCTGCAATAGCCTTTTTGTTATTAATGTTGTATTTATTTTATCTGAGAGGAACACACACACCTGTAATACACATCAATCGGTCCAAGTCATACTGACTGTCCTGTTGGTGTTAAAAAGCCTCTGAGATAAGCTCTTTGGACTTTCAGTGTAGGAGCTATGGAAGAAGCCTTGTCAACCTTCCCTGAATGCCCAAGAGAGAAACAGCAGGGAGGGTTACCAAGGGGAATGGAATTCTCTCCTTGGGGAATTGGGAGCAGCCAGGCAGGGAAAGATCCTCACAAATCCACAGAAACAGATTCTGGTGTCAGAGGAGGAACTTGCTCGAAAAAAACCCAGACAGCAGAGCTGCTAGCCTAGAATCACAAATAACTTCTCAAAGGATCCATGATTTTCCTCAGAGCATGGAGAAGGGCCACTGGAGTTTTAAGGAGCTGCCGATGGGTGGTTTCTACCGTAGGAGGAGTGACAGAACCTGGGGATGGAGTGAAGAGAGGAATCAACTTAGAGTCTCTACGTAGCCAGAAATTAACTACATCTAACTCTTCTTGAATTCCAATGACCCTAGTCCGGGGGTAGGCAACCTTGGCTCTTTTATGACTCGTGGACTTCAACTCCCAGAATTCCTGAGCCAGCATGGCTGGCTGAGGAATTCTGGGAGTTGAAGTCCACGAGTCATAAAAGAGCCAAGGTTGCCTACCCCTGCCCTAGTCTATCACTAAGATAATGCTAATTGTCAGTTGAGTAAATTCTTGTGCATAGGCATGGTTAGTAATATAATCAGTTTAATTGGAACTTCAGGTGTGGTGGTCCTGATCTTTCGCACCTGATAGTGTTGTAGGAACAGCCTTCATGGCCAAAGAAAACTTCTAACCTCCAGCTGCATGGCCCAAGTGGACATAGGTGGAGGGGCAGACCTGCCAGATGGCAGTTGCAGAAGCTGTTGAATTTGGTAGAGTCTGGGACTCCAACTCTATGGTGTCGCCTATCTTTTCAGCACTTCTTGTAAGCTCTCTTTAGGGGAGAGGATGTGCTTTGAAGCCTTCTATTATGTGGGGAGCCTCGTTCCCTCAACCAGATACCCATGCTTCTGTCATTGAAACGGTAAGAGGGACATCTTTGGGGTGTTTCCATGGGGCACTGCTGGGTGGATAGAGAATGTGTCTTCCTGTGATTTCGCTGCTCTCAGGTGTGCTTTTTATAGTGGGTAGGTTAGATTCAGAATAACCTAGTTGGAAGGGACCTTGGAGGTCTTCTAGTCCAACCCCCTGCTCAAGCAGGAAACCCCATATCATTTCAGACAAATGGTTGTCCAATCTCACTTCACAGCAGATCTTGCTGCAAAGTGCAGTTTCATATCCAAATTCCAACCACTGCTAAAGCATCAAAGTAAAGCCACTCTGCCCTTATATTGCATCTGTGATTTTCCAGTGTTCTAGCAACTAAGGGTTTTTGCACCCAGCATTTAAGTTTTGGTTGCCAGGGAAGCCCAATCAGAAAGATTACTCAGGTACAAAGGAAAAAAACCCCACTTAAACAGTGTTATTAAAACTTGGATCAAAGTCAAGGCATTGACCTGAAAGAACTGTCAACATAGTAGACTCGGTGTATTAACCACCGAGTAAGAATTTCTGCAGCATTATAGTATATGATAATGACCTAGGACAGGGGTCTTCAAACTTGGCCCTTTTATGACTTGTGGACTTCAACTCCCAGAATTCCTCAGCCAGGCACAAGTTTGAAGAGCCCTGACCTAGGATCAGAAAGTAAGAGGAAAAATAGTAATTATGGAGTTAATTCTTGAAAGCCAATGGCAAATTCCCCAAACTCACAACCTTGTACAACCTAACTGCTGTCAGATAAGGGAATAAATGCAACATATTTTAAAGAAACCTATTTCTTCACACTTTTGTGTAGGGAGGAAAAGAGCATTTACTTGCAATCCAAACCAGTGTTTGCTTCTCAAATATTTTGTGGAAAGCTTTTGTCAATGAGGATAATAGACTGGCTTGTAGCTGAGGAATGCCTGCCGATATATCAGATCCATCGTGTACCAGATCCAGAACTTTTCTGAGTGAAGTTTCGATCTGTGATTCATTTCCGTGGTGTGATGGGTTTAGGCAAGCCTTCTACATGGTTCCAGAAAATCTCAGCTAATCCTTTACAAATGGCTGAATGAACATGCCCAGATTAATAGCGCGCCAACATCCCAAAATAAACTTGCGGTATGTTATATGCTTTTATATCTCTCTCTCTCTAACAGCATTTCTTTGTTCAGGACACACCCTTTTATACAATTGTGAGATTATCTTGGTGGCACCGTGGCACTCTGAACTTAAGGAGTCATTTCTGTCCTTGAAGAGAGGTCAGAAGGTCAAGTTGTGAATGTGGACAGCAAGGTCCAGCTCAGATCCATTGTTGGCCACAGAAGTGACTGGCCAGACACTCCCTCACTCAACCTAACCTCATAAGACTGTTGGTGAAGGGTTAGAATCAAAGGAGACCCCCCTTCGCTTGCTGCTGAAGAAAAGATACAATATGAATGCAATCAATAACCAATAGTGGAAACTCAATCCATCAAGAATAGAGCCGGAAGGGACCTTGGAGGTCTTCTAGTCCAACCCCCTGCTCGAGCAGGAGACCCTCTACAATTTCAGACAAGTGACTGTCCAGTCTCTTCTTAAAAACCCTCCAGTGCTGGAGCACCCACAGCTTCTGAAGGCAAGATGTTCCACTGGTTGATTGTCCTCACTGTTAGGAAGTTTCTCCTTAATTCCAGGTTGCTTCTCTCCTTGATTAATTTCTATCCATTGTTTCTTGTCCTGCCTTCTGGTACTTTGGAGAATAATTTGACACCCCCCCTCTTCTTTGTGGCAGCCCCTCAAATACTGGAATACTGTCACCTCACTGTAGATGACCTTCCAGCTGCTTGGCTGGATTCAAGTCAGTGTCCACCTTGAAAGAGAAGAAGTCCTGCCTGCCCATTACAACCTCCCACCTGGCAGAGAACATGGTGAGAAGTAGAGCAGTCTGCAGTTTGTATACGATGAGTTTTATTAGATATACCAGCTCTCTCTGCTCAAAAGCTGTTCCTCCTGCCTCACTGGTGGCAGAGAAGCAATAAAATAACTTCAGGATCCATCTCTACCTTTGGTCTCATAAATCATTGATAAACCTTTATACTTTATTGTCTGATAACAAGTGATAGTGATGGCAAAAATCATGAGACTTCGTCGAACTTTGTCTTTAGAGTCATGGAAAAGCGTTCTATTTTTGTCCCAAAACTGCTTTTTCAAGAGGCAACTGGACTTCCTTCGTTTTTTTCCTTGAAGACGTTTCACTTCTCATCCAAGAAGTTTCCTCAGATCTTGAAGAAGCTTCTTGGATGAGAAGCGAAACGTCTTCAAGGAAAAACAAAAGAAGTCCAGTTGCCTCTTGAAAAAGCACCTTTGGGACAACCATGACTTGGATGACTGAGAATCTATATAGACATTGTATTTTTGTGCTTCTTATCTTTACTGCTTATGAGGAAAAAGTCTTTTCCTCCTTCTCCCCACAGGAAAGAAGGTGGGGATACTTCCCAGAACATTTGATGGTTGGGCTCTGAATCCATTTCTTGGCAGGCCCAAATTCCCTTGATTTGCACTATCTCCAGCTCTTCTCCCACCTCATTCCTCTTATTCCCCAGTTTCCATTTGGGAAAAGTTGATCCTATCACATGTTGTGTTCTTACGCTCTTTGCCCTGCCCTGGGAGGCAAAATCAGATCTTGGCAAAAAGTGTGGCTAAGCAGGCTTACAAAATATGGAGAACAACATCCCAAATGGCTGTCCAGCTGGAATCCTCCCTCCGTGGGCCCAACAGGGTTGTAAATCTCTCTCTCTCTTCAGAGAACCCCAGAGGAGAGGAGAGCTTTGAGTAGATGACACCTACCACCCAAAACTGCTCCATTGGCCCCTTTTCTCTCTCCCTGGAGTTATTCCAGAGGAAAGGTTCCCTTTGCACAATATGAACTATCAACTTCCATGAGATAACTTGGATCCCTGCATGGTGAGTAAGAGATCTGCTAGATCCTCTCCTAAACCTTTCCTTCTTTCCCCACCCAGTCATCTCCTTATCTCGTCTGAGAAGAATCCCTGAAGGAGGAGAGCCCACCTCCAGTAAGCCACCTTGGCCAAACCCTCCCATCCCCGTGAGAAGAACTGGAAGAGTTGGCTGGTTTTTCAGGAATAACATGCCTCACAAATTCTACTTGCACTGGAATTAGACTTAGTTAACTTTCTGATCTAGCATCTTTGAGCAGAGTTCAGTATCTTTCCGTGAGGTGGTCTATTTGACATGCTGCTTTATGGAAAAATGGGCTCTTTCGCTCTGGGAGCTGAGATTCTCCTCCTCCTCAGTTTAAAATTCCTACTAGCTCAGATTAGCAGAGTTGAACAGCTGCTTCTTTTTCCTTCGGTCTATGAGTAAAGTAGCCATTTTGAACATATAGAGTTTCCTCAGCCTCGAAGCTTCTGCTCCTTAACTTTATTTTTAGTGCTGACCAGTTTTGCAACTTCTCTGAGAAAAGATCAAGACAGAGTGTGGATTAAAATGTCTTCCCCCCCCCCTCTGAAACTTATGTTTAACCTACCACACTTTCAGCAATACAACCTCTTCCCCCTTTAAACATGAGTTATTTCTTACAAGTAGCCCTCGAATTACAACGGCTTGTTTAGTGATGTTACAGCGGCATTGGAAAAAAGTGACTTATGAGCGTTTTTCACACTTACAACCGTAGCAGCATCCCCGTGATCAAAATTCAGATGCTTGGCAACTGGCATGTATTTATGACGGTTGCAGTGTCCTGGGGTCACATGAGCATCTTTTATGACGTTCTAACAAAGTCAGTGGGGAAGCCAGATTCACAAAACAACCACGTTACTAACTTAACAACTGGAGTGATTCACTTAACCACTGTGGCAAGAAAAGTCATAAAATGGAGCAAAACTCAACAAATATCCGCTAATAATAATAATAGTAGTAGTAGTAGTAGTAATAATATAATAATAATAATAATAATAATAATAATAATAATAATAATAATAATATAATAATAATAATAATAATAATAATAATAATAATGTTGGAAGGGACCTTGGAGGTCATCCAGTCCAACCCCCTGCTCAGGCAGGAAACCCTACCATTTCAGACAAATGGCTGTCCAGTCTCTTCTTAAAAACTTCCAGTGTTGGAGCATTCACCGCTTCTGGAGGCAGGTTGTTCCACTGGTTAATTGTTCTAACTGTCAGGAAGTTTCTCCTTAGTTCTAGGTTGCTTCTCTTTGGTTACTTTCCATCCGTTGCTTTTTGTCCTGCCTTCTGGTGCTTTGGAAAAGAGGTTGACCCCCCTCTTTTTTGTGTTAGCCCCTAAAATATTGGAACACTGCTATCATGTCCCCCCTCGTCCTTCTCTTCATTAAATTAGACATACCCAATTCCAGCAACCGTTCCTTATATGTTTTAGCCTCCAGACCTCTAATCATCTTTGTTGCTCTTCTCTGTACTCTTTCTAGAGTCTCAACATCTTTTTTACATCGTGGTGACCAAAACTGGATGCAGTATTCCAAGTGTGGCCTTACAAGGCATTGTAAAGTGGTATTAACACTTCACGTGATCTTGATTCTACCCCTCTGTTAATGCAGCCTAGCACTTACATACATATATATGTATGTAAAGTAACACAAATTTCTGTACCAAAAATTGTGATCAGGTGCTGAAAATTGAACTGATAATTTGGTTGAGAAAATAGATGGCATTTGGAATGGCTGTTGAAGAGGGCAATGAAGGACGATAATGGCCGAACCGGCTTCCTCAGGCTACGTTCTTCAAGGACCTCTAAATATATTGAAGAACAAGGGACGTGTCCAAACGTTGGGGTGATTTTCTTGGCATCCTTGTGTTTTAAAGATTGGACTCTTCTTCCCATTTGTGAGCTGAGTTCCATATTTTTCAGTCAAGTTTCAATTCATAGAGAAGGGTGGCCGAACAAAACCATACCATGTGAAACACGTACACGGCCACACATGTGCTTCAAGAGACACCGTCCTAGGAAAGGTGTTCATCTAGGCCAGGGGTAGGCAACCTTGGCTCTTTTATGACTCGTGGACTTCAACTCCCAGAATTCCTCAGCAACTGGCTGAGGAATTCTGGGAGTTGAAGTCCACGAGTCATAAAAGAGCCAAGGTTGCCTATCCCTGGCCTAGGCAAGCCATGTTTGCATGGGTTTAAAAAAAACAAAAAAACAAATTCCATTTAAGAACAGCAGAGGTCAGACTGGTTACAACATGAACCAGGATTTCAGTCAGAAAATGCATTCTTTTCCAAATATACTGGAAATATACTTATGTTTAAAGTAGGTACTCTTAAATTAGATATTTATGTGTATGAATCATTGCCAAAGCAGGTCTTGGAGAACAGGGGCCTAAAGTCTAAAGAGGGGAGCCATGAATCTGGCTTCTGATAAGTTATTAAAGGAAAGATTGTTTTGCGCTCCTAAAGAGAAAAGCATTACAAACACATGGTACTTTTCAGATAATTCAGTCATGCCAGAAAAGGCACATGTTTCCCTGCTTTGAGGATATTGAGGGTAGTCTGAACATGAAAGTGAACAAAAGAAGCTCAGTGCAAGGCTGGTCAAGGAAGAAGAAGCATATCAACAAAAAATGGTGGTTGAAGGATCACCTAACTGTCCTCATAGGCTCAGAATACCTACATAGAGAGAAACCTCATCCTGGGGTAGGCAACCTTGGCTCTTTTATGACTCGTGGACTTCAACTCCCAGAATTCCTGAGCCAGCATGGCTCAGCTTGGAAGCCTCTCCCTTTCCCCTCAGCATGGCTGGCTCAGGAACTCTGGGAGTTGAAGTCCACGACTCATAAAAGAGCCAAGGTTGCCTACCCCTATTCCAAGAGAACTGAGCAAATTCCTTCTGTTAGTGTTGATGAAGTATAGGTAGTTCTTGATGTATAAAAGTTCATTTGCTGACCGTTCAAAGTTACAAAGGCACTGAAAAATATGGCTTATGACCGTTGTTCACACTTACAGCCTTTGCAGCATCCCCATGGTCACGTGATCAAAATTCAACTGCTTGGCAACTGGTTCATATTTATCACTGTGTCCCAAGGTCATGTGACCACCATTTGCGACCTTTTGACAAGCAAAGTCATAATGGGGAAGCCAGATTCACTTAACAGCCGGATTGCTAACTGATCAGCTGCAGGGATTCACTTAACAACGGTGGCAAGAAAGGTCGCAAAAAATGGGTCGAAACTCACTTAACAAATGACTCACTTAACAGCAGAAATTTTGAGCTCAAATGTGGTCGTAAGTCAAGGACTACCGGTATGCAGCCTACTGCAGATACATTAGCACTCAATAATAATAATAATAATAATAATAATAATAATAATATAATAATAATAATAATAGTAATAATAATAGTAATATAATATAATATTGGAAGGGACCTTGGAGGTCATCTAGTCCAACCCCCTGCTCAGGCAGGAAACCCTTTACCATTTCAGACAAATGGTTGTCCAGTCTCTTCTTACAAACTTCCAGTGTTGGAGCATTCACATCTTCTGGAGGCAGGTTGTCCCACTGATCAATTGTTCTAACTCAGGAAATTTCTCCTTAGTTCTAGGTTGCTTCTCTCTCTGGTTAGTTTCCATCCGTTGCTTCTTGTCTTGCCTTCAGGCACTTTGGAGAATAGCTTGACTCCCTCTTCTTGGTGGCAGCCCCTGAGATATTGGAACGCTGCTATCATGTCCCCCCTCGTCCTTCTCTTCATTAAACTAGACACACCCAATTCCAGCAATATGTTTTAGCCTCCAGTCCCCTAATCATCTTTGTTGCTCTTCTCTGTACTCTTTCTAGAGTCTCAACATCTTTTTCACATCGTGGTGACCAAAACTGGATGCAGTATTCCAAGTGTGGCCTTACCAAGGCATTGTAAAGTGGTATCAACACTTCACGTGATCTTGATTCTATCCCTCTGTTAATGCAGCCTAGCACTCTAGTGGCATGTGAGCTTAAAATCTGAGGACCATGCACTAGACGCTATGACCCTTTCTCTGTTTCATGGTGACAAAGATGGAGGGTTAAGCTTCAGACCGGAAATGGCTGCAATGACTCCATTGAGATTCTCAGTCGATGTATCTGCTGGCAGAACTGGTTAGAGATAGGCTTACAGTGAATGAGGGCAAAACAGAGGTGTGCCATCATTCCAGTAGGATTTCAACACCTCTTTGATGATAGGATTCAGTTTTGTAGCCGGAAGCTCAGGTGGCAACTGAAGTGAGGAGTGCCTTGCCCAGCTTAACTTGATGCGCCAACTGCTTCTATCTTTGTAGATGGTCAGATCTGGCTTTATTGAGGCACGATTTAGCAACCACCAAATCAGATTAATGCAACACACGCATTTCACTTGGGGGTTTCCCCTAAGGGGGGGACTTTAGAACCGTAATCCATCAAAAAGACAACTCTGAGAATTTTGGTGGGTGTGTTTGCAGGCCGAGTTATTACAGAGATCTTGTAAGGGTTTCACTAGGAACTAAATGGATCCCATGTCCATTCCAAGTGTGGATCAACCCTAAAGAATGTGGCCTCACAAGCTCTCCAGGACTATTGTTTCTCTTCTCAGCTTGCCTGTTCCCTGGAATACAACCGAGGTTTTTTTGGGCCATCAAAGAGACCTTTTCAGTTCAGGCAGCTAAATTCTAGAACTCTTCTGGAGTGTTTTACCCTCTCTACTCAGGTTCAATCTGTGGCTTCTCTTGCTTCATAGGGAAGCATTTTTTATACCAGCAATCTAAATAATTAAAGTTGTCATCTTGCACTTTTGCCGCATTGTGCTTTTTTGTTGGATATTTTGCATTGTTGTTTTTTTTTTAGCAAATATTCTTAGGGTTGTCTTGTTTTTGTTTTGACTTTGAAGCACAAAAGTTGCACTGATTCTAAAAAGTGGCCAGCTGCAACTAAAGAGCTGGAATAGAAACTGTTCTGTAAAGAAATGGGATTCATGGAGGTAGGGACTGGAGAGAAGCTTGAAAATTTGCTGGCAAAGCCTTAAATTAAAAAAGGCTCATTCCAGATGGTGGAGATAGTTATGCTGTAAGCTTTTGCAAGTCTTTTCTTTTTCTGTGCCTGGATCCTTTTTGAGATGGGTAGATATGAACAACATGCAACTGGGTAATTTTTTTTAAATGGCTTCATTACCATAAACTTCATCGTTAAACTAAAAATTATCACAGGACCTGTTGGATCAGAGTGTTTGGCACCCACAGACAAAATGCAAATGTAGGAGTGTCTCCTTGTCGCTTCTTGGCAACAGGTCCTTGGAGGATGCTGTTTCTTGTGTTGGATCTCAGCAGGTCTCAAATCAGAAGTTGCTTCATTCATTGATCTGATGTAACTCTCCAGGGAATAATTTCCCCCATCTCCCGGGGGATCCCATTGCCTAATCATGGTATGTGGGAATGACCTTGGGGGACAGGGCACAGAGACACAGTCAAAGGAGCGGTCAGATAAACAACAACTTAGCCCGCAGCAGGAATGTGGATGGGGCAAGCCTAGGAGAGACCCTCCCTAAGGGGAGACAGTTGCAAAATTCTGTTAATGTAACATTACATTATATTGTGGCCTAAGATTGTAGTACATTTATTAAATCTTACAGTTAAAGTAGTATAAGCTCATCTGTGCACATTTCATATCTGGTATACCTTGCAAGGCTGACCCACTGAGATTGGAAGATGGTCCCCGATTCCCTGACATACATCATGACTCATGGCTTCCTCCCTCAGTGTCTAGCCCAGCAGCCATTTCTCTTTGGCCAGTCTTGTAAAATGACTCAGAGTTCGCTGTGAAACAAAGGGGAAGTTTCTGTTGCAGGAATTCTGATCAATTTTGCCAGCCCAGATCCAACCTCTGTCTCTAGCACAGGGGTCCCCAACCCCTGGTCTGTGGACCGGCACCGGTCCACAGCATGCCAACAACCGGTCCCCACAAACAAGCAAAGCCCCATCCGCGAGATGCAGGCAGCACACAAACCCACGCACCCTCCAGTCCACGGAAAAACCTCTCTCCACGGAACCGGTCCCTGGTGCCCAAAAGGTTGGGGACCTCTGCTCTAGCACACTCCTGTTAATCCAGCCTTTCTTCTCTAATAGGGGAAGAAAGGGGTCCTTCTGTCCTATGCTGTATTTATAACCAGCTGTCCGTGTTGTGGCTTGCTATTTGGAACAAGAATTCCAGAATTTTGGGATTTAATATAGAGGACCCCTTCGTTGTCCCAAAGAAAGCAGTGGTACTAATGTGTGACTGCTAATTAGAATGTCAACCATTATTGGTTTGCTTGTTGCATGTAAGGTGGAAGGCAGCAAAACTTTTAGGGAAACAAACTCTTCTGTACATAGCAGAAGGTCCCTTGTGATGGGACTCAAGAATTAGTTCCTTTATCTGTCCTGCTGGAATTTGCAATGTTCTGTCTGTCTGTCTGTCTGTCTGTCTGTCTGTCTCTCTCTCTCTGTGTATGTGTGTTTCTCTTTCTCTCTGTGTGTGTCTCTCTTTCTCTCTCTCTCTCTCTCTCTCTGCAGAACCAAGCTCAGCCTGACATTTAAACATCGATGGCTAAGCATTTAAACCCACTTGTTAATTTGTTGTTTCGTGTGAAGAATCAGCCATTTATGAAGCCTGAATAAATTCATAGCTCTCACTTTGCCTCCTGAATGCTTTAATTACAGTGGTTTTTCTTGTTTGAAGATTTCAGCAAAATGAACAAAGCCTCACAAATGAGGCATCTTGTGCTTCAGAAAAAAATAAAATAAAATAAAATAAAGAAGGCAGCTGTTGACGGAGCTCCAGTAGAAGAAGGTTGTAACAACTGCACATTCTTGAGAGGAGTTGCACAATAGGTCCACATCCTGTTGTCTTACTGATTTACAGCCTAAAATGGAGCTAAACATGCGGTTAATATCAGGTGTCAGATTCCTGTTGAAGTATATCATGATGCCTGTTCTGTGACTTCTGAGATCTATAGAACATGTGCATTTTGCAATAAATCTCTGAGATGATCCCTTGATTGAAGTAAAACCACATCTAAGAAACGCGAGAGACTTTGAAAAAAAAAAATCCCTTTTCCTTTGTCGGTCTCTCAATTGCCTTTGTACACCCTTCTGTTAACATTTCATAGGATTTGCCCATGGCTTGTTTGGGTGAATTGTGCTGATGGCCCAAATCTTCGTACAGAAAAGGAGGGTAAAATTGTCCGTTTTGTCTCTAATGTGAATGAATTTAGGTTATAAGTTTGTTCACAGTGGTTCTTTCACATAAATATGCTTCACCTCTGAATGATGGGCAGTGGTATCTCATTTTGGAAATGTTCAGGCGAAAAGGAAATGTTATCAACAGAACAAAGAAAATCTCAGTTGGGAAAAAAACGGGATTCGATTGAGAATTTTAATGCTTTAGCTCTTCATTTAATATTTTCTTCCTTCGTTTGTAGCCGTCATCTTGTGTTTGAAGTCCCAAAGGTGCTTTTTCAAAAGGCAACTGGACTTTGTTGTCCTTGAAGATGTTTCGCTTCCCATCCAAGAAGCTTCTTTGGTTCTGAAGAAGCTTCTTGGATGGGAAGCGAAACATCTTCAAGGACAACAAAGTCCAGTTGCCTTTTGAAAAAGCACCTTTGGGACAACCATGACCTGGATGACTGAGAATCTCCATAGACACTTGTGCTTGAAGCATGAGCTAATGTTAAAAGCATCTACAAATTTGCATTTCTTACTTTAAGTGAAGGGAAAGAAGTATCTTGCTTTACAGGTTTGAAAATAACATTTTTATTTGTTCTAGGAAATAACTGCAGGGTTTAAGGAGCTGAGAACATGGGCAGGATGCCATGGCAGGGCTGCAGAAAAAAAATATATATACAGGAAATGGCCTGTTTTTTGTTTGAGTTGCTAGGTGGGGAGGGTTCATACATCCTTAAATAGGAGCATTCCAATGGGGGGGGGAGGTTGAAATCCTTGGGGGTCTGCAAACAGCAACTTAGCCAGATGTATAGAAGCCATTTGCACCACCCTGAGGCATGTGGCACCTTATGGTGAAAGTAGCAGGTGTCTGAGTGGTATTTTCACGTCAATTTGCAGAGAGAAGTCAATGTAATATTATGAAGAGCATGGCTGTTTAAAGACTATCCAAGGGTAATTTTGATTTTCAGTGTCTCCTTTTGCTGAGTGGAGAAAAAGTTCTTGGAAGTCCTAGGAGGCTTCTCCTAATGGAAGACTGCGTCCATGTGCCCAGTTGCAGTTTAGAAGAGAATAGAACTGGAAGGGACCTTGGAGGTCTTCTAGTCCAGCCCCCTGCTCAAGCAGGAGAACCTATACTATCTCAGACAAGTGACTGTCCAGTCTCTTCTTAAAAACCTCTAATGATGGAGCTCCCACGATTTCCGGGGGGTAAGCTGTTCCCCTGGTTAATTGTCCTCACTGTTAGGAAGTTTCTCCTTAATTCCAGGTTTAGTTCATTGGCAACCAGGTCAATTCCTTTGGCCCCCAACTGCCATGTTTTCCAGGCACACGACCTTCACATTTCAACCATTCAAAGATCTTCAGATATTCCATGAACGGAAGACTCCGGTCTCATGTTCAGAATTGTCCTGCGCGGTTGGCTGGGCTGAGTGGCGAATAAATGGCTCAGAGAATTAACAAGAGTCTCAGAGTCTTCCCAGTCAGCAGTGGGGACAAGTGAAGCACCCTTGAAGGGGACAGATGTTGACTTTTTAACTATTGCAAAATGCTGGCTGCAGGTGGTTCCTTTTCCTTGTGCGATGAACTGGGGCACTTCTTTTTAAAATCTACTGATTTCTCCCTGAAAATCTCATTTCATCATTCCGAAGCACATTTCTTCAAATGTGGGTATTATCCTCCCAGTGTCTTGCCCTGGTTGTCTACGTCCCTCCTGGAGATCTGTATATTCTGCTTAACCCATCTAGACCCTGACCTATTCTCACCCCTGTTCTGTTCTCAACACAGGCATGGAGACGAGGCAGTTTATGCAAAAAGATGTTCTTTATTTGGTACTTGCACTGAACAGAAGCAAAGGAGAAAATGGCAACATGCCCTTTTATACTTCCCCTGCAAGGGGAGGCTCAACCAATGAATGCAGGCCATTCTCCCGCCTCGCGCATGCGCACGAGGCTGGAGACAGCCTGTCTGGGTCCCGGGCAACTTATGGGCTGCCCGGGTCTATACAACCGGTCCCGGGCAAACACGTGGTCTGCCCGGGCCTCTGCAGTTATCCTGCAGGTTGCCTGTGCCTTGCTGATTGACTCAGCAAGGCTCAGGACACAACAACCCCTTTTTCCTCTTGAGCTAAAATGACTTCTTTTGGATCCTTCCCTTCCCTTCTTTTGCATCACACCTGCGGCCCACTGCCTTCTCCAGGAACCCTTCCTCTTTCCAAAGTCCTTATGCTGATTGGACAAAAGCTGAACTTTTACTGATAGGACAGAGCAGTCTTCTGGAATTGAGACTACTTCTCCTTGAGGGTCTCCAGGGGTTTGAGGGGAAGGTGGGCTTTTCAAAATTTTCTTTTTTTTAAAGGAGCGTATTTATAGCTCAGGTTTGAAATGAAGGGAGCTAATTCCTAACATCCTAGCACTGATAATGTTACCTAATTTGGGTAACGAAATGCCTGCAAGAAAATGACCCAAGCTTAAGACAGCACCAAGGACCTCTCATTTCTTTTTTACCCAGCACCCAGAGAAGAAGCTTGCAGGAGCTTCCTGAAGAGGCAGCTACCCAGAGTGGATGACGGTTAGCTTTGGAAATGGGTTCCTTAAGCTCTGTAGGAGGTTATAGGCATAATAATAGCTTTGGGTTTGTTAATCCTATAGCTGGTATGAGGATAATGTACATAGCAACTAGCAGAGGGTAATTTGATCTCTTGTTCACAGAAACACGCCTGAGAAAGAGAAGAGGGTTCTGTCCAACTTGTTTAGCTCATCTCGGCCATGTTTGCAGCAAAGTGGGGGGGACCAAAGTCGGTTTTGCTCAGTGGCCCTGATCAAAGGGGGGGGGCACATTTGAGTCTTGCCAGCTGACTCAGAACAAAACCCCTTCCTCAGCTGAGTGACCAAACCAAGTCGGAGGGTTCTTTATTGTAATGAAAATAAGAGAAGGATGATTGAACTTGGCTTGGGATAGAGACACATCTTTTATTTTAGAACGATTATTTCTAAGCAAAACGAAATAGAAGCTTTTCGTTACCAAATTGCTTTGGTGTTCTGTTCACTTTCCTAAATCTAGAGTCCCTTTGCTCATCCAGTTTCTGCTTGATTTATGTCCTCACCTGCTGATGTTATGATTTTAATGTCTTTCCCAGAGGCCATTTCTTAACAAGAAAGGAGCTTGATTTGGCTGTGTAATATTTTAGTGTAATATTGCACCTAAAATCTTTCCTTCAGTTGTGCTTGGTGGTGGCGGCGGCATATTCCTTTCTGTAGACTTCACAGTGTTTGCGAATAAATTAAATCCAAATCTGTGGGAAGCATCAGTCATGTATTCCCTTAAATATATTTAAGTTATTGTATTTATCAAGTAAGATTAGGAGTTTGGTCGTGCTATTAAAGTTGATTGAGGGTATGTGTGGTGTCCCAATCTTTTTTTTTTCTACTCCAGAAATAACAAGAATACAGGGGAAGGGGTAGATTACAGTTTCTTTGTTGTTGTTGTTAGTTGCGAAATCGTGTCCGACCCATCGCGACCCCATGGACAACGTTCCTCCAGGCCTTCCTGTCCTCTACCATCTTCTGGAGTCCATTTAAGCTCACGCCTACTGCTTCAGTGACTCCATCCAGCCACCTCATTCTCTGTCGTCCCCTTCTTCTATTGCCCTCAATCTTTCCCAGCATCAGGCTCTTCTCCAGTGAGTCCTCCTTCTCATTAGGTGGCCAAGTACTTGAGTTTCAACTTCAGGATCTGGCCTTCTAAAGAGCAGTCCGGGTTGATCTCCTCTAGGACTGACCGGTTTGATCGCCTTGCAGTCCAGGGGACTCGCAGGAGTCTTCTCCAGCACCATAGTTCAAAGGCCTCAATTCTTTTGCGCTCAATCTTTCTTATGGTCCAACTTTCACAGCCATACATTGCAACTGGGAACAGTTTCTTAATGGTGCTTAAACCTCAAGGTTTGCCGAAAACATTTCATTAAATTAATCAATTAACTAATTAATTTTTATAGCCACCCAATTCAACCAAGCGACTCTGGGCAGCTTGCAATTCTAAAACCATTACCATTCATTCATTTTATGGGAAGCCCAGATGCTTTGATTCTACTGGAGAATTTAACGTTCGTATTTTAAAGTTCCAGTGGAGGTCAGGAAAGCTTTATTCTGATTTATTGTGTTTATTCTGATCATATCTGGATTCTGCCTTGGACATGCTATGTATGCATGAATAGAGAGCCTCAAAATGTCAACACAGAGCTACACAGGAATCGTATATATTTATTGTTGGATAAGTTAAAAGGAATGCAAGCAGCCACATTATGTGACTCTATCTGCAGCTTAATTGAAGCATGGCTTTCTCCCAAGGGCATCCATAATGCTTTAATTGTTAGGGAGGGGAAGGGACCATGGCAGTCTCTTGCCTCTGTTGATGTCATTGGGAAACCTTCTCTTGATCCAGATGCCCTGAGTGATTTTTTTTTGCAAAGCTCCTTCATGTGGTGCCACCCTTTCCGTAATGCAACGTAGGTTGCCAGAAATGTAGAATCTGTAACCGTGACAAAAAACCCTTGGCTTCCCAAAAGCACCACATAGTTGAAAGCGCCTCAGGTTTGTGAAAATGTGGTGCTCAGTCTGGGATACCAGACTTCAAACACAAGAGAGATTTTATCTGAAGCAAGAATTCTGTAGTTGCTACTACCAGACATAGTTTCTCCGTATGTTAATTAAATATTTTCCACAAGTGTTCATTTAGATGTCGTTTCTTGTTCTACCTCAGTGTGAAATCTGCGGAGATGGCCAAGCCATAAGAAAAGGGGCAGAGATTTAATTTCCTTTATTCCCTTGATTAACTACAGCTCACCTTCTTCTGGGACCATTTTTAACTTCTTAATGTGGAGTACCTGACCTGGAGTTATGGGGCTCTTACTTTTCCATGCCTGCTTAATGCCAGGAAGAAAACAATGAGTAAAGGCTTGGGGGTTGGGGGGGGTTGGGAAGGTGGGGAAATGTTAATCAGCATGGTCTGAGTTACACATAGGTATTGTCAGAAGAATAATTTGGGGTTTCAACTCAAGCTGAGGTTGCGCTATAACGGGTAGGCAAACCTGGCTCTTTTGTGACTTGTGGACTTCAACTCCCAGAATTCCTGAGCCAGCCATGCTGAGGGGAAAGAGAGAGGTTTCCAAGCTGAGCCATGCTGGCTCAGGAATTCTGGGAGTTGAAGTCCACGAGTCATAAAAGAGCCAAGGTTGCCTACCCCTGTGCTAGAATAAATAAAAATGAGATCCAGACAGCTGTGAGGAAAGAAATAATATTTATTCCTAAAAGCAAATAGTTTGCCTTTACGGGCAGCTGCAGAGAAATGGGACACAATGAAACAGTTATATAGGGGAGCTTGTCGTGAATGCGGAAGTGTCTATGTGCTGATTCTAAGGTGAGACTTGAGAGGTGTATATGTATGTATGTATACGTGTATATACACACATATATATATATACACATACTTGGAGACCTAACTCTATTTGTGTTTACAGACCGTCTCCTTTGATATGTGGAGTAGGTCTGGGTAGCTTATTTGGAGGTTTAAGGAAGTTTGAGTAAAAGATTTTTTTCCCATTTGCTATTTTTACTTGATTAAGTTAAGTTTCAGACTGACTATCGATTATCTAGTGAAGATGCTGATTCTCAGTCCATTGTGAATTCTGTGAACCTTTTAAGGGAAGATGGAAACACTATAAGGCATGTAACATATGTTTGATAGAAAACGTATCACAGTATATTAAGATATAAAAGGATGTTTAGCTTAAGGTGTAAAAGCAGCCTTAATGGCTGTTATTGGATCTGAACCAGATCATTGTGTTTTTTTCAACAAAGCATAGCCAAACATCTCTGCTCTGTTTCATCTTATGCATGAAAGCGGCTATGCGTCTTTGGAAGAAGCCGTGATATGACTTTTTGAGTTTGGTTTAGTGCAGCGCGTAATCCAGCTATTTTAAGGGCGGGTGCTGGCAAGGCAGGATCCCCAATCCCTGGAGATGATTTATTGATTCAGAAGGGTGAGAAGGAGGTGCCTTCAACTCAGGACCCCGAGGCTCTTGAGAACATGTCCTGTCTTTGCTCTGCAGTGTTATGTCTGCAGTAAAGTCTACAACCCAGCCAGGCTGGGTCTGCCAGTCTCCTGAGAGCTGAATTTATGGATGAGCTTCTGGAAACTTTTGCAGGCAGCCTGGATGCAACATGTTCTTGGTCAAGTTATGTCTGGGAAAACCCAGATTAGAATCAGATTTGCAGACTGCTCGGTCTTGATAAGCACACTTGAGCCAGAAGATGAGAAAGTCTGAGCTTCTGATGCACTCTGGAAAGGAATTGGCCTGGATAGTCGGACCGAATTGGCTGATTCTGCAGAAACAGCTTCCCTTGATCTTGTAACATGGCCCTTTCTTTGGACAAGTTTAACATCGTGGTCTGCGATAAGAACCCTTTATAACTTTGACCTCTTCGTTGCAGGCTTCTGAAACAGAAGTTTAAAAGCAGGAATTCAGCAAGAGTATAAACACTCGTCTGAGCCAACTTAGTTGACAGCACATTGCAAAAATATTTCAGAAAGGCTCTTTTAATTGTAGCCATTGAAAAATCAAGGCCAGAACCCACTGGCGAGGGGAAAAAATAAATAAATACAAAATTCAATTACATGGGGTAGAGCTTTTCCTTTGGGCATCAGATTCATGGGACTCTTTCAATTCACATTTGTTATAGAAATGAGCCGCACCCTTGATTCAGCCAGCTGGAGAGCAAATTTTTTCTTTTGCTTTGATCAGATAAGAAATAATTGAACTTAACAGTCAATTATTGTCTGATGTCATCATGTATTAGACACAAATTGTCTAATGCAGCCTTCCCACCTAATAAACCCATCGCCCTGGGCTATGACTCCCACTAACTCCAGCTAGCTGCTAGCCTCTTTGGAAATCAGAGAGGGTCGAGCATTGAAAAGGCCCTTTGAGTAAGCAAACAAATAGAAATAAAATGCTAGCTATTAAATAGCAATAGCACTTAGACTTATATACCACTTCACAGTGCTTTACAGCCCTCTCTAAGCAGTTTACAGAGTCAGCATATTGCCCCCAACAATCTGGGTCCTCATTTAATCGATCTCGGAAGGATGGAAGGCTGAGTCAACCTTGAGCAAGACAAAATCGAACCCCTGGCTGTGGGCAGTTATCCTGCAATAGCAATAGCACTTAGACTTATGTACCACTTCGTAGTGCTTTACAGCCCTCTCTATGTGGTTTACAGAGTCAGCATATTGCCCCCCAACAATCTGGGTCCTCACTTTACCAACCTCGGAAGGATGGATGGCTAAGTCAACCTTGAACCGGTCAGAATCAAACTCTTGGCTGTGGGCAGAGTTAGCCTGCAATAGCAATAGCACTTAGACTTACTGTATATACCACTTCATAGTGCTTTACAGCCTTCTCTAAATGATTTACAGACTCAGCATATTGCCCCAAACAATCTGGGTCCTCATTTTACCAACCTCGAAACAGTCAGAATCGAACTCCTGGAGTGAGCAGTGAGTTAGCCTGCAATACTGCATTCTAACCACTGCACCACCACAGCCCGTTCCAAATGGCTTTGTATTTTCACTATTGTTTAATCAATACCCTTTAATCTTAACAAACTGTCTCTCTGTCTCTAATGCAGGGGTCCTCAAACTTGGCCACTTTAAGACTTGTGGACTTCAACTCCCAGAATTCCCCAGCCAGCCCTGCTGGCTAGGGGATTCTGGGAGTTGAAGTCCACAAGTCTTAAACTGGCCAAGTTTGAGGACCCCTGCTCTAATGTTTTGATCTCTGCAATGATAGCGCCCAGGAGCATTTAGCTGTCCAACATCTAAGCCCTTGTGATGCAGTGGTTAGAATGCAGTATTGCAGGCTAACTCTGCTCACTGCCAGGAGTTCAATTCTCAATGGCTCAGGGTTGACTCAGCTTTCCATTCTTCTGAGGTCAGTAAAATGGGAACCCAAATTGTTGGGAGCAATATGCTGACTCTATAAACTGCTTACAGAGGGCTGTAAACCACTGTGAAGCTGTATATAAGCCTAAGTGCTATTGCTATCACCAGCGTTGTTGACTTGGGATCACTCAGGGAATCACTCAGGGACCCGGAAGGCCTGAATTTCAGTAGAGAAGTGCTGTGGCCACTTTTCAAATGTAAAAGAAAGCATAGTTAAGTCTATGTCAACCCAGTGTATGAAACTAATCAAGCGAAGTGACAAACCACAATCTCTATTCCAGATAGTGTGCCAATCTATGCTTAGAGGAAACCAAATACAAAGATTGATCAAATCCTTTGTGCCAGCCTATGGTTTAAAATAATGCCTAAAGTCAGCTTCTGCCTTTTACGCCTGGGGTTCTCCATAGGAGTACAAAATGTATTTTAAAAGTGAGACTGTTAACTGCTAAGCAACCATCTGCTAAGCAGATGAGTTGCACGTTCACAATTTTTTCACCTCGTAAGTCCTGCGAGCATCAGTTGCTTTGGAAAAGGCTTTTCAGAAATCTCGATGGACACTTGAATCCCCGCTGAATATGGAGCTTCTCAGCCATCCAGGTCATGGTTGTCCCAAAGGTGCTTTTTTCCAGGAGGCAACTGGACTTTCTTGTGTTTCTTTTGAAGACGTTTCACTTCTCATCCAAGAAGCTTCTTCAGCTCTGACTAGATCCTTCCACTCCCCACCATCTAGTCAGAGCTGAAGAAGCTTCTTGGATGAGAAGCGAAACGTCTTCAAAAGAAACGCAAGGAAGTCCAGTTGCCTCCTGAAAAAAAGCACCTTTGGGGCCCACTGAAAAATATAACCCCATTTCCCTGAGCCACCAGACCAAGGTAGCATTTGTACTCACGGTGATGGTGAGATTATTATTTCTTTTTCCGACCATATTTTGCATCAAGGAATGGAAATTTGCACTTGCGGCTGGATGCGTGATGTCAGCTGATGGCAGAAAATTATTTTTAAATAATTATGATTTACTGTACATGATTTGTTGGTCATTATTTTGTTGGTATAGGTCAGGGATAGGCAACCTTGGCTCTTGTATGACTCGTGGACTTCAACTCCCAGAATTCCTGAGCCAGCATGGCTCAGCTTGGAAACCTCTCCCTTTCCCCTCAGCATGGCTGGCTCAGGAATTCTGGGAGTTGAAGTCCACGAGTCATAAAAGAGCCAAGGTTGCCTAACCCTGGTATAGGTCAGGGATAGGCAACCTTGGCTCTTTTATGACTCATGGACTTCAATTCCCAGAATTCCTGAGCCAGCATGGGAATTCTGGGCGTTGAAGTCCACAAGTCTTAAAGTGGCCAAGTTTGAGGACCCCTACTCTAATGTTTTGATCTCTGCAATGATAGCGCCCAGGAACATTTAGTTCTCCAACATCTAAGCCCTTGTGGTGCAGTGGTTAGAATGCAGTATTGCAGGCTAACTCTGCTCACTGCCAAGAGTTCGATTCTCAATGGCTCAAGAGCTTTCCATTCTTCTGCGGTCAGTAAAATGAGAACCCAAATTGTTGGGAGCAATATGCTGACTTTATAAACTGCTTACAGAGGGTTGTAAAGCACTGTGAAGCTGTATATAAGTCTAAGTGCTATTGCTATCACCAGAGTTGTTGACTTGGGATCACTCAGGGAATCACTCGGGGACCCAGAAGGCCTGAATTTCAGTAGAGAAGTGCTGTGGCCACTTTTCAAATGTAAAAGAAAGCATAGTTAAGTCTATGCTGGCTGGCTCAGGAATTCTGGGAGTTGAAGTCCACGAGTCATAAAAGAGCCAAGGTTGCCTATCCCTGGTATAGGGATGCCGTGGAGCCCAACATTTCCATGGCTAAGCAAAATGGTTGTTAAATGAATTGTGCCCCATTTTACGACTCTGTGGCCATAGTTGTTAAGTGAATCACTCAGGGAGTTAGGTGAATCTTGTGGTTGTTGAACGAATCTGGCTTCCCCCATTGGCTCTGCTTGTTGGAAGCCAGCTGGGAAGGTAACAAATGGTGATCACATGACCATGGGACAGTGCAACCGTCGTGAGTACATGCCAGTTGCCAAGCATCTGAATTTTGATCACATGACCGTGGGGATGCTGCAGTGGTTGTAAATACTGTAAGTGTGAACAGCGGTCATAAATAACTTTTTTTCCAGTGCCATTGTAACATTGAACAGTAACTGAACAAATGCTTGTAAGTCGAGGAATACTTGTAGAGGGATTTGGGAGAGATTAAAAGATGGCTAACAATTTTGGAACACTTTTCCTCTTTCTACGCGCAATGTTCACCGTCTGAATATAAAACATATTTTAAAAAAGGAAACTTGACAGCTAAGCAAATGAACAAAATATTTCTGCCCAGTTTTTTTTGTTTTTGTTTTTTAAGACATGGGAAGAAATGGTTTCGCCCAAAATGTAATATTGTCCACCTTGCCAAAGACCTTCTTATCTCCAACTGTATGTTTTGGAAAACCCTCTTTCTTTGTTTCAGGGTCACTAAATGAAGATACCGGTTCACTTAATGTCACTCTTCTTTGCATTATTTATTTACCTAAAGCAAATGAAACATTTGTAGAGGTAGTTCCCCCCCCCCTTCTCTTTCTCGACTATTATAAGAATTTATTACTACAGTTCGGCTGTTTCTGGAACGAGAGAAAATGCTTTATTTTTATTCAAAATTGCATGGCCAGATGCTGATGGAAACCAATAAGATGGGGGGGGGGATCAGTGTGTGTCTGTCAAGGATGAAACTTTGGCAGCTACGTGCCTCTGTGTTTCAACCTGCCTTTAGATTAAGGGGAGGGAGGTGTTATTTTCAAGTGGGTAGATGGAGAAACAAAACTTCTTCAATTCAACTGAAGATTGAGAGCTTGAAGCCTTGTCAAGGACACCAGAACAGGTGTGGATTTGAAGCAGACGGTTCCCATAACAAAGTGGACTTGTTGATAAGACGTTGGGGGTTTGGCTGGGAAAACTATTGTTTAAGTCTATGAATTGATGTTGGAACCTCAGAGTTAGTTTTGCTTCGACATAGCCAAGCTGTGTATTCAATAAACAGTAAGATTTTCAGAGACAGAATGAACCTGGAGTTTTATTTTAGATTCTTGAGCTGGATGTTAACCGTGTCCTTCTCTTGGAGAAATCTTTGGTGGAATCACTTTTGAAGAAGAAACCTCTGAATGCTGTAATTTATGATCCAAATTACCCATGTAATACTTTTAGAATACGGTTTAATTTAAATGCAGCGTCCATCTAACTCGTCATGAGAGATGACTACTGGCCCGAAGAGACCATCTAAGACAGAGGTCCTCAACCTTTTGGGCACCAGGGACCGGTTCCATGGAGAGAGGTTTTTCCACGGACCGGAGGGTGCATGGTTTTGTGTGCTGCCTGCATCTCACGGATGGGGCTTTGCTTGTTTGTGTGGACCAGTTGCTGGCATGTTACAGCCCGGTACTAGTCCATGGACCGGGGGTTGGGGACCCCTGATCTAAAACACTTTGTCATCACATCCCTTCTCCAGTAAAGGTCTCCATTCTCATGAGTGGGAGCTTCCCTAACCAATGCTTTGTCTGACTTTGATGTTTGATCCATCAGACATCAAAGAAGCTTTTGGTCTCAAGCTGGTTGAGACCAAAAATCTCCTAAGGCCAAGATTGGATATGAATTCTGCAAGAGCTGGGCTGTTCCTCCCACTCTGGATGTTCTCTGAGCAGCTATAACAGCATCATACTCAGCTTCTTCATGGTTGAAAAGAAGAGGTCTCCTGCTCTTCAAAGAAGTGTAGATGCTCCTTCTTGAAAGTTACCCATTGATATGTCTTAAGTTTCCCATGAGATTGCTCATTGTTATTATTATGTTTTCCTTCGCAGGCAGTTACTGGGAAAAGTTTCGGAAACAAGGGTTTTCGCGCTGCTTTGGAAAATGGAATCCTTCTCTGCGAGTAAGTATCCTGAGCCAGGAAAAAAAAAACCCAGGATTTCTTTGTGAAAAGCCCATACTGTTGAACTCGTACAGCTAGTCCTTGACTTACAGCCACAACTGAGCCCAAAATGTATGTGTCAATGCTGCTAACATCGGATGTTTTTGCTTTGACAACATATGGAGATGCAACCATTTTCCTTCTTATGTTTTACTCTTAGAATTAGATGATACTGGGGGGAGGAGGAGGAGGAATGTGCATGGGAGTTTAGCTAGACATAACAATACTGAACCTAGTATGTGAACCAAGGTTATTGACATAAGAGATGATAAGAATTGGCGGACTGGAGAACTGGAGGGAAAGCCTGCATTTCAAACTAATTGGAGAATGTGATTTATGACTGTTAATTAGAGGAGGGAATTGTGCTTTGATACTATGTGCTCAGGGGAGGGGAACTCAGATTTTGGCTTTGACTATGTTAGTGCCGATGCTATGCTACTCAAATAAAGATTCTTTTAAGGTAAACAATGCCTCGAAGTTCTTTGAAGAGTTTCATCTGTCGGAACCATGACAGTATGTTGCTAAGCGAGGCATTTGTTAAGTGAGTTTTGCCCCATTTTACGACCTTTCTTGCCAAAAGTGTTGAGGGATTCACTGCAGTTGTTAAGTTACTAACCTGGTTGTTAAGTGAATCTAGCTTCCCCATTGACTTTGCTTGTCAGAACTTCGCAAAAGGGGATCACCTGACCCCGGGATGCACTGCCATCGTCATAAATATGAGTCAGTTGCCAAGTTTTAATCATGAAGATGCTGCAATGGTTGTAAGTGTGAAAAATGGCTGTAAGTCACTTTTTTTCAGCGCTGTTGCAACTTTGAACAGTCACTAAATGAACTGTGGTTAAGTTGGAAGTCTATCTGCACTGTTGTCAATCATCTGAAGCTGCAGAAGCAATTCTGCTTTCGTGACGGCCAGACATTTCATGGTGTTTTGGTGTCTTATAAATAGGTTTATACTCTGCTGTATATGACCATATTTGGGGGGGGGGGAAATCAAGTTAGCATAGCTGGCTGAGGGATTGCTTGCCCCAAGTATTTCTGCCTAGGCAATATGTCAGGGAGAGTCAATGCAGCCTGAGTCCCATCAATTAAATACAGGCAGCCCTTGACTTTCAACAATTCATTTAGTGACCATTTGACATTACAATAGCAATAGCAATAGCAATAATCTGGGTCCTCATTTTACCAACCTCGGAAGGATGGAAGACTGAATCAACCTTGAGCCAGTCAGGATCGAACTCCTGGCTGTGGGCAGAGTTAGCCTGCAATACTCCATTCTAACCACTGGGAAGGAAGGAAGGAAGGAAGGAAGGAAGGAAGGAAGGAAGGAAGGAAGGAAGGAAGGAAGGAAGGAAGGAAGGAAGGAAGGAAGAAAGAATAGCAATAGCACTTAGACTTATATACCGCTTCACAGTGCTTTACCGTCCTCTCTAAGCAGTTTACAGAGTCAACATATTGCCCCCAACAATCTGGGTCCTCATTTTATCAACCTCGGAAGAATGGAAGGATGAGTCAACCTTAAGCCATTCAGGATCGAACTGCTGGCAGTGGGCAGAGTTAACCTGCAATACTGCATTCTAACCACTGGGAGGGAGGGAGGGAGGGAGGGAGGGAGGGAAGGAAGGAAGGAAGGATAGCAACAGCACTTAGACTTATATACCGTTTTACAGTGCTTTACAGCCCTCTCTAAGCGGTTTACAGAGTCAGCATATTGCCCCCAACAATTTGGGTCCTCAATGGCACAGAAAAAGTGACTTACGACCCTTTTTCACACTTATGACCGTTGCAGCATCCCCATGGTCACGTGATCAGAATTCAGAGGCTTGGCAACTGACTTGTATTTATGACCGTTGCAGTGTCCAGGGTTCATGGACTTGCAACTTTTGCAATTCTCTTGCAAGCCAAGTCAAGCGGGAAGCCCAGATTCACTTAACAACCATGTTACTAACTTAACAACTGCAGTGATTTACTTAACCACTGTGGCAAGAAAGGTCGTCAAATGGGGGCAAAACTCACTTAACAACGGTCTTGCTTAGCAACAGACACTCGGGGTTCAATTGTGGTCATAAATAGAGGACTAGCTATATTGTCGCCCTGTTGTATGACCCAGGTATGTTATCCCCCAAGAGATGATGTGTAGGAAATGGTTAAAAATGTGGTTGTTCTTCCAGGCTTTGGGATAGAACGGTTGGGGAGTGGCTATGATTTGGGGTTTTTATTGGGAGTGTATAATCTTGTGGTTGTTTGTGACCATTTCTAAATACGTTGTCTTTTAATTGTAAGCTGTCCAATTTGTTAAGGAGTCAGGCGGTCTCAAAATCGAATTAAATTAGTAAACTTATTTAAAGAGGAAACGGGGAAAGGAAAAACATTGGGGTTGAGGAGGGGGCGTGGGAGGGAGCCCATCTGGAGCCCCTAGAAGTGGCCAAATTTTTTTCCTGGATTCCCTCCTTGGTTTTTGGACTGGCTGAAAGGTGCCAATCCAAATCACTGTAATATTAAGTGTCATTTTTTTAAAGCTTCCTTTAGATAATCTTGCTTGCTACCTTTCCAAAATTACTGCCCTGGGTCATGTTTGGCAACATTATTTTTGTTAGAAATGAAATCACTCTGGTTTCAGAAACTCGGCAACCTGGAAACTTAAGTTTTGTTTTTGTTTGTTTTGTTTTTGTTTTTTTATGTTTGTTTTGTTTTTGTTTTTGTTTGTTTTTGTTTGAACAAACTATCTTGCTGCTAAAATAATTCGGACAATCTTTCTCATATGTTCTAAGACTGCAATAAATGTCTCCCGGTGCAAGTTTCCTTCCAGTCTTTCCTGCCCTCCTTTTAATTTTCTTCATCTGGGTACCTCTTGGAAATGGAGATTTCATATGAACTTTTGAGTGTATCGTTAGAACGCAGGACATTTTAAAAAGTAAAAAAAAATTCAAAAGCAGGAACAATGCCTTCTGAGAGTCTTCCACCTTTCCCAAAGGTGCTTTTTTAGGCGGCAACTGGACTTTCTTGTTTTTCCTTTGAAGACGTTTCGCTTCTTGTCCAAGAAGCTTCTTCAGCTCTGACCGGATGGTGGGGAATGGAAGGATTTATATTCCTTGTAGACAGCTGGTCATTTGCATTCTTTTAGAGAGTTGTTGAGGCCATTTGGAGGTTTACCTGTGTCCTCAAGGTCACCTGAGTAATGCAAATGTGTGTGAAGCCTTCTTGGCTACAGGATGTTTTCTGCCCTGTGTCCCTTCATAATACACACAAGGAATTTGTCTCCAGTGCATAAGCTCTCAGTGTACATACAAACATAAGCTCTCTGTGTACATAAATAAGATCTGGATGACTGAGAATTTCCATAGACTTCCATCTTTCCGTTTATCGTTATCATCCTCCTCCTCCTCCTCCTCCTCCTCATGTTTTTCCTACGAGTGCAGGGTCCACTTTTTGGATCAACAAGCGCCATCTTGTGCAATCAGATGCAGCATCCAGGTCCAACTGGGCATTTTTCATGTCAGCATTTATTGGATCTTTCCCCCTTTGCTTTGGCCTTCCATGGGGGCACTTGCCATCTATATTAAAGTGAAGGTGATGTAGGCAACAGTGTGGGGTGCTGCTTGTAGAACATGGCCAAACCACTGTAGGCGTTTCTCATGCATTTTTTTTCTGATATTGGTGTGGTGCCCATTTGCTTCCGAACTGAACTTTTTTGAAAACTGAACTTCTCCGAACTGAACTTCCACCTTTTTGTTTATGTTTTTGTTTATTTTCTAGAGCCACCCATTTCAAGCAAGTAACTCTGGGAAGAGAACAATGCTAAACAATTAAAACAATTACAATATGGTACAAAAATAAAGAATAGAATGGAACAGAAAAAATAGAAAATAGGATAGGATAGGTTATAGAATAGAAAATAGACTAGACCTAGACCTAGACCTAGACCTAGACCTAGACCTAGACCTAGACCTAGAATAGAATAGAATAGAATAGAATAGAATAGAATAGAATAGAATAGAATAGAATAGAATAGAATAGAATAGAATAGAATAGAATAGAATAGAATTAGGGTAGAATAGAAGTAGAGTAGAGTAGAATAGAATTAGAGTAGAGTAGAGTAGAGTTGGAATAGAATAGAATAGAGAATAGAATAGAATAGAATAGAATAGAATAGAATAGAATAGAATAGAATAGAATAGAATAGAATAGAATAGAATAGAATAGAATAGAATAGAATAGAATAGAATAGAATAGAATAGAATATAAAAAATGAATGGAATGGGATGGAATGGAATAGAATAGAATAGAATAGAATAGAATAGAATAGAATAGAATAGAATAGAATAGAATAGAATAGAATAGAATAGAATAGAATATAAAAAATGAATGGAATGGAATAGAATAGAATAGAATAGAATAGAATAGAATAGAATAGAATAGAATAGAATAGAATAGAATAGAATATAAAAAATGAATGGAATGGAATGGAATAGAATAGAATAGAATAGAATAGAATAGAATAGAATAGAATAGAATAGAATAGAATAGAATAGAATAGAATAGAATAGAATAGAATAGAATAGAATAGAATAGAATAGAATAGAATAGAAAAAATGAATGGGATGGAATGGAATGGAATGGAATGGAGTGCAATAGAATAGAATAGAATAGAATAGAATAGAATAGAATAGAATAGAATAGGATAGAATAGAATAGAATAGAATAGAATAGAATAGAATAGAATAGAATAGAATAGAATAGAATAGAATAGAATAGAAAAAATGAATGGAATGGAATGGAATGGAATGGAATGGAATGGAATGGAATGGAATGGAATAGAATAGAATAGAATAGAATAGAATAGAATAGAATAGAATAGAATAGAATAGAATAGAATAGAATAGAAAAAATGAATGGAGTGGAGTGGAGTGAGTGGAATGGAATGGAATGGAATAGAATACTTTATTGGCCAAGTGTGATTGCACACACAAGGAATCAGATGCATAAGCTCTCATTGTGCATACAAACATACTGTGTAGATACAAACATAAGCTCTCGGTGTACATGCAAACAACAAAGTGATTAATCATAGATCATTAGATACAACCATAAATCATAAGATACAAACAACAAAGTGATAAATCATAAGATACCAACAGGAGAAGGTAATAGGAAAGATGAGAAGGATAATAGCAGTACAGCCCTACTACATGGATAAATATCCTTAGGCTAAAAATAAATATATAAAGGCCAAAAAATAAATATATAAAGCAACTAAGGAAAAAAGTGTTCATAGATGATAACATATCCAGGAAACAGGGCCCCTGAACACCTTTGGAGTCCCAGTCCTGGACACAGAACCAGGTCTTCAAGGCCTTTCAAGAGGCCAAAAGGCTGAAGGCCATCCTGATCTCCAAAGGGAGAACAATAGGAAGAGAAGGCACATCTCCTCATCTTTTTGCAAGCACCTTAATTTTAACAAGAACATTAAGGTAGCTTTTATTGTTTCTGGCAGGCAATGAAATATGAGAATATACAACATTTGGCAGATGGAGACCTCCTCCTGAAGCTTCTTTTTATGCTAACGAGCACCCACTTGCAAACAAAATATATTCTGTTTTGGATAATGCCCTTTAAAATATTTTTTTTTTAAAAAGGAATAAGGAAAAAACAACAAGCTTTTCTGGAAAAATGCATTACAGAATCCACTGGAGGTCTTCTAATCTAGTCCAACCCCCTGCTTCAAGCAGGAGGCCCTATACCACTCTGGGCAAAGGGCTATCCAATCTCTTCTTGAAAAGTCCACTGATGGAGCACCCACAACTTCTGAATAAATGTGTTTTAATATTCTTGGTTTTCTTCCATTCAGCTGTGTTGTGTCAGATTCCCAAAGTCCCTGCAGTTTTCTTAGCCAAGTTTCCAGCAATGCTTTGCCACTGCCTCTTGACTTTGGAATTATTTCAATCTATTTTTATTGCATGGGGTTTGCTTTGTTTTCTTTGATGGGGAACCTTGGCTTTACGGATGTTCCAGAGAACCACAAGGCAAGACAAGAAAACAGTGGATGGAAACTAATCAAGGAGAGAAGCAACCTGGAGTTAAGGAGAAACTTCCTGACAGTGAGGACAATTAACCAGTGGAAAGAGCTTGCCTTCAGACGTTGTGGGTGCTCCATCACTGGAGGTTTTAAAGAAGAGACTGGACAGCCACTTGTCTCAAATTGTATAAGGTTTCCTGCTTGAGCAGGAGGTTGGACTAGGAGACCTCCAAGGTCCCTTCCAGCTCTATTCTGGTTGATTGACTGATGAACTTATCACCGCTTATTCATTGCTGAGCTATCAAAGAAAAACAGATGTCCTCTTACCTTATGTTGTATAGAAGTACAAACACTGAAGGGATCCTTGTTCTTGGGTACCATGGGGGATGAAGTTGATGTTGCTTAATTCACTTCTAGTTGATCATAATGCTTTGGGCATTGAATCAACCAGCAGTTCTTCAACCTTGCCTAAAGTAGAGCGTTCTGGTTCCCTCTCCTGTTCTTAATGTCACTGGGAGCTGATTCATAACTGCTCTTTACGTGACAGCTTGGAAGATAAATCATCCCCAATAAATGTTCCGTTTAATAGAAATGATCTCCAGTAGACCAGCCATAATAACTCACCGATCATTAAATAAAAGTGCTTATCCATAATTATCAGCAGAGCGGGAGCCAAATGTGGACTGACTTGGGTCTCAATAAAAATCTATTTTTCAGGAGACGTTGGGGCCTCTTCAAGGACAGTCATGTGAGAATCTGGCCATGATGGTTTATTCTGAGGAATTTTGAAAATCCGAGTCAGACTAGGGAACAAATTGATTTGAGGCACCCTGGAGTAAAGACTTCCTTAGCTTCTCTGCTGTTTATACTCCGGGATCTTAATTCACACCATAGAGTTGACTGTGTCCTGTTTCTCAGAAAGAACTGATAAGTACAGTATAATAACTTTCTGGTATTATAAAGAGAAATGATATCTTTAAGCCAGCAGCAGTCTAATTGTGTTCCAAGAAAGTCAGAACCTTATCAGAAATTTATTCCACAACAAAAGATTTTGGATTGTTGATTCATACATAGTGATATTGAGACCAGCCAAAGGTTTGGCAAGAACTATTCATAATCTGGGATGGTTTTTTTTTCTTCAACAGAGTTTCCTTGAAAGCAAGGAGAATTTTCAAAAACTAATATCTTAGATAGCCAGCTCTGTAAAGCCCACATTTACCATGTTTCATTATATAGAGTTTTAATTTTCCAATGCTTAAAAATATTTGTATTTAATATATATATATATATATATATATATATATATATATATATATATATATATATATATATATATATATATATATATATATATATATATATATATATATATATATATATATATATATATATATATATCAGGTATCTAATCTATGCGAAAGCTGAAGCAAACGATAATTTTCTACCTAATGAATTTATACATACATACTAAAAATGCATTTACATTTTTGATTAACCCTCTCTCTTTCCCTTTTTTAATAGTCTAATTAACAAGATCAAACCTGGCATCATTAAAAAGATCAATCGACTGTCAACACCAATAGCTGGACTGGTAGGTAGTAAAATTATGTTTTGGCATTGTAGGAGGGGTGGTTGGCACTGATCCCGATTAAAGCTTTATTGTCTCATAATTACATCTTATTTTTATATGTCTGGAAGCTGAGTCATGGCAACTGGACTTCTTTTCCTTTTGGTTTGAAACATTTAGCTACTTATCCAAGTAATAATAATAATAAAGTTGGAAGGGACCTTGGAGGTCATCAAGTCCAACCCCCTGCTCAGGAAGGAAACCCTATACCATTTCGGACAAATGGCTGTCCAGTCTCTTCTTAAAAACTTCCAGTGTTGGAGCATTCACCGCTTCTGGAGGCAGATTGTTCCACTGGTTAATTGTTCTAACTGTCAGGAAGTTTCTCCTTAGTTCCAGGTTGCTTCTCTCCTTGATTAGTTTCCATCCGTCATACTGGTTAGCCATGACATGACTAGTAGTTCCATTTTGTAGACGTTTCTGTACACAAGTGTCAAAAAGACAAATATATATGCATCTTAACCCTACACAACATAAGCTTTTGGTCTTCCATTTCTCCTTCCAAATGCAATGTTTTGTCCAAAGGCAAGAGGATCTAGTGGTCAGAAAAGCTGTGGTGGTCCATCAGAAAAATAGCCTGTAAGAACCACAAATTGTGACCTTTCTGGGTTCTTCCCTGATGGAAGAGGTGTTGAATTCAGACAGGCTTTGAGTTTGGTTCCTATGCAACATACCCAACTGAGCTGAAATGGTCTCAATTCATATGGATGACATATTCTGTCTAGCAGACTTGTCTGTCTTGAGATGGCTTGTGGCTTGATCTACAGCAGGATGCTGACACTAAGGATTAGATGAGGTGGTCTCATCCCTTCTACCAACTCTCTTCTTATGCAACATTCATCATCATTCCAAATGTTTAGGACTTATTCCCCCCTTTGATCCATTAACCCCAATCCCACACTATGTGTGTATGTTTCAAAGTCAAACTCCCAAATCTGCAAGGAAGTATATGATTTTTTTCGTAACAAAACAACGGCGGGGAAACTTTGTGAATTCTGCCCCCATTAATCCTGATCCAGATTAGGGTCCTGTGCACTTAAATTAAAAAGGAAGAGGAAGAGGCAGCCTCTTCTTAAGCATTATGCAATGCAAATCGACACACCATCTTCTAAATAAGGTGAGAGTTTCCTCAATGGTCAGTATTAAGAAAGATTTTTAAATCTGTCTGTCTGTCTGTCTGTCCGTCCGTCCGTCCGTCCGTCCATCCGTCCATCCATCCATCCATCCATCCATCTATTTATCAGCCTATCTACCTACCTACCTATCTATCTCTGCAAGGAGCATTTTAAAGGGCTCATGCATACTTTGGGTCAACCTGTTCTCCAAAGCACCTGAAGGCAGGACAAGAAGCAACAGGTGGAAACTAACCAAAGAGAGAAGCAACCTAGAACTAAGGAGAAATTTCCTGACAGAACAATTAACCAGTGGAACAACCTGCCTCCAGAAGTTGTGAATGCTCCAACACTGGAGATTTTTAAGAAGACTAGACAGCCACTTGTCTGAAATGGTATAGTTCTTCTGCTTGAGCAAGGGGGTTGAATTAGAAGACCTCCAAGGTCCCTTCCAACTCTGTTTTTTGGGTTATATCCACTGGATCAAATTCTGGCCTTTCATCTGAAAGAGGGCGTAGTTTTAAGAACCAAATCTATGACCTTTCTTCAAAATACTGCTCATAGCAAAGTACATTTTTGGGTGTTTATTTGAAAATGTTTGGGGAAGAGATTGATGTCCTTGGTTGTTTTCAAATGGGCATTGTGTTTTGTAGGGAGGGCAGTGTTCCAATTAGCAAATTCCATCTGTACTGCTCTTTATAAAAAAAATATTCAGCGGGCTTTTAAAGCTGCAGCAAATAAACTGAGACATTTGCAAAAGCAAGCAAGCTACTGTAGGAATTGCTGAAAAATAAATGAATGGTTCTACAGCCGGTTACAGTTCCTTAGGCAGCCCAAACTCTTTCTGAATATCTACCTCCTGAATACCCTCCCTCTTTCCATAGGTCCTGTTTCAAAAGGCAACTGGGCTTTCTTGTTTTTCCTTGAAGACGTTTCGCTTCTCATCCAAGAAGCTTCTTCAGCTCTGACTGGGTGGTGGGGAATGGAAGGATTTATATTCTTTGCAGACATCCGGTTGTTAATCCTTCCATTCTCCACCATCCAGTCAGAACTGAAGAAGCTTCTTGGATGAGAAGTGAAACGTCTTTAAGGAAAAACCAAGAAAGTCCAATTGCCTCTTGAAAAAGTTCCTTTGGGACATCCATGATTTGGATGACTGAGAATCTCCGTAGACGTTTACCCCTGATTTGTTCAGAATGGCACCCCCTCTGTTTTTCACAGTCGAAGTAAAAGTGATGCCCGGGGTCATGTAGGAAAATACATTTTGTACTTACTCATCGTGACCAAGCTCTCCCAGTCTCAGCTGAGACTTCCTATCTTTGGGGGAATCAACTAATAACACCTTACAATGATTCCATCACTGAGATTCTGCTCCTGGGAATTACGTTTGGGGTTCCAAAAATGCCTTGAAACTTTCCTTTTCGTAGAAACTCTTTCTTCCATGAAACTGGAAGGAGCATTCTTTTTCCAAGCAGGGCCCAAACCTATTTAAAGGATGGTAATACTAGGATTGCATAATGATGACTAAATAGATTATCCTGCATACATACACTCGGAGCGATGCATAAATTCCTGCCTGTCCTACATCGTGATGTTATTGCTGTCTCCTTATTCTGCAACCACAAACCAAATAAAAATCATCTCCTGTCATGGAGGCAGGACCATCTGCAAGTGGTTCATGGGTGGTGGCTGAAATTGTTTATAGAGGATGGAAAACCCCTCCAAGAATGGTGGAAGCTACAGGACGGATCGCTGGCTGCGTAGTAGAAGGTCCAAAATCAGCCTGGGTCTGAACAGGAATAGTGGTGATTTTTAGATGAATCGCCATGTGAATTGAATTGAACAGAATAACAGCGTTGGAAGGGACCTTAGAGGTCATTTAGTCCAATCCCCTACTCAAGCAGGAGACCCTACACCATTGTGGACAAGTGGTTGTCCAGTCTCTTCTTAGAAGCCTCCAGTGATGGAGCACCCACAACTTCTGAAGGCAAGCTATTTCCACTGGTTAATTGTTCTCACTGTCAGAACATTTCTCCTTAGTTCTAGGTTGCTTCCCTTCTTGGTTAATTTCCATCCGTTGCTTCTTGTCCTGCCTTTGAATACTTTTGGAAAATAGGTTTGCGCCCCCCCTCTTTTTTGTGGAGCCCTTCAAATATTGGAACATTGCTACCATGTCACCCCAAAGTCCTTCTTTTCATTAAACTAGACATACCGAATTCTTGCAGTGTTTTGAATTGAATTGAATTGAACTGAATTGAAGCCAATTCACCTCAAAAGCCAAGCAGAGCTGGTGAACTGCTGGGATCAGGCCAACATGCACGTGTCCCTAATTTCATTTAATTTAACTTTTGGGTAGCTGTGTTTGCATTGCACCACAACAGAGCCTGGATTCCTGTTCGCATGAAGTGGTGAGATTTATGGCTGGCTTTCCCTCCAGGAGAGCAGGGCAGAGTACAGTAGTCCTTAACTTATGACCAGGATTGATCCCAACTGATACTTATTAAGTGAGTTGTGTCCAATTTCCATGACCTTAAGAGAACCGCTGCGTTGTTAAGTTGGTCACAGGGCTGTTAAGTGCATCTGGCTTCCTCACTGACTTTGCTTGTCAGACGGTCACAAAAGACCCCGGGACACTGCACTCGTCATCAATACGAGTCAGTTGGCAAGCATCTGAATTCTTGGGATGCTGCAACGGTCATAAGTGTGAAAAACAGTCACACGTGGCTTTTTGTATGCCGTTGTAACTTCACACTGTCACTAAACAAATGTAAGTCAAGGACTATCTGTACATGCCCTCTCTCTTCTGGGTTTTTTTTTTCATAGCAAGGAGCCCATGAAGTAGGCAGGGCTAGGGGGTGATGTCAGGACTAGACCCCAAGCCATGTAGGGCAGAGGTCCCCAACCTTTTGGGCACCAGGGACCGGTTCCATGGAGAGAGGTTTTTCCGCAGACCGGAAGGGGCGTGGTTTTGTGTGCTGCCTGCATCTCGCGAATGGGGCTTTGCTTGTTTGTGTGGCCCGGTTGCTGGCATGCCACGGACCGGTACTGGTCCACGGACCGGGGGTTGGGGACCCCTGATGTAGGGAGCTTCTGAAGCTGGGGGGGGGGGCTAGAAATGGGTTCTTCAACTTTAATGCAACAATACCTTAGCCAGGAGGCCACTCCTGTTGGCCCCAGCGTATCTATTTCTGTGCAGCATAAGAGATGCCTTTATTTATTTTTTTATAGGATTTCTTTTTTTATGTATAATAACCCCATCCCCCACCCCTGGGAAGGTAATGATGGCTCTTCAAATTATAAATCCTTCAAAGAAGATGTATAATTTTGTCATTTTACAAACGGGCAAGTTGTAAAAATTAATCTCAGCCCTAACTGTCACGGTTTATGAACTGAAGTTCTTCCCGTTTTCCCTTTTTTAATCACGGGGAAAGATAAAAAGTGATTGAGTAGCCTTCCCTAGCACACTCCCTATGCGAAGAGGGAAAAAATCCTGTTTAAGCTTGAAAGGCTATTAGAGCCACACTTAATTTGCTCCTACAGTTGCCCAATAGGTGTACGATCTGATTGATTTATGGGTAAAATAAATGTTGAACTGTAAATAGTCTGGAACAGCTGGTGGCGGTTGGTAGCATAAAGTCCATTTTCACTATGAAATGCAAACAGAAGAAATGCTATATTCCAGCAATCAAACTTCATATTAAGTAGTTTTCACCAGACACTCCTTTAAAACTCAACACCTGCTCTGGAGAACCAAGATACCTTTCTGTACCCAAACGTCCACATTGAACAAAACCCACCTGAGCTTCTTCCCCAGGCCTTTCCTGTCCAGATGTCCTTTTGGTCCTGCCTTGCCTGGTCACAAAAACCTTTCCCACAACCTCCTTCTTCTGTTCTGCTCTAGAATGAAGAGTGGGACATGCTGGAGAATTTAATCTATTTCTTCTGTGCTAAATTACAGATGGCAGTTCCTAAGCCATTGCTGTTAAAATTATATTTATCCCCCGGGTCCTGTTTCCAAAGCGAGTGGTGACACTAGGGCTCAGATTCAGGTTTCTAAGTTTGATCTTGCTTGCAGAGATTTCCAGATATAACTGACTTTGGACAGAGCTTGCCGGGACAGGGAAGGAGATGGTCTTTCCTTGCTTGAGGTCCTTCTAGATTGAGCTTCTCTGATGGTGGAGGGAAGACATGTCCTCTCAATTCGGAAACTTCAAATCGGGAAGCAACTTCCAGACCGTGCCACCTTCCCATCCCTGAAAATAAAACCTGCCGGACTGTCCGTCTCTAGGTTGATTGTATTGTCCACGCGTGGTAAACATGGGGACCTCCTGAGCAATTGGGATCATGTTCACCGTGGCGGAAACACAAACAAGTCGACATGTTGTATTTGTGGCTGATTAAACCCAGCAAAGGCCTTAAGGTATTCAAAGGTCTTGGGTGCATGCATTCTTGCATTCCAGTGAGCCCGATGACAAGGGATTATGCCAGGGAGTTGGCAGCTCATCCCCTGGCAGTCTTGAACCCCAAACTGGTTCGGCCAGAAGATGTGCATTCTAGCGAGTGTGAAGCAAAAAGCTACCTCGGAGGATCAGAGAACTGTCATCTTCTTTTGCTGTCTCCTTGTTGTCGAATGTCCTTCAACATAGGAGCCAGTGAGTAGGCAGCCCTGAGAATGGGTGGGTAAAGTATGTGCATAGTTGCCCTGCCCCGAACACTTCCTGGCCAGCTATCTGGGAGCTTGTCTTTCTTCTCCATCTCTGGTTTCAAAATGAGTTTTTTTTTTAAAATGATGTGCATCATTGGTGCTAATCAGCATTCCCTTCATTTTTCCTGGCACTGGGTGGGGACGCAGCAAACTTCTGAAACTCTGCCCATTTCGGCAGGCTGTGGGTTGTGGGTCTGGTGCAGTTGATGGGGTGAGAAAGGAGCTACTACCAGCTGCCACAGCAGCCCATGCCTGGGAGAGAAATGAAGGATGGGTCTTAGGGAGCGTCAGGAGCCTCCAGGCCTCTGTGTTGTAGATGGGGATTTAACCCCCTTTAGAGCAAGGGTCCCCAACCCCTGGGCCATGGACTGGTACTGGTCTGTGGCCTGTTAGGAACCAGGCTGCATAGCTGGAGGTGAGGAGTGGGTGAGCAAGGGAAGCTTCATATGTATTTGCAGCCGCTCCTCAGCGCTAGCATCACCATCTCAGTTCATCAGGCATTAGGTTCTCATAGGAGTGCAAACCCCACCGTAAATTGAGTGTGCGAGGGATCTAGGTTGCACACTCCTCCCCTCTCCCCAGTCCGTGGAAAAATTGTCTTCCTGGTGCCAAAAGGTTTGGGGACCGCTGCCTTAGAGCATTCCTCTCAGTGAGGAAGAAAAGTTCCTAACAGTGAGGACAATTAACCAGTGGAACAGCTTGCCTTCAGACATTGTGGGTGCTTCGTCACTGGAGGTTTTTAAGAAGAGACTGGACAGTCACTTGTCTGAAATGGTATAGTGTCTCCTGCTTGAGCAGAAGGCTGGGCTAGAAGACCTCCAAGGTCCCTTCCAGCTCTATTCTGATTCTATTCTATTCTCTCTGTAGAATCTGGCATTATTTTTGTGAAATTGAGTTGAAAAAGCTGGGCCATCCTAAGGAACAGTTCGGAAAAAGGAACCACAAAACGTGACCTAAACGTCACTCCCAGCCCCCTCCTATAACATTTTGTCCTTGCAGACGCTGTGACCTGCTTTTTGTTTCTGGGTTTGGGGTCTTGCATCCAAACTGAGAAAGTCGGGAGAAAAAGAACTCCGGAGAATCAGTTGGGCTTTCTCCACCCCCTCAGCCAAAGGGTGCAGTCAGGAGGCTAAGAGAGAAAATGAAAGCAAACTCTCTAAATTTCAATTGCGTGCACTTTCTCGAGTAGTTAATTTATGTTTTTTTTCTTTCCCCCCCCTGTGGTAACAACTTCAGCCTACAGCCCCAGATTCATGTTTTTCCTCCACTTCTCCAAGCCAATCAGTGACAATGAACCCCCCCCCCCCAACTCCTAGGCAGCACAGCCCAAAGTACAGGTAGTCCTCAACTTACAACAGTTTATTTAGTGACCGTTCAAAGTTACAACGACACTAAAAAAATGACTTACGACTATTTTTCACACTTTCACAGAATGTGGCAGCATCCCTGTTGGTCACGTGATCAAAATTCAGAGGCTTGGCAACTGACTCACATTTATGACGGTTGCAGTGTCCCAGGGTCATGGGATCCCCTTTTGCGAACTTCTGACAGGCAAAGTCAATGGGGAAACCAGATTCACTTAACAGCCGTGTTGCTAGCTTAACAACTGCGGTGATTCACTTAGCAACTGTGGCAAGAAAAGTCATAAAATGGGGCAAAACTCACTTAACACATTTCTCACTTAGCAACATAAATTCTGAACTCAGCTGTGGTCATAAGTTAAGGACTAGCTGTATACTGCTGGGGATGACGGTTGTCTAGTCTTTGGACACTAAGTGTGTCCATTTTCAACCAGCACACCCTCTATGGCAGTGGTGGTGAACCTATGGCACACGTGCCACAGGTGGCACGCAGAGCCCTCTCTGTGGGCACGCGCGCCGTCGCCCCAGTCCTAGGCCTTCAGCTGGGTTTTATAAAACCTTTTCACTTTAGGCCTCCGCCGCCGTGTGCAAAAAAAAAAGGTTCAATCAGTCAATTTCAACTTCTCACGGAAAAAAAAAAGATCTTGCAAAGTTGGAATTGATTGATTGAACTTTTTAGTCCCACCCAGTCTGCCGTTACCACCGCAGCCACGGCCACCCAATGGGCCACACCCAGCCAATGGGCCACACCCACCCGGCACTCGACGATGCATAAGTGGGTTTTGGGTTGCAGTTTGGGCACTCGGTCTCTAAAAGGTTCGCCATCACTGCTCTATGGATTTGGTTTCCAATTACACTCCTGGAAACCTTTAAAAAGTCAATTACCAAACATTAAATTACATGGAATCTAGCGCTTTCATTAGGACATCTTGACTTTTCCAGCCATTTGGACAATATTTCTAAATGAAGCATTTCTAAATGAAGTGCCTTGTTGGGAAGTTTGTTTGTTTATTCATCAAATTTATATGACTGATGTTCAGGGATGGCTGAAACTCCCGAGTCTGGTTTACAGCAGCCTTTGTTGCTCCGTTTCCTGCAGGTTAACTGGAGGCATTAGCAGACAATCACATTTCTGTCCATCCTATGGAAATTCTTACTTGCTGATTGTTATATAGCAGTGCCGGAGCAAGTTTCCCTAGTTTTTCCCCCCTCTCTTTTGTTTGTCTTTTCTTTTCTTTTTTGATCCAGTGTCATTTTCTCCTTTTTGCCTTATCTCATCTTGAGGAAGATGACACTGATCACTAAGCTTGGCTATTCATTTGTCAGCTGCTGGGCTTATGGAATGGGTGTTGTGTCTGCACAAATGATTTCAGAACCAGGAAAAGTGGTTCTTCTGTTCACAAGGCTGTGTTTTAAATTGGGCTGCTCGCCACTAATTTGAGTGTTTTGCAGAGGATCAGACAAATTAATAGGGAAGCAGGTTCTCGGGTGACATCATGCTTCAATTATGACTATTGGGAGGATCAGTGGAGCAGGCTGATTCCTGTCTTCGAGACCCTGCTGGTCCTGGCCCTTCCCTGGAGCATGCTCAACCCAGCCAGCCAACCGTGTCTACAGCAGGAAGAGCTGGTGGCTTCAGGACACCATGTCCCTCTCCCCCATGGCCAGGCAGACAGCAGTGGGTCTGGCTGGGCCGTGGCAGGCTGATTGAGTTTGGGATATTGGGTTCAATGCTGTCCACCTTTGACAAGAAGAGTTTGGATCTGCCAGTTTCTCTCTGCCTTCAGCTCTTTCTCTAGGCCAGGGGTAGGCAACCTTGGCTCTTTTATGACTCGTGGACTTCAACTCCCAGAATTCCTGAGCCAGCCATGCTGAGGGAAAAGGGAGAGGTTTCCAAGCTGAGCCATGCTGGCTCAGGAATTCTGGGAGTTGAAGTCCACGAGTCATAAAAGAGCCAAGGTTGCCTACCCCTGCTCTAGTCCAACTGGGTAGACAGTGGACGGGGTTTGGATTCCCTCAAGGTAGCCCTCATGGTAGAGTTAATTGAATCCTGTGCAACACCACTTGGTCAGCTGACCCTTTGACACCACAACGCAGTGTGCCAAATTGCCCTAAGTAGTAGGCCATTGGCATCATCCATCAGAGCTGTTCTCATGCTCTTGACATGTAAGCTAAATTATTAGGGCCCATCCCCCTGAATACACACATTGTATGCACCGCCATCCAGCGCCATAAAATTGCAGGAAGTTGCCTGCAAAAAAGAGACGTTTCACACTGAGAATAGTGACTGGTTAGTGGTGTTTTGTTAATTCTATTATTGGCTGCAGATGGGGATTGCAGCCAAGAAATTAAAAGACGCTTGCTCCTGGGGAGGAAAGCTATGGCAAATCTAGACAGCATACTAAAAAGCAGAGACATCACCCTGCCAACAAAAGCACGTATAGTCAAGGCCATGGTTTTCCCAGTTGCAATGTATGGCTGTGAAAGCTGGACCATAAGAAAGGCTGAGCGCCAAAGAATTGAGGCCTTTGAACTATGGTGCTGGAGAAGGCTCCTGCGAGTCCCCTGGACTGCAAGGTGATCAAACCGGTCAGTCCTAGAGGAGATCAACCCCGACTGCTCTTTAGAAGGCCAGATCCTGAAGTTGAAACTCAAGTACTTTGGCCACCTAATGAGAAGGAAGGACTCACTGGAGAAGAGCCTAATGCTGGGAAAGATTGAGGGCAATAGAAGAAGGGGCCGACAGAGAATGAGGTGGCTGGATGGAGTCCCTGAAGCAGTAGGAGTGAGCTTAAATGGACTCCAGAAGAGGGTAGAGGACAGGAAGACCTGGAGGAACATTGTCCATGGGGTCGCAATGGGTCGGACACGACTTCACAACTAACAACAACAACAACAGTGGTGTTTTGCATGTATGTCTTTCAGTTCCTTGGCAGCTGTCAGATTCACTGCTTCCTTAAGACAGGATCTAATCCCTGCAAGCCCCTCTTAGCATCTGGGTTAGCCCTTGATGGGATCTGGAGATACATAATCTTAATGCTACTCCATCTTCCTAAAGGGAGCAGCGTCCAAAGCGGATCCTGGATTTCCCTGGTCTTAGGATCAATTCCTTGCCTCTTTGTAGGGGCCTGCAAAGAGATAAGTGCATCTAGAACGTGGTGCCATGGAAGAAAAAAAACAAGACAGTACAGTCTACATTAAAAAAAATAGGGTGTGGCTAGCAATGTGCAGCCTTAGTTTCACTTCACATGCAGTTCCACAAAGCCTGAACTAAGTACATGATCATATGGTGTTAGGGGCAGCCCAGTGGATTTATTCGCTATGAAAGAGCTTATTTATTATTTCACAAATCTTAATTTGTAGCCCAAGGTTCTGTGGTTTCATGTCCGAATTTGTGATGTCCACGGTTCTTCAACGAAAGGAACGCGCAAAATAAAAATGACAGCATTCTGGGATGTTTCATTACTGAGTTGAATGATTGACAATTTAAAGGGAGTTAAATTTCTACCTATTAGTTTTTCTCTTCTCCCTTTTTCTCTCTGATGCTCAGATCAAGGACAAATAATGGGGGGGTATTTCCTGGGTCTGAAATATTGTTTAGCCCACATACATGCACGCCTGCACACAAACAAGCACACACACACATACACCCACTGAAAATATTGCAACACTTTTTTTCTCTCTTTGGAATACTAGTGGAAACTGTACGTTTCATTCAAGGCAGTGATTCATCAACGTAACAAGGTTGGGAAGGACGAAATAGTATTGAATTGACTAAGCTTAGAAGGTGAAAAGGGGCAGAGAACGTGCAAGAAGGAAGAGACCAGGAAGGAACAGAAAATTTATATAGCTAGAACTGTATACTGTCGTAAATGGAATTACATAAACTCGAAACAGCTTCAAGGTTGTTGACTTTTCCAGAGATTTGTGATAAGGGTTGGTCTAGGTGTGTTTGCATGTGAGTAATTTACGTATGTATTCTACCAATATGTAGATGTACAGCCATTTGAATATGCCAGAATTTAGGTTTTTCTCAGTTATTTCAAGTGCTTAAAGAATGTCAAGGCTGTAACGTCCATACAGTTACAGATACAGACAGTCCTCGACCTACGTCCACAATTGAGCCCAAAAATTATGTTGCTAAGTGAGATGTTTCTTATTATGTATTTTGGCCCACTTTACAACATTTCTTGCCACAGTTGTTAAGTGAATCATTGCAGTTGTTAAGCTAGTAAAATGGTTGTTAAGTGAATCTGGCTTCCCCGTTAATTTTGCTTGTCAGAGGGTCCCAGAAGGGGATCACGTGACCTCGGGACACTGTGACCATCATAAATAGGAACCAGTTGCCAAGTGGTTCTGAATTTTGATCATCTGACCGTGGGGATGCTGCAACGGTCGTAAGTGTGAAAAACGGTCCTAAGTCACATTTTTCAGAGCTGTTGTAACTTTGAACGGTCACTAAATGGACTGCTGTTAAGTCGAGGACTAACTGAATTTCAATTGCTTGAAGAATATCAAGACTATCTGTAACTTTCATACAATTGCAGATACGCGGCTACATATACCATATATCTGCAAGGTTTTACAGTTATTGCCATGAAAATATTTTAGAGTCATTATATTAATCAATTAAATATTTGCTCTTATGAGCCGTGGTGGCGCAGTGGTTAGAATGCAGTACAGCAGACTACTTCTGCTGACTGCCGGCTGACTGCACTTCAGCAGTTCGATCCTGACTGGCTCAAGGTTGACTCAGCCTTCCATCATACCAAGGTCCGTAAAATGAGATTGTTGGGGGCAATAGGCTGACTCTGTAAACTCTAAGAGAGGGCTGTAAAGCACTATGAAGTGGTATATAAGTCTAGTTGCTATTGCTATTTCTATTATTGTTATTGATTAGAAAAGCATATATATATGCTGAGAGAGAGAGAGAGAGAGAGAGAGAGAGAGACAGAAAGACAGACAGACAGAGACAATATTCAACTTCTTGATTTTTGTTAATTAAAGGGCTTAGTATGGTACACCATATAGTTTCCTTTAGGATTCAGAACATTTTCTTGAAAGGCCATGAAATGAATTCATATGACAAGGATTTAATCTCCTTTCTGATGGAGAAATCTCGTGGTTACGTGATGAAATTTAGACTGCTGATAACCCAGAGCCACGAATAGGCTGTGAGTATTACAAAGACTATCCCAAGAATCGGGGGGGGGGGGGAAAAATCATATCAAAGGTAAATAGAAGGTTATGATTGTTCAGTTCCACGACAACTGTTGAGTAATGGAACAAAATTGTGCTGAGTAATCCCGTATCTACCTCCCATGAAACTCTGTCCCTGATTTCCTTCTTTGACTAGATTTGAGGAAAAAAAGAGAAAGAGAAAAAACTTCGTTGTGCATGTTCATAATTTATTATACTCTGATCTTCTTGAAGAAGAAGAAGAAAAATACTTATGGATATTTATTCTTAGTATCTAGGGCATACCAATACACCATTCACATAATATGCAAATATATCCACTTTGTATAAACTGTAAATTAACTGCTGTATGATATTTAGTGGGGAAAACAACGCAATCCAACTGTAATATTTTGATTTGGCTTATTTGTTAACCGGTATTCATCAGTGTTCCTGTTATTACAATGACATGATTATTATTATTTTTTTGGCTATAATTGTGTAGCGCTTAGTACAAGCTACAGGGGTGTGCTGTTGAAGTTTCAAGAATTAAGAAAAATAACACTGAAACAACTTGAAGTGGCAAGAATAAATGCTTGAAGAGAAGTGTTTGCATAACTGACTGAAAGGTCTTAATTTGGTAGGGCCTACATCTACTAACTAATTCACAGCTATTACGCCTCGTTCTCCTTCCTGTCTAACTTTTAACCCGGTTGAAACTCAAGTAGAAGAACGAGTGTGTGAATCGAGACAGAAAAGAAATCCAGCATCTGTGCTGCAGGATCAAATCCTGGTATAGACTGCGATTTATCCCTTTCTCACACCTGTTTACACACCTCTTTCCCTCTTCCCATTCCTGCTAAAGAGGCCCATAGGCTTGTAGCGCTGCCCAGCTGAAGGGCAGAAGGGTGATGTCAGTGGTTTGGTGCCACATTCCAGAACTCGCATTGATGACGTGATTCCCGCCCAGCCCTTTGCTTAAGCAAGTGTAGAAAGCAGCCAACTCAAGCGTTGCTCAGCTGGAATTGAGCGCAGGCCAGGATTTTTATTTATTTTTATTATTATTTTTTAAAAAAAAATACTTACTGCATAACATGTCCTGTCTCTCACATGCCTTTCTCGTGATTTGAGTTCCTTTGGTGCAAACAGGGCTGCATCTTTCTGCAAAATCAAAAGAAATAATAAATTGTCCCGTGTTTTAGTTACTGGACTCGAGACTGCTTGAACTCAGTAGGGGTAATTCTGCCTCTCCTGGATTGCTTCCGTTCTTCCAAATGGATCCTGCCCAGCTGGGGAAAGCTGGGAAAAGAAAGATAAGAGTCAAGATCACGTGAAGTATTAGTACCGCTATATAAAACCTTAGTAAGACCCCCCCCTCTAGAATACTGCATCCAGTTTTGGTCACCACATGATAAAAAAAGATGTTGAGACTCTGGAAAGAGCGCAGAGAAGAACAGCTAAGATGATTAAGGGCCTGGAGACTAAAAGATGTATAGAGAACGGTTGAAGGAATTGGGTCTGGCTAGTCTAGAGAAAAGAAAGAGTAGGGGTGATACGATAGCACCGTTCCAATATTTGAGGGGCTGCCACAAAGAAGAGGGGGTAAACCTATTTTCCAAAGCACCAGAAGGCAGGACAAGAAGCAACGGGTGGAAACTAATGAAGGAGAGAAGCAACCTAGAACTAAGGAGAAATTTCCTAACCAGTGGAATGGCTTGCTTTCAGAAGTTGTGGGTGTTCCATCACTGGAAGCTTTTAAGAAGAGACTGGACAGCCACTTATTTGAAATGGTATAGGGTCTCCTGCTTGAGCAGAGGATTGGACTATAAGACCTCCAAAGTCCCTGCCAACTCTTATTATTCTATATTCTGTAAATGCAGCTATATATGCCTTGGCACCTGCAACCTTACGAGCGAGAAAGAATAAAAGGGTGCATAATTCAGAGGGGAAGACGGCACTCAGGGAGGGAAGCACTGAGGCTGCAAGATGGAATGAGTGACCCAATAGTTGTTGATGATGATGTTATCCCGTTGTGTCCAACTCTTGGGGATTCTATCAACCAGGTCTCTCCACATCTTCGGATCTTGCGCCACTTCTTTGAGTTGTTCTATGCTCTGGTTGGTGTCAGCTTTGACGGTGTTCAGCCACCGTGTTCTTTGGCAGCCTGGTTTCCCTTTACCACTAACACTTCCAAACATAATTGCTTTCTCCAGTGATCCAATAATTATCTTTTGATAACTGCAGCTAGGAAGCTTTTTGGCAGCGGTTCGATGGATTGCTGGTTGAAGCCAAGCTTGAGCACCAGAAGCGAAAACCTTCTGGAATTCAGGAATTTCCAGGATGTTTGCAGAACAAACAGTAGTGGGTGGGCAGCCCTTTGGTATGGCCACCCCCAAAGCCATGTGGGAGTGTGCTGATCCCCCAAAAGAATTAGCATCCTGGGCACCTGCCCAGCTTAGCCACATGCTGTGCCAGGGAGCAAAGGCTGCTGGAGTTATTACAGCCCAGTGTAATCCGGAGACCTGTTTACAAGCAAAACTCCAACCTACCCTTCGCCATGGACTTTGGACCCACACACACACTCTCAGCCCACAAAATAGGATGCAAATAGGACAAATACAAATTCTTTTGACTGCGGAAACGAATGGTAATTTTAAGTGTTATAATCCCCGGCTGTCCTAGAAAAGAGCTCTTTTTGTTTTCAGAGTCAGGGATGTTGAATCCAGAGCGTGGTTAGTTTTAGTCTTATCCTCTTGTGCTTGGAGGGTGAGAGAGCTTCCATTCCTCCACCCACCCCCTCCACCCCCCTCGGACACGTGGGGATGCTTGCCATTTTTCAAAAATTGCTAAACGGGGCTTCCCTCTGCCTCAGCTGGCCAGCCAAAGCCAGGAAGGAGAGATGCCGGAGGACGACATTCTGAATTGCAATTCAGCCCGACTGGAAAAAATAGCCCAACTTTTGGGGGAGCCGAGTTAACTGGAAACACCCCGTTTCTGGACTGCTTGTTTCCTAGTTGGGCGTGCTTCTTACCCAGAGTGTTGTTTTCTCCAGTGTTTAGAATCTAGATCTGAACGTTTGGAGGGGGGGGGGCTCAGAGAAATAGGCTAAAGAGTTAGACTAGTTGTCATTCCCAGCCAAGGAGAACCTTGCTTCCTCCATCTCTCTGCAGGGCTCAAGGTAAACTCTCCCTGGAGCAGGTGGCACAAATCCCTGCTCAGCCACACCTAATTTGCCCAGTGAAACTGCAAATTCTGCTCAGTCTCTGCTCTTGCCTCGCCTTCTGCCTTCTCTCTCTCTCTCTCTCTCTCTCTCTCTCTCTCTCTCTCTCTCTCTCTCTCTCTTCCCCTCCCCCCTTCCGTCCTCGGTAACCAAAACCCACTCGCAGGTGGTGCTTTCTGCAGTCCTCGGTGGCATAGAAACAGAGTTCCTCCTCCTTCGCTCCTCCGTTGCCAACCATTCCTGGGTGGGTGAATGTCAGCAGCCGGGAGTTATTTTTAAATGTGAGAGGTGAGGCTTGTCATGCAAAGCTTTAAAAAAAAAAAAAAAAGAGGGCGTTTGTTTGCAGAGCTGACCCCGAGGGGACGCTGCTCCTCCTCACTGGCCAGCCCGGGTTGCCTTTTTTACCTGCTAATCTTTTTAACGTGCCTGTCAGTCAGAGCAGCTCCTGAGTGGCTTCCAGAGCCACAGGAAATGTGTTCCTTGTCATCTGTGATCCGGAGGACCACAGGCTGGACTTTGAGACCTGCACGCTTTCTGCCACGCTCCTTCACTAAGTAGCCGCCTTCCTCTGCTTCTCTTCCCGCAGGATAATATCAACGTCTTTTTGAAAGCCTGCGAAAACCTTGGATTAAAAGAAGCTCAGCTTTTTCATCCCGGTGACCTTCAGGATTTATCTAATCGAGTTACCGTCAAGTAAGTACTAAGCTAAGTCTTCTGCTTCCTACCTGTCTGTACGTTGTCTTGGGCTGAATCCTGTTGAGATGTGCAAGCTGAGATTTGCTGTTAAGTTCCAGGAAAAAGCTAGCCCAATCCTGAGGATTTTATGTCTGTGTGTGTGTGTGTGTGTAAAGCTACTTGACAGATTGATAGTTATATTAATTCAGAGACGGAAATGCAAACCTTGACCGGAAAAGTTGTTTTTAACCCTTAAGATGGTCATGTTGAGTGTTTATTCTGGGCTGAGATGTCTCTTTGGGGTGGTCTAGGGTTGTCTTCAGCCAAGCCTTCAGATATGACACCCATAATACTCTACTGAGAATGCAGACTCTGTCCTCTGTAGAGCAACACGGGGTAGGTGGCATGTGAGCTACTTGATAGCTGCTGGTTACACTCAGCAACGGTGGACCAGGAAATCTTTCGGTTTAACTTTAACCTCAGTTTTACCTGAAGCAATGGGTGACCGCGCCTTTAACCCATGACATCCTTTCTGAGATATGGCATTCCATCACCTTGACCCTCCCTAACATTGACCCAAGAGTGACGAAGAGGAATTCCATTCTTCCCAAATGAGAATTTTCTCTGCACCCATCAGGAAGTTGTCAGAAAGTTTTGCCACGAACGGCTTGTCTGTATCGGTGGGCCTGCTTTATCTTAGGAAGGGGATAACACCTAGCAAAATGAATGTCAAGGACATTTTGGCTGGATAAACCGACTGGCTTAATTGTTCAAATAATTATTTTAGATTTCCTCATTTAAGTGCACTGGACCTTGCACAGCCTGCTTGAGAATGCCAGACAAGGTGTGTGTACGTGTGTTTGTCAACGTGTGTGGTTTCCGAGTTTAAAAGCAGCGAACGGCAAAGTCCCTCACAGTTGGTCAAGACTATAAGTATTCCTGGGTTAAAGAAGGCATTTGGCAAATTGTGTGTGGAAGAGGACACAAATGAAGGATCTCATACTCTCTTCCCATTTGGCTTTTCCTTTGCTTTGTGAAAGGCGGCACGTGAAAGAATGGTGAACACACCTTTGCGAAATCCACCTGACTAAATCTTTTGCAGCCTGGAAAACCAAGTAATCAAAAGTGACCTCTCTTGACAACTACGGCTGTGGTGTGCCAGAATTGTTCCCAGGCGGTCAAGCCGGGAACGCCATGGCACCCGTTCCCCTTCCTGTCAGGGGAAAAGCAAAGCAGCAGCCGGCAAGTCTCCTAACAGGTTCCCTTTCAACGTGTGGGCCTGACAAGAAGGGCTGGCAGCTTCCCGAGACTCAGATTTGCATTCCTGTGGAGCTGCCTCTCTCTCCCCCCCCCCCCCCCCCCGCTGCAGGAGTAAGCTGAGAAGGTGGTGCAATTCCCTCTCATTCTGCTGGAAATGCTGTCGAACTGGCTGCTGCATGTATATGTGATGAGAGAATTTTTGGCCACAATCTTCTCCTCGTTGCGTTGTCGCAAACCCACGTGTGTAACCATTTCGAGTGCCGGTTTGTTTTTCCCTTCCCAAAGCCTTTGATCTGGGAGTGAGAGAGAAAAAGAGCCGGGTTTTCTGTGAATGTTGTGCTGTGGAAAAGAAACATAGAATAATCGGGTTGGAAGGGACCTTGGAGGTCTTCTAGTCCAACCCCCTGCCCATGGCAGGAGATCCTATACCATGCTGGACTTTCTTTGGGCTTCATGAGATGGATACATGTAATCATAGAAAGAATTACAGAACAAAATAATAGAGTTGGGAGGGATCTTGGAGGCCTTCTAGTCCAACCCCTTGCCCATGGCAGGAGATCCTATACCAGTGGTGGTGAACCTATGGCACGAGTGCCAGAGGTGGTACTCGGAGCCCTCTCTGTGGGCGCACGTGCCATCGCCCCAGCCCCGCCTCCCCCCGCAGCCCCCTCCACATCAGCAGCCCCCCCAGAGGAGAGTCGTCCCCAGGCACGGCCGGCCTGGAGCAGCGTAGCCAAGGACATGGCAGCCGGGCAGTGGGGACAAGACTCCACCCTCACGCCCTGTCGCAAACAGATGATGCTGCAGGGCACGAGTGCAGGGTGTGGCCACCATGGCGCTACTGGGCCGCCATGGCGATCTGTGGCGGGCCGTGAAGTTGGTGGGTGTCCCTGCAGGTGGGTGGGGGCGGGGCAGGAGTGGAGCAGTTTTTGGGTACTCGGTCTCTAAAAGATTCGCCATCACTGTCCTATACCATGCTGGACTTTCTTTGGGCTTCATGAGATGGATACATGTAATCATAGAAAGAATTACAGAACAAAATAATAGAGTTGGGAGGGATCTTGGAGGTCTTCTAGTCCAACCCTCTGCTCAATCAGGAGACCCTATACTATTTCAGACAAAGGGTTGTCCAATCTTCTTGAAAACCTCCAGTGTTGGAGCACCCACAACTTCTGGAGGCAAGTCCTTCCACTGATAGTTCTCACTGTCAGGAAACTTCTCCTTAGTTCTAGGTTGCTTCTCTCCTTGATTAGTTTCCACCCATTGCTTCTTGTCCTGCCGTCAGGCGCTTTGGAGAATAGATTGACTCCCTCTTCTTTGTGGCAGCCCCTTTTATGTTTCTTGGTTGATCCTATGAGAATGTCCCCTGGCTTCCCAGCTCTCACCTTTGCTCCCCAAACTGGAAGGCAACCGGTTTGCCATTAACTCTTTCAAAATAGTTTTTTCATATCTTTCTTGACCTTTACGAAGAAAAACACCCTTCTGTCAAGACTGTCCTGGTCGAAGAGTTGCAGCCTGGCGAAAAGGCTGAAGGACCATAGTCATTCAGAAATGGTTCCTGTCTTCTGAGTTGGCTTAAGCAAGGCTGGAATGATAAGTCTGTAATAGGAGCTCATCGGAGGTGGCAGTCCCTGGCAGAGAAAATCAGCGGGAGATCAGGCAGCTTAATAGTCAATCTGTTGTGTAAGAGCTGTGTTGAAACTCTCCTAGGAACCAAAGCCCAACTAGTGATGATGAGATTGTGGGCGAAACTGGGCAAATTGGTTGACATCCAGGCTGCTGATTGTTCTGAGAAAAAGCAGTCTTCGTTCTTGTGATGAACTCTTACTCCCACAACGCTTTCTTTTTCTTTTCAAGCTGCGCTGGGATATCTAAAGTACTTGGTAGTGTCTTCCAGACATGTTGGATTGCAACTCCAGCCAGAACAGTGGAAGGCTGGGATGAATGAAATAATGCATATCCTTCACCACCACCACCACCCCAAGAGGGATTTTGGAAAGCTACTGTCTTTTACAGAAGTCGGGTTTCCAATTTTGCAAACCTTGGAACCTGATGCCTGTTTTAATCAGCTGGGGGAAAATATATTCAAAAGCTAGACGGACCAAGAGAATGAAAAATGCATCCAGGTTTTTCTTGGCACTGACTTTCCGTACAAGCAGATTGCGCATTAATCTCCGCTTTCTGTAGGAAATGAGCATGTCTCGAGGTCAAAACAGCCAAGATTATTACAGGGTGCAATGTGAAACTCCAGCTAAAAATACTTGCAGGCACTTGGAGAAAGCTGCACAACATCCTTTGGTCTTTTGCGTCATCTGAGGAGGTGCTGCACCCCGAGGCTTCAGGACCTTGATGTGGTTTTGGTTTTCCGTGCGCCTTTTTTGTAAATTTTGACATATTTAATTTGAATTATTAGTTTCAACTTAAGAAAGAATCTTGCTCTGAAAAATGAATCCAATAATAATAATAATGATGATGATGATGATGATGATGTTGGAAGGGACCTTGGAGGTCATCTAGTTCAACTCCCTGCTCAGGCAGGAAACCCTATACCATTTCAGACAAATGGCTGTCCAGTCTCTTCTTAAAAACTTCCAGTGTTGGAGCATTCACCGCTTCTGGAGGCAGGTTGTTCCACTGGTTAATTGTTCTAACTGTCAGGAAGTTTCTCCTTAGTTCTAGGTTGCTTCTCTCCTTGACTAGTTTCCATCCATTGCTTCTTGTCCTGCCTTCAGGCGCTTTGGAGGATAGCTTGACTCCCTCTTCTTTGTGGCAGCCCCTGAGATATTGGAACACTGCTATCATGTCCCCCCTCGTCCTTCTCTTCATTAAACTAGATATACCCAATTCCAGCAACCGTTCCTTATATGCTTTAGCCTCCAGTCCCCTAATCATCTTTGTTGCTCTTCTCTGCACTCTTTCTGGAGTCTCAACATCTTTTTTACATCGTGGTGACCAAAACTGGATGCAGTATTCCAAGTGTGGCCTTACCAAGGCATTGTAGAGTGGTATTAATACTTCACGTGATCTTGATTCTATCCTCTGTTAATGCAGCCCAGCACTGTGTTGGCTTTTTTGGCAGCTGCAGCACACTGCTGGCTCATATTTAAGTGATTGTCCACTAGGACTCCGAGATCCCTCTCACAGTTACTACTATTGAGCAAGATACCCCCTATATTATACTTATACCTATATATGCGCTCTCGTTAACTGTGGGAATAACCCAAGATTTTGTCTGGCTAGTTCTAAGCATGTTTGCTCTGGAGTGTTCCTCAGGCCATTATATAGATAGTCCTCGACTTACGACCACAATTGAGCCTCAGATTTTTGTTGTTAAGTGAAACATTGGTTAAGTGAAATTTGTCCCATTTTATCACTTTTCATGCTCCAGTTATTGAGTGAATCACTGCATTTGTTAACGGTTGCTAAGTGAATCTGGCTTCTCCATTGATTTGGCTTGTGAGAAGGTCACAAAAGGTGATCACATGACCCCTGGGGACACTGCAACCGTCATAAATATGAGTCAGTTGCCAAGCATTCAAAATTTGAACACGTGACTATGGGGATGCTGCAATAATCGTATGTCTGAAAAACGGTCATAAGTGACTTTTTTCCCCGTGCCTTTGTAATTTTGAACGGTCCCTAAATGAACTGTTGTAAGTCGAGGACTTGATTCCCTATGAATTCCCAGTGAATGGTGAGGAGATGTCCTGAATGAGGCCTTAAGCCAGATGTCTCTCCCCATCTGGTCTGCAACACAAGTATTGTGAGCGTTTCTTTGCCTAAAGAATGCATCTTTATCAAGAGATGACCTTCAATTGCCTGTTGCATAAGAGTGCGGGACCTTGAATTTTCTGCCTAAGCCTGTCTGCTTCTTATTTTGATTTATGAACTCTTAAGCAATTCTCTTAATAATTAGTCTGAATTGCCTTAATTCTGTAGATGTCTGACTCTGCAGTCTTCAGCAGATTATAGTAATTAAGTACCTTTGAACTTTTCTAGAAGGAATTTACCTGTGAAGCAGATTTAGAATGAAACTGTGAATCCTGTGCCCAGATGTACAGTTATTGGCTATTATTATTATCTTAACAGGGCTAGCCAAAAAGCTCTTTTCCTGAATGGAGTGTTAAATGTGTGTCAGACCTAACGTGCTTTAAATTAAATTCTGAAATTCTGGAGTAGGCATGGTGGCCAAATCTTATTTGTCCGTAAATAAATTAGTAAAGTAAATTGCTTCAATAGAAATTTTGCATCTAAGCGACTAAAGATTGGCAGAAATGCATATATGTACCAGTTGTTTAAGCAGTAGGGAAACCTGAACGGTTGGAATTTCACTGAGAACTTTGCTTTCAATGGTCTTGAAGGTAGTCAGATGGAACTTGGATGTCATGACCATCACAGGAAATGCTTCCCCATGGAACCATTGATAGCCCCTAACCCTCCATAGTGGAGCTGGCTAATTTTTTTTATTGTAGGAAGGAAAGGATGTCTTTCTAACTGACCTTTTTGTGCCACAAATTGTCAAACATCTTGAGATGAAGAAATTTGTTTGATTAGAAATTCTCTTAGCATTGCCACAATCCCTAGTAAAGGTTAGGAAGAATTCTACCCTTTCAATCTAGCCTTCCATAGTACTGAAATTAGCTAATCTAGTAAAGAGAAGGACTAGGTGTAACATGATAGCAGTGTTCCAATATTTGAGGGGCTGCCACAAAGAAGAGGGAGTCAACCTATTCTCCAAAGCGCCAGAAGGCAGGACAAGAAGCAATGGATGGAAACTCACCAAGGAGTGAAACAACCTAGAACTAAGGAGAAATTTCCTAACAGTGAGAACAATTAACCAGTGGAACAGCTTGCCTTCAGAAGTTGTGGATACTCCATCAGTGGAGGCGTTTAAAGAGAGACTGGACAGCCACTTGTCTGACATGGTATGGGGTCTCCTGCTCCAGCAGAGGGTTGGATTAGAAGACCTCTAAGATTCCTTCCAACTCTGTTGTTCTGTGAAGTTCTGTTAAATCCAGAGGGAGAAGAAGTTGCTTTTTGGTGCTTTTTCTGATTCTGCAGCTGAGACCAAGTTGAGGTTGGGGTGACAGTGAGTGTGGATCATCTCGTTGTGTGAAAAGAGCTTATGTTGATAGCACTACTAAAGTTACTACCGTAATGAACGATTAGCAGCAATCCCTTTTTAGAAGCCATTTTCATTCTGGGTTTAATCCTAAACAGGATTATGCAATTGTACTTGAATTATTAAAACAATCTCATGTTTTTAAATTCACCATAGACTGGAAAAGGAAAGTTCTCTTGAAGCATGGATAATTATGGAATTTAACCTTGGCGTATTGCGGTATTTTTAAAGCTTTACATTGCCACGTAAAAATTAAATGAAGTATAATTGAATGTCTAAATCACAGGAAATGTCAGAAAACGTTTCCTATCTCCACGGAACACTTATTTATGGCTATTTTTTTTCCTCATGTGTAGGAATGTCACATGAGTACTTTCCATAGGTTATCTATACAATAGGATCATGAGATTATCCCTGTTGATCAATGGGTAAACATACGTAATACCTGTAGAATGCAAAATAGGTAGGTGTGTTACAGAGAGATGAATAATGCTTTAGCTGTGAGATGAAGAGGTATAGACGTGTCATAGATTTACATAGCTTGTCTTCATTGTATATTGTTTTAATCTGACTTCAAAGCTCATTGTCACCGAGTATCTTCCTTAATAATTCCCTTTGGAAGCCAGCTCTTCTGAAAGTCATAGCATCATAGCATCTTTAGTCGTAAGAGTTACCTGCTTGATGTTGTTGTTGTTGTTTTCCAGAAGAGGGGAACACCGTGGCCCTCAGATGTCTAACCTCCATTTTTTTAAATATAATAAGGCAGTTCCTGATGATTAGAAGGTGACCAACTATGAATTAGAGTGTTGTGTGTATAAGAGAGAGTGTGAGAGACCTTGTCAATGGTGGTTACTATCCAAAGCAGGGAGAAAGTGGACCCTGGATGGTTAGTCAAGGTTAATTCCTGTTCACCTTAATATATATGGGATGACTTTCTGTCTCAATAACATCCAGATTCTGTTTCTATTGTTGGCCTTAGGTAACCAAAGAAAAAGAAGAATGACAGGTAGATGCGTGGAATGTCTTTTGAAGGTCCTGTAAAGAACGTCCAATCAGTTTCTTTTCTAAGTACTCATCTAGTGTGGCTTAATCCCAAAGGGTGTGGATCTGTTTTTCTTCTGTCTATATGTGTATATGTTGGAACATGTTCAAATGCTGCTTTTTTGATCAAGCGGCTACAATAAGAAGGAAAGTATTTATCGCCCAGCCCCTGTTTGCTGACAGCAGAATGGTTTGGGGCATGGAAACGCAACGGTCCTCCACCCTGAACCAGCTTCTCTTGTCTTCTGTTGTTTTGAAAGGTCCCAGCCAGTTCCATAGTTCTGATAATAAGGCCTGTATATACAAAGTCACATGACAAACTCTGAAAGAGACTTTCTCTGCTGAGATCGCTTTCAAAAAGACACTTTATTGGTTGAAATGTCAGCTTGGTGCAATTGCAAGAATGCTACTGCTGATTCACTGCCATTTGCCCACTTGAACGTTACCCTCCCAAGTTTTTTCTGCTTGTATCCTTAGAGGAACAACAGAACATTCTTGTGGATGACTCACATATGATGCTAATTTCGGGCAGCAGAGTTAGATCCATAGCTATGCGGACAAGAACATAAGTGCAGCCCCACACATGATTGGTGTGTCTAAAAATAAGCCCACAAATTGCCTCCACCCAGGCACTGGTGGGCACCTTCATAAAGACAAATGAGAGGTTTTGGTCAATGGAATAGGGGGAAAGGTCTGTATTTCATTTTTTATTTGCCAAAAAATAAAAAAGTGGTCTTGAGTAATTTCCTAATATCACCTGTCAGACATCCCCTTGCACCAGGGGTTCTTCAGGAAACACCAACAAGTCTCACTCTGATTGATGGTTAATTTCTAATATTAGAGATAGCTGTGACTTTCCTTGGTGGATCATTTGAGACAGACAAGACTAAGCCATGTATTAAGATGCCTCCCATCCATGAGGCAGGGAAGGGAAGGGAAGGGAAGGGAAGGGAAAGAAAGAAAGAAAGAAAGAAAGAGAAAGAAAGAAAGAAAGAAAGAAAGAAAGAAAGAAAGAAAGAAAGAAAGAAAGAAAGAAAGAAAGAAAGAAAGAAAGAGAAAGAGAGAGAAAGAAAGAAAGAGAGAGAGAGAGAAAGAAAGAAAGAAAGAAGGAAAGAAAGAAAGAGAGAGAAAGAAAAAGAAAGAAAGAGAGAGAAAGAGAGAAAGAAAGAAAGAAGGAAAGAAAGAAAGAAAAAGAAAGAGAGAGAGAAAGAGAGAGAGAGAGAGAAAGAAAGAAGGAAGGAAAGAAAGAAAGAAATTCTCAAAGTTTGTAGTCTGTTTTCCCAGCGATAGTAAAGAAGAATACAAAGTATAGAACTTAATGTCTTCAATTGCAATCAGCTATGTTTATCCTCTGTTTACAATGTTTGGGGGCCAATGACCTAGGACAGTGATGGCGAACCTTTTAAAGACTGACTGCCCAAACTGCAACCCAAAACCCACTTATGCATTGTCGAGTGCCGGGTGGGTGTGGCCCATTGGGTGGGCGTGGCCCATTGGGTGGGCATGGCCCATTGGGTGGGCGTGGCTGCAGTGGTAACCGCAGACTGGGTGGGACTAAAAAGTTCAATCAATCAATTCCAACTTTGCAAGATCTTTTTTTTCCCCGCGAGAAGTTGAAATTGACTGATTGAACCTTTTTTTTTTTGCACACGGTGGCGGAGGCCTAAAGCGAAAAGGTTTTATAAAACCCAGCTGAAGGCCTAGGACTGGGACGATGGCACGCATGCCCACAGAGAGGGCTCTGAGTGCCGCCTCTGGCACCCGTGCCACAGGTTCGCCACCACTGGCCTAGGAGTCTGATTTAGAAACTTACAACTTTTAAAAAAGGAACTCTCAAGCTTTTCTGCTTTCCAGGAAATCAGTTTGTCATATCTTTGTCTTTTCTTTTGTGCTTTCTGTTTTTCATGTAATCTTTTATTTCAGTCTATAGACCATAAAAAAAAATGTACAGTACCAATTTTGGATAAAATGGATAGGTTTAGGCGTTCACGTGTTTATGAGGTCATTTTTTTTTTGTCTTTCTTTTTTAAAAACAGATGAAATGTTTGCTTTTAGCGTCTTTAGAAAGTTCCGATTTAGGAAACATCAAAACTTTTTTTTTTTAACTGTGTGCATTGAGTATTTAAGTGTTTTGAGTATTCAAGGTTTTAAATTGTCCTATTGCATCTGGACACAGCAATAGGCACTATACTACAGTCTGGTTGCCATGGATGGAAAATACAGCATTTGGGTTTATCGTGTGTACAGCATTTTGTGATCCAGCGAAACAACTTTTTAAGTGATAAGCAATGGGCATCATCATTTCAGGAGTTTAACTCTTCTCTCTACTTTTGTGTGAGAATAGAGTAGAGTAGAGTAGAGTAGAATTAAAGTTGAATAGAATTAGAATTAGAATTAGAATATAACAGAACAGAACAGAACAACAGAACAGAACAGAATAGAATAGAAAATAGAATAGAATATGGAATGGTAGAATAGAATAGAATTAGAGTTGAATAGAATAGAATAGAATAGAATAGAGTAGAATAGAATAGAATAGAATAGAATAGAATAGAATAGAATAGAATAGAATAGAAGACTTGGAAGGGACCTTAGAGCTCTTCTAGTCCAACCCCCTGCTTAGGCAGGAAACCCTATACCATTTCGGACAAATGGTAATGATAAAGTAAATTGATGGAGAAGACCAATTGCAAAATCTGTAGTGGGTGCACCAAAAGAAAGAAAATGGCAGCCCCAAGACCAAAGCCAGATTCCAGGAATGAGTGTCAAAAAATATTCCAACATAGTTGTCCTCAAAGAAGATCTTAGGTAGTCAAAGTGGGAGAAGGCAAAAGTCATCCAGGGTTCATGCTTAGTCTAGGAGTAGGGGTGACAGAAGATATCAGAAGAAGCCAAAAAATTGGTCTCACCGAGACCTTAGAATCAAGAGCACTCCGGCTGCTTACCCAAATCTAGCAAACCATCTCCTGCATCTGAGAGGAACCAAACTAGGCTTGCAGAGCCATGAAAAGGATTCAGAGGTTTGAGAGAAGTGTATAGAGCAACCAGAAGTGAAGTTCATCTACATCAGGGGTCTTCAAACCTGGCCCTTTTATGACTTGTGGACTTCAACTCCCAGAATTCCTCAGCCAGGCACGCTGGCTGAGGAATTCTGGGAGTTGAAGTCCACAAGTCCTAAAAGGGCCAAGTTTGAAGACCCCTGATCTACGTCATATCTCCCAGGTTGCAGAAGAAGCTGCAAGTCTTTCTAATTTCGGCTAGGACTCATTCTGACCTTGACCCTGGATCCTAGCAGATCTTTGCCATCCAGATCTACAGAGGGATCCAGGCCGTGGACATGAGATTATAGCTGCAGAATCCTAAGTCACAAAGGGCTAATGTGCTTCGGTCCCCCTTCCACAGAACTTACATTAGCACAAGGATTTTAAACTGGAGGTGGATTAGAGTCCGTGGTCACACTTTCACAACCTAGGCTGCATCATGGAGCGAGGAGGGAAAAAATGGAGGAAGACTTCCTGCTTGCATTCTTGAGCTGTGTATTTGTGTGATTCTGATCAGAAATGGAGCATTTCCGGGATGGTTTGGGTGTCTTTCTGACTTCTCTCCTGAGATGAACAGTGACTTAAAATGTATTGAATAGCCTTCCCATGAATGGAAGTGCAGTTGCCCAGGAGAAGGTTTTCTAGGACGTGGATCTTTCTTTTAGTTCTGCCACACCTTCTTCCTTTCCTGCATTGGTCATCGAGGTGATTCAAGGTACAAATGGGTAAATTCTTGGTTGAGCAGAAGGGGACAGCAGATACAGCACGGCTAGGCGAATCGGCTCCCTCAGTCTAAAGCAAACGAGGGCATCTGTTCTGCCCAAGCCCTGCTCACTGAGGTTATTGTCCAAGATTGGAGTGGGCGATGGGGCAGAGGAATGTGCAGCTGTGCAGGGCGGCAAAGGGTATGGGCCAAAGCTGTGGGCAGAACGAGAGGGAGACACTGAAAGACTGATGAAGGAAGAGAGGTTAGCCAGCAGATGTCTGGAAGTTGAGTCACGGCAACCGGACTTCTTTTCCTTTTGGTTTGAAACATTTAGCTACTTATCCAAGTAATAATAATAATAATAAAGTTGGAAGGGACCTTGGAGGTCATCTAGTCCAACCCCCTGCTCAGGCAGGAAACCCTGTACCATTTCGGACAAATGGCTGTCCAGTCTCTTCTTAAAAACTTCCAGTGTTGGAGCATTCACCGCTTCTGGAGTCAGGTTGTTCCACTGGTTAATTGTTCTAACTGTCAGGAAGTTCTAGGTTGCTTCTCTCCTTGATTAGTTTCCATCCGTTGCTTCTTGTCCTGCCTTCAGGCACTTTGGAGAATAGCTTGACTCCCTCTTCTTTGTGGCAGCCCCTGAGATATTGGAACACTGCTATCATGTCCCCCCTCGTCCTTCTCTTCATTAAACTAGACATACCCAATTCCAGCAGCCGTTCCTTATATGCTTTAGCCTCCAGTCCTCTAATCATCTTTGTTGCTCTTCTCTGCACTCTTTCTAGAGTCTCAACATCTTTTTTACATCGTGGTGACCAAAACTGGATGCAGTATTCCACGTGTGGCCTTACCAAGGCATTGTAAAGTGGTATTAACACTTCACGTGATCTTGATTCTATCCCTCTGTTAATGCAGCCTAGCACTGTGTTGGCTTTTTTGGCAGCTGCAGCACACTACTGGCTCATATCTAAGTGATTTCCACTAGGACTCCAAGATCCCTCTCACAGTTACTACTATTGAGCAAGGTACCACCTATACTATACCTGTACATTTGGTTTTTCTTGCCTAAATGTAGAACCTTGCTTTTTTCACCATTGAATTTCATTTTGTTAGATAGCGCCCAGTGTTCAAGTCTGTCCAGACCCACCTGTATCTTAAGCCTGTCTTCTTCAGTCTAAGCAAGTTGGTTCGGGGGACCCCATACATGTCCTCCAGTAGGTGAGGAGTCATTGCTCCTATACCCTTTCTCCTAGGTGGGTCATTAAGCATGGCTTCCCTGGTGAACCTGTGAAGTGGTCTTGATCTTCCTGGGAGCTGATACAAGAGCAGAATAAATAATGGGGAACAGGCTGTATCTGAGGATTAGGGTTAGCGTTAGGCCTGTCCTAAGCAGATGGCACCCATGCAAGATCTTGGCTATCTCAGCTGGCAGGTGGTTGAGAAGCCACTGTTGTTTGATGCCATTCATGATGAGTCCTTGTGATGGAAAAGAAGGGCAGGTGAAGAGCACTAAGGATAAAACGTGCTACTCATTTCTACGGAAGCTGCTAAAAAAAAAGCACTTCAAGGCCATTGTCTTCGGCTTCATCTGTGACTCTCCAAGAACAAAAGAGCTTATATAAGAGCCAAGAGGAAATATCAAGCATGTTATTGAAAGGAAAGAGAACAAAAGAAAAACTAAGCAGAAATCCAGCACTGTGCCATAATCACAATGGAAATGTTCCTTAGGTGCTAGCAATTTCAAGCATCTCAACAATTTGTTAAGCTGATGAGACTCAACATTTTCCAGGAGTAAAAATGTAAGGGTTTCAGAAGGCTTCTGGATCCTTGATTAGCCATCTCAATCCTTCTCCTGATTGGCTGAGCTGTCTGCATTTCCTGGAATAAGCCCCTGTTTAAACCAGCCCATTCTTTGAGTCCTAGACTGAACTATCCAATGCAAATTTTGCCTTAACCAGGCCACGTGGTGTCCTGTTGCTGAGTTCAGAGTAATCAAAAGAACATTCTTCTCCTGTTCCAACTGTAAATATAATAGAAATATTTGTATTGGCCAGGAGAAGGAAACACTTTGAAGTGCTGGTGTCTTAATTTCCTTTTACTGTTTTTATTTCTTCATTCAACAAATGGTTTTGCAACCTTCACCCTTGGGAACAATAGTAAAATGTTCAGAATGCTAAGTGAGTAAAATTAAATTATGCATGGATTTTTTCCCCCCTGTACTTGAATTAGTCAAATATTAATCCATCGTTGGGAATAAAAAGTCACAGTAATGTTTATGACAGGCATTTAATGGTATCCTTCAGTATGGATTTGCAACAGTACGTAGGATAGAAGAGCTTTCGACATATTTCTCCACTCTAACATCGTGCTCTTTTTTCTTCTACCAATGTTCTCATTTATTTCATGTAATCATTTTATAAATCAATTATGGTATCTTGAAGCGAAAGTGACCTTTCGCTTTCTCTAAAGAGGATGTTGCACATTCAAGAGGTGATTCTTTCTCCAGCTGGTCCAGAGATACGGAGGTCAGTCCGAGAATGTGCAACCAACCTACACGTTGCTGAAAATTTTGAGATGAATTTTCTGTGTCTACCATCAATTAGCTGATGTATACTGTAAATTAGCAGTTTTAAACCGGACCGCTAGAGCAGGGGTCCTCAACCTTGGCAACTTTACGACTTGTGGACTTCAACTCCCAGAATTCTGGGAGCTGAAGTCCACAAGTCGTAAAGTTGCCAAGGTTGAAGACCCCTGAACTAGAGAGATGTGATTCCCATGGTGCCTCTCTCTGAAGGCATCTTACTTTTGTCACTGATTTGACTTCTGGCCTTTGAAAATTGCATTGTTATCATCGTGATCCTCCAATCCTGGTCACTGTTACAAGTTCATTTTTGCAGGATCCAACCTGGGTTGGTCACTGGGATCAGAGGTTTAGTCAGTGGTGGGATTCAAATATGTGAACAACCGGTTCTCTGTGTGGATGCCACTTCCGGAAGTCCATTCTGGGCCTGGGCAACAAAATAATTAGCTACCGGTTCTGCCAAAGTGGTGCAAACCAGCTGAATCCCACCACTGGGTTTAGTGTTCTGAGCTTTCACACTTGTGCTGGAGCCCATCCTTAGGGAACTTCTTCCTCACCCACCCTGGTGAGAGAGAAGTTCCCTGAGGACGGGCTCCAGCACAAGTCCAAAAGCTCGGGAGACTAAACCTCTGGGTCGGGTGACCAAACCAGATTGGATCCTGCAACATTATCCTGGGACACATATATTTACCTTCATTTGCAAGTTCATTTTCTACATGATTTTTTTTTTTAAAGTGAATGTTAAATAAGAATTCTGTGCCAATTATCCATTTTTTTCCCCTAGAGTTGGAGTGAAGGAAAGTAGTGAAATTTACTTTACTCTGTCAACACAGAGAAACACAATTATAAACCAGTAACTTGAGACTTGTTATAACTATTGCTAGCTATTCAATCAGCCACTGGAATTGCAGAATTGCAAGGAAGTGTTGCATGCATTTGGTCTCTGTAATGGGACCCAAGGACTCGCTGTCCCCTCCCCCAAAAGATGAGATTTCTTCTCAAGGGAGTCCAGTTTTCTTACACAACAAAAATATTTGCTTTTTATTTTTCTAGTGAAATTTTCTACCAGGCAAAATGCATTTGTTCCAACTTAATTAATGGATGGAGTCGTGCGGGATTCTATATTTTAAATTCTTCTCTAGAACTTGAGGACTTTGAAATTGCCCAATGAAGAGATGATCCTAATCCATTTTGCTGTGCTTTGGCTGGGATGTAAGAGTTCTCCAAGCATCTGGACTCTCTGCTTTAAAAAAAAACCCTTTCTTTGAATATTATGGTCTCCGTTAATTGTGTGAGGATGGACTATGGCAGACCATTTTGTTTTGCAGTTACTGCTCTGTATTAGTTATGCTAAACTATTAAGCTAAGTTAACTTTCTGAATCTGTATGTGTGTATTTCTTGCAGACAAGAAGAAACTGACCGAAGAGTAAAAAATGTAAGATATGCATTTTTCTTTCTTTTTTGTTGTTAGTTTGATCCACATATTGATAGATTAAGGAAGGAAAATAGGTTTGATCCTTTTACCTGGTTTGTTCTTGTCAGGCATAAGTCCAGGATCAGCATAGCCATAATGTCAGCTGGTTGCCTCTGGTGGGTTCAGTAACTTTTATGATTCCAAAAATGTGAGAAGTAAATGTTAAACAAAAGTAAAGGTTTTCCCTATAGCCCAACCTGAAATGGGCTACAGCAGACATGTCAAACTCGCGATGTCACGTGACATCGCACAACGTATTGGGACAGTTTTGCCATTGCCGGCAATGGGGTGGGCGCGGCTTCCGGATGACACGTCCGGCCCGCAGGCCGGCAGAATCCAGGACCCACGACTCCTGTGGGATTGAAATTTGGCAAAGTTGTGGTCATTACAATACTGCCGTGCTGCTGTGCCACTGGACTGCAGCAATCAGCTGTAGTTAATAAACACCATTTTCAGCACTCTCTGCCATCTTTCTATATGGAAAGTCAATGGGAAAACTGGCAGGTATTTGTTCAACTCTTGGGGTGGTGCTCATCTCCGTTTCTTAGCCGAGGGAGCCAGTGTTGTCCAAAAACACTTCCATGGTCATGTGGCCAGCATGACTACACGCCAAAGTGCACGGAATACTGTTATCTTTCCACCAAAGTGGTACCTATTTACCTATGTTGAAGGAAAAGCCTTCATTGTGGTTCAGTCCAAGCCAGGAATAAACAACATGGCGACTGCTTTAGAAAGAAGGTTGCAGTTTGTTGGAGAGGAGAGCCAGACAGAAAGATGGCTCTGGAAGAAAAAAGAGCAAGCACATGTAGGGAGTGGGTTTTTATACCCTCTGGAGCCTTTTGTTTGGAGTTGTTCCTGTGGCATGAAGTTTGACCTGTGTCCCTTTGGGATCTGTGGGTTAATCCTATTATGTCCTGCCTTAGAGTTTGGGTGGGGTATGTAGATTTTAGGTGTCTTTGTCTTCTTAATCTTCTAGCTGGGGGGCTCCAACCCTTCCTGGATTATTTACATCTGCATTTCTACACAGTCGGTTTCTGCTTGGGGGAGGGAGACTTGGGGCTATTAAGAAAACTGGGCATGCTTTTCTGCCTCTTTAATATTTCCTTCTCTGGGGGGGGGCTGACTTCCCACACCTACTCACATTTGTATGCTTTTGAACCGCTAGACGGGCAGCAGGTGGGAGAAGTAACAGGAGCTCACCACGTTGCTTGGCGCTCGGGTCTTGAACCCGGGCCGTCAGCTTTCCTGCATCTTTCACCACTGAGCCATCGCGCCCCTCAAGTAAATGTTACAAGAGACTAATTATTAATATTAATAGCTAGCAAACTTTTGCTGGGAGGAGCAGTGGTGGAAGATCAAAGAGGTAGGAACTTTATGTTTAGTATTCCTCTTTTCCAGCTGAGTTTCCAGGATTTATTTCAGCTGGAAGAAGGAAGAATTGGGGAAGTATTAAGCATCTGCTTCAGGATCTTCTGGTCCTGCCTGTTTCTTTTAAGTATGTTAGGTGGGCCTGGAGAGGCCTTAAGGGAGAAGGTGGTGATCTAGAAACACCATTCACTGCACAACAGATACTGTTGTGGAAGCCTTGCCTGTAGCTGTTGAAAGGGTTGGTTTCTGAATGATGCTCATATGACCTGGGGAGGATAAGAAAATATGGGTGTGGGCAGATGGCATCACCAGCAGTATTAGCGAACAATGGCTAAGGATCTTGGGGTGAATGCTCATGAACTAGAACAGAAATGCTGATGCTTAGCTACCAGTTTGAAGAAAATCTTTAGCAGATGAGCCATATGAGAGAGAGCTGGGGTGGTGTAAGTAATTAAGGGTGTGGGAATAGACTTGGAAAGATCTAGGTCAGGGGTCTTCAAACTTGGCCCTTTTATGACTTGTGGACTTCAACTCCCAGAATTCCTCAGACAGCCTCCATTTTGTTTGTTAGATTTAAGACGGGTCTTCAAACTTGGCCCTTTTATGACTTGTGGACTTCAACTCCCAGAATTCCTCAGACAGCCTCCATTTTGTTTGTTAGATTTAAGACAGGGGTCTTCAAACTTGGCCCTTTTATGACTTGTGGACTTCAACTCCCAGAATTCCTCAGCCAGGCACAAGTTTGAAGAGCCCTGACCTAGGATCAGAAAGTAAGAGGAAAAATAGTAATTCTGGGAGTTGAAGTCCACAAGTCATAAAAGAGCCAAGTTTGAAGACCTAGGTTCAGGCTGACCTCAGCCATGCAAATCTCCCTGGGTGACTTTATCCCTGGCTATTGTGTTCATTATGGGGAGATATGGGAATAGAGGGAAGCCACTTGGGTTCCTGGAGGGCATAAATCTAACACCCAATTAAATAAATAATTAGGAAGCTGTAAAAAGCTGTGCTCTTGACATTGAACCACCCTTGAAGACTTTTCAGAAGTTCTTCTCTGGCTCATGACCTTCTTCCAGGTGACATCTCTACCTGAGGATGTGCTCTGGTTAAGAGTTCCCTTCCAGATGCAGTTGCTGGTTGTTACCTTTAGAACACTTCACAGTTTAGGCCTAGGTATCACTGAGACATATCTCCATACACTGAGATCTGGTGAGTTGACTTAGAGATCCCTGAAAGGAGGGTTTTTGTGAGGATGTTCAAGCCCAGTCCGGGTTGCAACACACACCTAGTCCAAAGAAACCACTCATCATATCCCGCAATTGTGCATCTCTTGGTCAGCTTTTTAATACGGGGATGTTAGAATTGAGAAACATCTTCTGGAGCCTCGTTTGATTACTCTTAACTATTCTCTATAATTCTGTCATTTTTAAGGTTTTGATTACCTTGTATTGGCTGGGCAGAAAAGCAGCCCGCAGCCCTTCCTATTATGGCCCCCACCTTGATTTGAAAGCCTTTGAGAAATTGCTTGGACAAGCTTTGACTAAGGTAAGGCCTCAGTGGAAGGATCATTTTAGAAACGACAAACATCACAGGCATCTCTGTATCTCTCATAGTACCTTGTTCGGCATCTGCCTTGCTTGACAAATGTTTGTCAACAAACATTCAAACTGGCAATTCAAATGGATTCTCCGTGACGTTTCTAGGAAATCTTTTCCGATGGCTTTCACTCTGAATTTCCAAGGGGTATATCCCAAGGATCTAGGACAGGGGTCTTCAAACTCGGCCCTTTTATGACTTGTGGACTTCAACTCCCAGAATTCCTCAGCCAGCGTGCCTGGCTGAGGAATTCTGGGAGTTGAAGTCCACAAGTCATATAAGAGCCGAGTTTGAAGACCCCTGGTCTAGGATAACTCAACGCAGTCAACTCACCACGGCCATTTTGCCATGGCTAACCCACCACGGCCATCTTGCCGCAGGACAACTCGCTGTGGGCAATTCCACACTGTATAACTCAACACGACTAAATGTTACCCACCACTGTTTCTTTGATGGAAATAACACTGACAAAAATAGAAATAATGTCAAAGAAACAGTGGTGAATAACATTTATCTCATTGAGTTATCCCACATGGAATTGTCCCACAGCAAGTAGGCCGCAGTGAGATGGCTGTGGGTTGGCCATGGCAAAATGGCTGCAGTGAGATGGCTGTGATGGGTTGACCATGGCAAAATGGCCGCAGTGAGATGGCTGTGATGGGTTGACCATGGAAAAATGGCTGCAGTGAGATGGCTGTGTGGTGAGATGGCCACGACAAGTTGGCTGTGGCGAATGGTCTCATTCCGGCATCCCACCAGGATAATCACTGGCCCTCTTATCTGCTCATTGTGTACAGACAAAGCAGGCAACAAAGACGGTAGACATCCCCCAGAATGAATGAACCCCTAAGCTTCAAAATCATTGGCAGAGATATTAGCCATCTGATGTCAGAGGCCTGGCAATTTTAGTGCCTTCCTTCCCCATGAAAATATGAGACTCATCCTTGGTTGTTGCTGTTTCCCCCAATTGTTTCTTCCGTGGATCTCATTTTAACCTGTGGACCAAAACAATAGCCTTTGAGAGCTTCAATAGGAGCCCTTTTCTCTGTCAGTTGTGATACCAGCAAGGAGAAGAGGCTTTGGTCTCTGAATCCTACAGGCTTTCTGCTGAACTTCACACACACACAAACACACACACACACCTCTTTTGTGCTTTTTCTCCTACAGGCCCTGGGGGAATCCTACAGCCCCAAACAAAGTGGGAGAGACAGTGGATACGGGGATTTTTGGTGCACCGAACGCATCGATCCGCTTTCATTGTCCACCAGCCACAAGCGGGACGATTCCTTAGACAGCTTGGACTCTTTCGGCTCCAGATCTTCCACCAGCTTCTCTTCGGATCTCACTCTGAAAGGTGGCAGTGAAGGTGATTCCTGTGCTTTGGGTTAATTTTTATTTTATTTTAATTTTTTTTGAGAAGACAGACTTTGGAAACAAGTCCAGTGTTGTTTGGTGCCGTTGCTGCATTCACTTGAATGTGTTATTTTTCCTCAGGTTATCCTTTAGATTGTCTGCTAGGTTGCCTGAAGGCACAGAAAATTTAATGATGAGCAACTGATTAAAAACTAAAAAAAAAATGCATTGTAAGCTATTTATTTAAAACATTTACAAATTGCTTCTCATTAAAAACAGAAAACAAAAGTCCCAAAGCAATTTACGGTAAACTTCAAGCTGTTAGCTTCGAACAGTGGCTTAAAATGATTGGTAAAACATACATTGGAGCATGGCATTAGATATACAGTCATCAATGCAAGAAAAATACAAGAGAATTAAAAGAGCAATAAATTTTTAAAATGCCCTAGCTTGGATGCACAGGCTAAAAAAAGTCACACTACCCCTTCACAAACATCCCCCGATTTGAAGTTTGCACTTTTTTTACCCTTTATCGTCCTTTGATCCTTCTCACACTGATTTAGAACTCTATTTTCATCCTTCCTTTTCTTGGGCATTAAAATTATAGCCTTCGTTTCAGCTCTGCTCAATATATTTCATCATTCAGACCGCTAAAAATAATTACATCAATACTTCAGTGCTTCAGCTACATCCCAGCTGATTTCCTTTTCAGCCTCACGTGCTCTTTGGGAGATTTTTTTTTTTCCACTCACTTCCAAACCCAACTTTCCTTTCTACCAAAATCCCTTGATTTTGCACTGGAAAGCATTGATTTTTTTTTTTAAAAGTGGGTTCTACTTCAGCGTTCTAGTTTGTTTGTTTGTTCGTTTGTTCATTCATTCAATCATTCATTCATTCATACTGATTCATTCATATGCATACTGATACAGGTAGTCCTTGACTTACAGCCATTCTTTTAGTGACCGTTCAAAGTTACAACAGCAGTGAAACAAGTGACTTACGGTTGGTTTTCACACTTGTGTCCCTTGCAACATCCCCATGGTCACATGGTCAAAATTCAGATGCTTGGCAACTGGTTCATATCTATGACGGTTGCAGAGTCCCAAGGTCATGTGATCATTTTTTGCCACCTTCTGGCAAGCAAAGTCAATGGGGAAGCCAGAGTCACTTAACAACCATTTTACTAACTTAACAACTGCAGGGATTCGCTTAGCGATCGTGGCAAAAAGGGTCATAAAATGGGGCAAAATTCACTTAACAATGGTCAGACTTAGCAAAGGTGCTTTTTTCAGGAGGCAACTGGACTTTCTGAAACAGAATTGAAATGTATGGCACATGGAGAAAGCAACGATTTTGGCACCAAGCTGTTTCTTTTGAAGGCTCTTCGCGTTTCAGTTCAGCTAGCCTTCCCAAATGACTCCCTGCTGCACTTCGCTTAGAATCATAAATATGCCTCTTTCAAATGCATCAAGGAACAATGAGAATTTCCTAACAGTGAGAACAATTAACCAGTGGAACGGCTTGTCTCCAGAAGTTGTGGGTGCTCCATCACTGGAGGCTTTTAAGAAGAGATTGGACAGCCAGTTGTCTGGAATGGTATAGGGTCTCCTGCTGAAGCAGGGGGTTGGACTAGAAGACCTCCAAGGTCCCTTCCAACTCTGTTATTCTATGTTCTAGATGAAAACTGTGTCCAAATGTCCCTGCCATTGGGTCGGTGTTATTCTATATCACTATAATAGGATTGCATTTAATATACAGGCAGTCCTCAATTTATGACAGTGGTCATAAAGCGACCGCCATGGTTGCTAATCTGCAATGAATGTTGGTTTTCTTTTTGCCATAAACCAGAAATAAATGCCTTTTTCTGACTAAAAATGTTAATCACAGTTACGTGACTGTGGGACACTGCAAACAGCTGTAAATGTAGGCTGGTTGCTGAAGGCACAAAATGCGATTGTGTGATCATTAGAACTTTGAATCTGGGTCCTAAGTGGCCCTGGGGTCATCCATAGTCACTTCAGTCACTAAACAACCAATCATAAATGCCTACTACCTGTAGACATTTAATTGCTTTAAAACATCTTGTAAGGACCATTTTGGATAGCCTGCAGTACATACTTTCTTGTTTTTCTTTGAAGACGTTTCGCTTCTCATCCAAGAAGCTTCTTCAGCTCTGACTGGATGGTGCGGAATGGAAGGATTTATACTCCTTGAAGACAGCTGGTCATTTGCAATCTTTTAGAGCAGGCATGTCAAACTGCTGGCCTGCGGGCCGGATGCGTCACGCCGAAACTGCGCCCACCCCATTGCCAGCAATGGGGGGAAAGTCCCGATACATCGCGCGACGTCACGTGACGTTGTGAGTTTGACATGCCTGTTTTAGAGAGATGCTGAGGTATATCTGGGTCCTCAGGGTCCCCTGAATAGTGCAAATGTGTGTCGAGCCTTCTTGGCTGCAGGATGTTTTCTGCCCTGTGTCCCTTCACTGTTGAAGACAGGCACGGGTTGTTGGGGATGAGTCTTGTGTTGTCTGCATCTCAAACTGAAGTGCAAATGGTTCCCGTAGTCTGCAAGGTTTTCTGGAAATCCATTCATACTCCTGCACCATTCGAAGGATGTTCATTCCAAAGTGCATAGCTGAATGTCTATGGAGATTCTCAGTCATCCAGGTCATGGTTGTCCCAAAGGGTGCTTTTCAGGAGGCAACTGGACTTCCTTGTTTTTCTTTGAAGACGGAACGTCTTCAAAGAAAAACAAGAAAGTCCAGTTGCCTCCTGAAAAAGCACCCTTTGGGACAACCATGACCTGGATGACTATCTCCATAGACATTTAGCAACAGAAAGTTTGGGCTCAATTGTGATTGTATGTTGAGGAGTACCTGTACTGCAAATTCTAGCATGGAATATTGTCTGTGGCATTGAGCTGGGACTAATGCATCATTTTGCAAGTCTAAAATAGGAATTAAAATAAATAAATAACGGATCTCCTGGAAGATGAACGAAGTTAATTTTGATGCGATATTATGGCGTTCATCTAAAAAAAGCCATTTGGTCTGTTTGTTTCCAACAGAAAGCAATGAACCAATCACTATTTGATTGTCACTTTGTGGGTCTTACATTTTAACTGGATCTTTGTTCCTTCTTATATCTGTCAAAAGATTTTGAGAGTGACACGGATTCCGAGACACGCGCCAGAATGCACGATCCCGGCAAAGATGACATGTCCTACCGCCGAGGTGCCTTAATTGAACCCAAGCCTGCCGCAGAATTCAACCGTTTCCTGCCCAACAAAACCAAGCCACCAGCTTATATGCCAGCTCCCTTAAGGAAGAAGAGAATCGAGAAGAACGAAGATAACAGAAGAAGCTGGGCGAGTCCCGTATTTACTGAACCGGATGGAAATTTTTCGAGGTATTCTCGCAATGCTCACATATGTCAAACCCCCCTGATTACAGCAAAGGCTGAGAAAATCTGCTTGTTGGACCCCAATGCACCACCTTCTTTTCCGATGCAATTTTCTTTTCCTGCTGCTGTTTCCCTTAGCAATGGTTTAGCATTTCATCTTTACGAGCGGCAAGGCTTAATTTGAACCTTTAGCTCCGAGGGCAAATTGTGACTGATCCTGATGCAGATGGGATGCTTTGCTAAACCATAACAAACTGGGAAAGTGAGAGACCCAATGGGGAAGGAGAAGGGAAAGTTATTACCATTTGCTAGTTTTGGTTATGCCGGCACCTTTAATAGCCAAGAATCTAAGACTTCAATTGATCAGGTTAGTGAATGTCAGATGCCTCCTGGCTCTCGGATTGCCTTTCAGCTGCTAGTAATTCAAATTACAGTGAAAAAGTACTGAGATAACTTTGCAGTGATGGGCTCAGTTCCGTTAGTAGTTGTCACCAATTCCGCCGTTTAACTCTGTAAATTAAAACTAAACGAAGTACACTTAATTGAAGAACATCTTAGTTTAATTTGGGAGCTCCGAAAGATGTCTGGACAATGTTGGATTCTATTTAAAGCTTACTAGGTTTATTAACCACTATCAACCATTACATCCCCGTCTTTTCTTATGGTAAAATTGGAATCTTTTGTGTTCTGTCTCTTTAATAGGATTATTGAGAGTAAAACTGCTGTTCATTGGTTGGAACCTAAAATAAGCTGTAACTCGCATTCAGGCTCCTTCTTTCCCTCCCAGCCCAGACCAGCTGTTCTCCAAGAGGGTAGGAACTGTAGGGTGGTAGACCAGGAGCATCTTTCCTTGTCTACCTTCTGAAATTCATAGGGACTAGCTGCGCGTGGCTGCAAGTGTTTGTTTGCTATGGTTTTTGTATGTCACACGATTCTAGTGTGTGCCATGGGTATTAATTATATTCTGTCGCTTTTCTTGAGGGGTCCTTGGTGCTTTCTGAGGTTGGTTGTTTTCTTGCAGATGTTTCATTAGCCGAACTAGGTAACATCATTGGTGCTAGTCTTTTCTTTCTATTCTTCAACTACTGTTTGGGCCAATCTCTGCAGAGAATCGGACTAGGTCAGGGATAGGCAACCTTGGCTCTTTTATGACTCGTGGACTTCAACTCCCAGAATTCCTGAGCCAGCCATGCTGGCTCAGGAATTCTGGGAGTTGAAGTCCACGAGTCATAAAAGAGCCAAGGTTGCCTACTCCTGGACTAGGTGATAGTGGCGTTGCATGGCCATTGATAATCTGTTGGCCTGACTGTAGCGTCTCTGGTGAGAATACTTCAGGTGTTTGTAGAGGACTTGGCAAAATGTGGGTCCTTGGCAAAGAAAAGTTTCTGCTCCCCTTTTGGTAACCATCAGAAAGGATTTGGGGATCATTGTCCACTTGACCCATTCATCATATCCAGCTCTCTAGATCAAAATAATCTGCTCTTGAAAAGCTTTCAGTAAATAATGTTTTGGCAGTCTCTTGTAAGACATGTCTTCCATCAGTAGGGTTTTGTTTTTTTTAATAACGATTCCTATAATTTTATTCTCTTAGAAGGCTTACATGTATTCAACATTTTCGTACTTGTTTAGTACAATGGTTTTGTACCGATAATTCCTTTAGCTTCATTCACAAGTCAGTAATTTTAAGACAAAGGGCAAGACGGTCTTCTGTATTCAATAGCCAGTTTTTCTGTTTGTATTTGAATATATCCAACTTCGCTGGATGTTTTGTGCAGCAACCACAGAAGAATTTTGGGGCCCGGGATGGAACGCAAGTCAGCAACTTACATTCTTTCAGACTTCTCCAACTATTTGGAGGAGGAGGAAGAGGAGGAGGAGAAAACCACGGGCATCCCAGACATTGAAGCCGATGACCTTTATGCTCGCAAAATAAGTGCTGCTGTATCAGCTGTAAAACTTTCCTCTCATAAATTTCTCCCTAAGTCTTGGGCTCCGGGTGAAGAGTTGCACTGGAAAAAAGCACAAAGGATATCTTTTTCCAAACAGTGGTATAAGGAAATTCAAGGATTCAGGTTTGTCATCTTGCATGTTCTTTCTGCATCCAACCTGATTTCTAGAAAACGCATTTTTTAGCTCATTGGAGAATGCACACAGGGGGGGGGGGAGGTGTCCATTGTTGCCTGTGGCAATTGCAGTGGATAGTTTTTCTGTTCATCGTTGCCTATGGCCTCTGTGTTGTTTGGTGAAATAGATTACTGCAACCTGACTTTTCGATCAGGACTTATTTCCCTGCCTTTTCTCCTTCTCCCGATGTGGGATCCTATACAGTAACTTGGCAGATGCTGAAGAGGACGATGCAAAAGTCCAACCCAGCCATAGCATCATGGACAGCTTGGGCATCAGAGGCCAAGAAGATTCTCAACCCATCAAGCCAACCACTGAAATTGCTGCAGGCGAACTGCCAAGGTTCCTACAATTGCATGAGCCAGATGGGTTGACCTGAGTGAAGGCATTTGTGGTTTGCTGAACGGGGATGTGAAATATTGATACGGAAGCTGTCTTTCTAATACAATCTCTGTACCCGAGCATTTGGAATCCATGCTACTAAAGTGATCTGGATTGTTTTATGTCTGCTGGTTGCTACTCCTGTGCCTGTTTATAATGGCTGGCCTGCTTTGCTGTTACCCCAAAGTAGAAGTCTTGTCCTTTTAAAGAACTGGGCAGCCTTGCTTCCATGTGTGTTTGTGCACTTTTCTGGAATGTCTGCATATTTTGGTCTTCCTTTCAGTTGAGTGCTTGTTAAGTCGGCAAAACTTTCTCTGGGTTGTATCACTTCAGCAGTTGAAGACCTCTTTTGAGGGGATGTTCCTTAATAGATATTTTTTGAAAGCCTCCAGCTATGATAGTAAAAGGAGAGGGGAAAGCATTGTAATCTTTTCCTCTCTTTCCTGCGTCCGTTTCTGATGTGGACAGATCTTTATCTACGGGGAGAATCCTTCATTCATGTGCAGAAATGACAGAGCCCAGAATTGATAAATTTTGCTAAGGTGGCAACCTTTGCTAAGTTTGTGGTCTCTGTGACCTACAGCATTCTGCAAATCTAATGTTTACATGTATCTTTTATATCTCAGCCAGTTTTTATTTCTTCGAGCGCTGCAAAAATATTCAGAGGGCCACCTGTCTTCTGATCATAGAACCAAAGTTGACCCATCTTCAGGGCCTCGGCTCATAACATGCAGAAAATATCATTACCTTAGGCCAGGCTGTGACCAAAGAATCCATGAGATTAGAGACTTTTACCCAGATTTGGAAAACGATGATTTGTTCGTCCGTAAGACTGGTGCCTCCCACGCGAATCCAGTCGTTCTCCAAGATTTTGAGTATTTTAGGAGGTCTTGTCAACAAAGCCCTTGGATCGAAGGAGAAATTGTGCTTCAGCCCAGAGATGGGGAAGAGGAAATATTTCCAGATTTAGAAAAAGATGACCTCACTGTTCGCAAAGCTCAACTGCAGAAGAAAGAAGTGCCTTTATCGGGTGCCCCTGACAAATACCAGCCGGCCCTCTTCCCGGACCCATGGAGTCTGCCCCCAGAAATCCAGGCCAAATTTCTATGCTTGCTGGAGAAGTCCACCCTTAAGAGTGAACGTGAAAGCAGAGGACAAGTCTTGTCTCCTTCTTCAAGGCAAAAGAAAGACGATATGTTGACCCGAAAAATGGAGCTGCTCAGCCTAGGAGGGAACGTGCAACGCAAGAGCTTCTCTCCAGGAGTGTGTGGCAAAGAAGATATGGAAAAATGGGACACCATCAGAGAGGCCAGCAGAATCAGGCATAAGAAACGGCAAATGGTTGAAAGGTCAGCTCATGGTCATGCATGGATCGTGCTTGCGTCTGAGTATTTAGAAATAGTGCTTGGACTCGAACGGTGGTGTTTGGTTTTCAACAAAGCATGTCTTGGTGTGACGTTTAAGCTTGATGTTCGTGTCTATCCCCATAAGTTCTGTTGTTGCTCATTCAGGTCATCAACGGCTCGCAATCCATCTGTCAGAAGTTACAGATCTATTTGTGGAGTAACTCCAAGATTGTGTTTATTGTAGTGGGTCAAGAACACAGGTTGCTGTTGTTAGTAAGAAGCTGGTACCCCTTAGTAAGCAACTGTTCTCAAAAAAAATGATGTATATTTGAAGTCTGTAGTTGAGTAAACATAAGCCATAATCACTGACAGCCTATTTCCAAAAAAAAGTCTTATGTGAATATAAAATGCTTCTATTGTGTTGAAAATCACCTTTTCCAATTTTATTTTCCTCACAAAGGGTTTAATGTGTTGCTGCTCAGCCTGCAACTCCTTTGATCAGATCAAAGTAGAATCTATATTTTGGCAATATTTAATCTGGCTTGACTATTCATTAATGGCTATTAAACTGTTTCAGAAGGTGCGCCCCTGAATCACGCCAGCTTAATATTCTATAACCCCATTTTTTTCCCCAAGCCTTGTTATTGTCTGAATTGTCCAGAATTGTTTCCTTGTTGCTCAGAAAACAAGCCCAGTTCCAAAGAAGTTGACCTGTTTGTTTATACTTGAGGGAGGGGAAAAAGGCAGAGAACGTTTCCACTGATTTTTGTTTTTAATTCCCCTCATATGGGAGGGTTTTTTCCAACCTTTACAGAAGAAGTTTGGATTCTAGAGAGCTGATTATTGGCCCCATCGTTCACCGCGAAGACACAGTCTTTGGTCAATCTTAATGAGGTTTCTGATGTTCATCTGGTAAAGTCTTTTTCGTCTTGAAATGACCTCATCCATTCCATTCTCCTTGCACCAGTCATAACTTCTTCTTTAAGCGTCCCGTGTCTTTGCTCACCGCCTCATTCCAAAGGACCAATTGTGCGTTTTTCATTGGGAAATAAGTATCTGCAAGCTGATCATTTTCTTAAACTTAAATATTAATTTAGAATAAATGCTTGATCGCTCCACTCATGTATTGACTTCTCTGCTGCCAAGAGCCTTTCTTACTGGGTTTTTTTTCCTCTCCTGTGCCCACCAACTGGGCAGGGGCCAGGCATTCAATTCACACGGTCCTTAAGCAGTTCTGGAATTAGTACAGGTAGTCCTCGGCATACAGCCATTTGTTTAGTGACCATTCAAAGTTACAACGGCACTAAAAAAAAGTGATTTATGGCCGTTTTTCACCCTTATGACCATTGTAGAATCCCCATGGCCACATGATCAAAATTTGGGTGCTTGACAACTGGCGTGTATTTAGGACAGTTGTGCTGCCCCGGGTTCATGTGGTCACCTTCCCCAGGTGGCTTTCGACAAGCCGAATCAACGGGAGAAGCCAAATTCACTCAATGACTGTACGATTCAGTTAACAATAGTGGCAAGAAAAGATGGTAAAATGGGGGCAAAACTCTCTCAACAACTGCCTTGCTTAGAAATGGAAGCCTTGGGGCTCAAATGTGGCTGTAAGTCGACAACTTGCCCATATTCTAAAAATCTAGCGAATCTAAAGCAGCTGCAGCTGGTTTTTTCCCCGCGTGTTAAGCTTTCGACATGTCATAATATGTGTTTGAAATAGTGAAAAATGTTCTATGTACAACTGTGATGTAACCATTGGCATTTTCATAAGCGGAGCTCGTACATTTGCATGGTCCATATCAAACAATGAGAAACAGAGGGCAGAAAAGCGTTTAGGGTCACACTGAAAAGTTAAAGTTAAAAGTTAAAAATGGTTCTTTAAAAGATGAAGCTGTTGAGCTAGTGGCAGGGACCTCATGCCCCTTTTTCCAGCTCAATGGCTGCTGTAGCTGATAAGGTGGGCATGAACCTGTAGGCATCATTACATACGGCAATGCCAGTGGAACGGGACGCATGAACTTTGTTGGTTTTCTGATTTCCCTCAGGCTGTTGCAAAAGATTTCTGAGGAACACGGGTAAGTGGAATGACGGAAGCATGGCAGACTGTGAACGCCCCTAACCTCCCCATTGATCTCCTTGTAACTCTGCTTGAGGCCACCTATGCATGTGCTTTGGGTCTGGCGCTCAACTGGCTTGCAAAGCGCCCTCGGAAGCATCTTTGTGACTCCCCCCAAGGGGTTGCAGGGGCTGCTGCTGTTGTCCCTGAAAGCCCACAAGAGGCTAACTTGGAAGCTGGGGGGGTGTGGCGGCGAGCTCTAGGCACAGCTTTGCAAATTCTCACAAAACAGCTCCGGTTCTGGTAAAAGTTGGCGACTCTGCTCCTGTTTGGCTAAAGACCCCACATAAGTCAGAAATAAATACAATAAGTCAAAAGTAAAATGTAGCTGTTGCTGCGTAAGCCAGTTGTCACAAGCTATCATGCTGATGTTGTCTGTAAGTGTGGGAGGTGTTCAGTTGCATGCATCTGTTTGTCCCAGGTCTCTGAAACAGCCGCACTCAGAGCATTGTTTAATCTTAAATTATTTGGTTTTTGAAATTTTATAGTATTGGTTAAACTGTATGTTGCCCAGAGCCCCTCTGTGAGGGAGATGGGTGATTAAGCAGTTGAATAAACAAACAAGCATCCCAACAGAAAAGTCAAAACCTTCCATATTATGTAGAAGAATGCCTAAAATGTTTGAGGGGGCACAGAATAAGGACGATTAGAGCCCATGCTGAGCAGAACATGGATTAAAAAACATTTTTTAAAATGTTTACTTCCCCATAGCCAGCAATGTAGGCCACCCAAAATAATATCTTTGGGTACCTCAACAATAGTAGAAGCTACAGTATTAAATGCACTGAACAACTTACAAGCCACACAATAAAACCTGAAACCCGTATTTCTTAGGCTCGTTATTGCTTTCTAATCCACGCACACAATATACGTTTTATATTTGGCAATCGCTTGAAAAAAAGGAATCACAACCTACAGGAAGGTCGGCCTTATGTTGCCATTCCTGGACTCTTAATTCCAGCTTTTTCTTCCTAATTCCAGTAAAGAATTTAGAGAGAATATAAACAATGTATTAGCCAGCAACCTCTTACTTATGTTCAAAATTATTCTCAGTCTGTGAATGTGTCCCGAACCGGCTCTCCCACACCACCCTTTCAGGACTTGGAGGAGTTTAAAAGAAAACGGGCCATTTTTGCAGCATGAAATTGAGTGGCCAGTTCTCTCCTGAACTCTGGATAGAAATCTGATACCCAAGAGAATGCTTGAATCCAAGACCGGCCTGTTTCAAACTCAGAACACTTGAGGCACCCCTGAAGCATCAGTCTATATATGAATTATTCAGATGATAGGTAGATAGATAGATAGATAGACAGACAGACAGACACAGACAGACAGACAGACAGACAATGAGATTCAAATACCTGAACAACCGGTTCTCTGCATGGACGCCGCTTTCAGAAGTGGGCCATTCTGGGCCTGGAAGGCCTCCCTCAGGCCTCTGAGGCTCAGAACAAACTCCTGAAGTGGTGTCCACGCACTTCCAGTGCTCCGTTCTGGGCCTGGGAGGCCTCCCCCAGGCCTCTGAGGCTCAGAATGGATTTCTGGAAGCGGTGTCCACACACTCCCGTGGTCCATTCTGGGCCAGGGAGGTCTTCCCCGGGCCTCTGAGGCTCAGAACAGACTTCCGGAAGTGGCATCCACACACTTCCAGTGGGCTGTTCTAGGCCTGGGAGGCCTCCCCCGGGCCTCTGAGGCTCAAAACAGACTTCTGGAAGTGGCATCCACACACTTCCGGTGGGCCGTTCTGGGCCTGGGAGGACTCCCCCAGGCCTCCGAGGCTCAGAATGGAGTTCTGGAAGTGGCATTCACGCACTTCCAGTGGGCTGTTCTGGGCCTTGCGAAAAACGGTTAGGGCTTCAGCCGATTTGCCAAAGTCAACAAAAAATTAGCTACCGGTTCTACTGAAGTTGTGCGAACCGGCTGAATCCCATCACTGGATTGATGGATGGGTGGATGGATGGATGGATGGATGGATAGATAGAGAGAGAGAGACAGACAGACAGACAGACAGACAGACAGACAGACAGAAAGAGAAATAGGGAGAGAGAGAGAGGCAGGTAGATAGGTAGACAGACAGATGAGAGAGATATAGATATGATACATCAGTAAAGGCTACTCCATTTTTTTAGCTCATGGCAGAGATAGGGCAAGAGCAGCCCACCTTGCCAATATAATTTGAGACATCTTATAAATCTTATTGGGCGGCAGAAGAATAAGGTGCAGGATGGCCATTTTGGAAACAGATGCATAGCTTTATTTATTTATTTGCATTATTCAACCCCATGACTCTGAGCCATCTAGTTTAGCCAGAAAACAGTTTGTAAAAACAATTAAAAAATAGGATTTTGAAGGGCCTCTTCAGTTCAGTTAGGATTGGACTAATGTTACTAAGAGGTTGTCAATCCTAGTATTTCTAAATTCCGATAAAGATGAATATTTATTGTTGAGGTTGAAATGAGGGTTCCTCGGTTATCTCTGAGCTTTGTTGTTACATCTGTAAGAAAACAACCAAGCTCAGGGAATAACAAGGACCCCTCATGTGTAAGATCTTCTAACCACCATTCACCACGCTCTTCATCAGGACACTCTACAGCCCCCAATGATCCATGAAAATGAAAGGGTTGTTTTATTTCCAGATGGGAAGAAAGCTTGTGGCTGCATCTCAGAATTTAATACGCTATTTGAATTATTGTTTGCCCTGGTTTTGAGTTAATATACTGTAATCCCCTTGGGGAGACAATCTATTTCTCTGGACAGGAGGATGAATCAATTAGCTGATAGCTGACAAGATTCCTTTAACCCTGAAAAAGAAAGAAAGAAAGAGAAAGAAAAAAGAAAAGAAAGAAAGAAAAGAAAGAAAGAAAGGAGGGAGGGAAAGAAAAGGAAGGAAGGAAAGAGAAAAAAAGAAGAGAAAAGAAAAGATAGGCCAAGAAGGAAATGCTGGTCCAGGCTGAGCTCTTGAGAGTTGCTTTGGCTGATGCTGATGCTGCTGATGTGCATGGGGGCTGCCTTGGGGCTGGGGGGCACATGAGGATTGGGTGAAGATGCATGAGTCTTTTGTCACTTCTTTGAAGTCTTATCTAGCGGGGAGGGGTTGAGGGGGCAGCTGGATTTGGAAGAGGACCAGATCTGCAATCAGTCTGGAGATTAACTCCATCCTAACCGGTTATCAGCTTCCAGAATCATCAAGGGTCACTGCGAGGGGACATATAACTCTTGACTCTGATGTGCTTAGATCTTTTGTTATTAATTATAAAGTGATGAGTTTTGTCATATGTTACTTTTCTCTCCCTTGTCGTCGTCTTCTTCTTCTTCTTCTTCTTCTTCTTCTTCTTCTTCTTCTTCTTCTTCTTCTTCTTCTTCTTCTTCTTCTTCTTCTTCTTCTTCTTCTTCTTCTTCTTCTTCTTCTTCTTCTCTCTTCTTCTTCTTCTTCTCCTCTCTCCTCCCTCCTCTCCTCCTCCTTCCTCCCTCTCCTCCTCCTCTCCCTCCTCCTCCTCCTCCTCCTCCTCCTCCTTCAAAATAAATATAAAATAGATATATTAGATTTATAACCTTTCTCCATGTATACAATCAGGCTATCTCATTTATGGAATTTTCTTGGGAGATGAAGAAAGATTATTCCTTCCCCCATTTTTCTCCTCTTTTGCTTTGTTTTTGGGATTCTGAAGGAATCTCCCATCTGGAGGAAGCATTCAGAGCACAACGGATGGTCTCGTGTGTGGCTTGTTAAATAAGCCATAATAGCTTATCTCACCTACTATAGGATGAAGCTATTGACTGGTTGATAAAACACAACATCACATTGTATTATACCAAAACTGTGCCATAATTCTTTAAAATATGGGATTTGTTTCTTTCTTGCCTGTGCCTATGCCCTATCACCCTTTGTTCAATGGGGGAGCCACATAGCTTCATGGTACACTTTAGGGGATTATAGTGCAAATGTTGGGGTACCCCAGCCAATGGACAAACCTAAGACGATCTAGATTTAGCGTCTCTCCCCCCTTTTTTTTTCTCATAACTTCAACTGTGGCCACCTGCATGATGTCAAAATCTGTTGTAGGGAGGGTGGAGATTGGTGGGATTATGGAGAAACTCCTGAACAGGAAGTGGGAGACCACTTGCTCTGTGATGCTTAAGATCAGATGCAAAGGGCAGTGTTTAGTTTTTGTCCTATGGTTTTGCAGTCTATTTTGCTCAGCATATTTTAGGGCTACGGGAAATACATGATCTCAGAATCTTTTTTTTTTCCTCCTGCATCCCAAGAGAATCCTGACCATGAAGCGGGAGGCAGACTTTGATATTCAGTGTAGTAACTTTCAGAGTGTCCTGAGTTACGGATTTGGAAGAGAGCTCTTCTAAATATTGACCCAGAGCCTTGAAAAGGCGGGTGGGAATGGCCATTTCATATTTAGACCCTTTCATTAAAAATCATTAAAAGTTACGTAAAGTGCTCTATAAAAGGATAACCCGTGGAAGACGGTCAGGAACTGGTTTTAGAAACCTGTATTTCATTTAAGTATAAGGAGAGAGAAAAAATCTGATGGTAACATCTATTGCATCACAGTGTGACAGATGTGGCTTCTTCATCTCTGGAGTTTCTTAAGAAGAGGCTGGAAAGTCACCTCTCTTAATTGGTTCTCCCTTGTAGAGGGTTGGACCAAAGGATCCTTCCGGCTTCTTCCATCTCCACAATTTTGTGACTCTCTGAGATGGCCATTTCATAGGTGCAGCAAAGCATTCTCACCCTACACGCCACTAAAAACTGCCTGGTTGTAGAGCACCTAGTCCTATTTCTGCTAACCAGATTGTTCGATCCCTTCTTGAAGAAGGAAATGGTCTGGAACTCTAAAAGTCTGTCTCTACCTCTAGGAGTAAATCCTTGAATGACGTCAGTGCAGATGAGCTACAAATGATCCGGCAGATGCGTTACGAAGAGCTCCAGAGAATAAAAACTGAGCTGCGGGAACAAGATCAGCAGTGGCAAGATGTAAGACCCGGAAAGACCCCTCTTTGCAGTCCCTCTCGGTGTTTCTAAAAGACGGTCACAAGAAACTGAATTTGGGTGGCAGCCATTAACCCCGTGCCTATCAGAAGTAGGAGATGGGATGGCACGTGGGTTGGGTTCTCCTTTAGAAGTGGGAGGAGGGCTGAGGGTGGGAACAGAGTAATGGGAGATGGATTAAAGGCCCAGGAGAACTTCAAAAGATGCTTTTGCTAGCTTTGGTCTCCATATCTTCCAATAGAAATGCTAGAGAAGCAATGTGATTTTTCTTCCAATGGTGATTCTTGGCATCAGATGAGAATTTAGCAAGGTCTGTCTGAGAAAAAAATAGACAAGAATCAACTGACAGCTGCAGATAGCAAATATTGTAACAGCAGATTATAAAATTGATTAGCAGATCATGATACAGAAAGTTCATACATGATTAAAAGGCCTAAATTTTGTTGGAGCCAAAAGGACAACAGAGAAGAATCCAAGACTGGAAGGTGCAACCATTAAGGTGGCTAGTTCTTAAGGAATTGTTCTCATAGACTAAAGTGTGGGAATAACAACAATACCTGAAAGTGAGGCTAAAATTAACATCAACAACAATAGCAATAGCACTTAGATTTATATACCGCTTCACGGTGCTTTACAGCCCTCTCTACAGAGTCAGCTATTGCCCCCAGCAGTCTGGGTTCTCATTTTACTGACCTCGGAAGGATAGACTGAGTCAACCTTGACGATTGAACTGCTGGCAGTTGGCAGAATTTGCCTGCAATACTGCATTCTTACCACTGCGCCACCACGCTGAAGTAATCACTGTTATGGAAATGTATTCCTCAGTTAGGGCATCTGAGAATCCAATACTGTTTTGGTTTTCAGTCGCCCTTTTGAATTATACCAGGTAATTCAAGAGTATGTGAAATGCTCCTGAGCTGGGGGATCAGGTTAATAAAAAAATACCAGCTCCCGTTGCTGCTTTGAATAACAAAACCTGAAAAGTTGGAAGTTAGGGTTTGCGTAGAAATTAGGAAGGAATATTGGAATGTCGTGAGCTTCCTTTTTAAGAGCAGCAGGTGCATTTTCTCCTGCAAAACCTTTCAGTAAGCGTCAGGAAGCTGAAAGGCTGCCATTGTTCAGATCGGGGACAGGCTGGTGAAAAGACACTTGAGAAGGCATCTCAGGTGAAAACAGTCAGCTGCTCACTCTTGGTCAGGGAACACGGCCCTTGAGCGTTCAGCTGGAGGAGCTTGTAGACCGAGGCTTTACCTAACCGTTGCTTGATGTGGCTTTTTGGCGTAGGATTTGGCAAAATGGAAAAGTAGGCGCAGGAGCCACACCTCTGATCTGCAAAGGAAAAAGGAGGAGAGAGAAGAAATTGAGCGAAGAGCTGCGGAAAGCTCGGAACGGCGCAGCAAAACCCTGAAAGAAATGCAGAGAGACAGGTAATACTAGCCAGCCATGTCTAGCAGCTTTAAAAGCTTAATCCTTTTTTATGTTGGCTGGAATTCAGCAGCAAACTTGTTTTAATTGATTGTCTTTGACTTTACTTACACACTCGGTTGCCGGCGTATTTAATTTTCAGTTCTTCTCTCCGGAGCGATTGGATAATTGGATTCCTAAATAATTAAATGATAACAATCTAGTATCAATAAAATTAATTTACCAAATACGTCGATAATTTCAGTACACCTTTTGAAAGGAACCTTTTAATTTAAGCTTCATCAATGTCGCCGTATTAGCTGGGTTCATTTTCAACTTCCTTATTTGTTTATTCCGTTAACAATATTGATTTTGTCTCTGGATCTCAGACCAACTTGCTTTGACATAAGCTTCATTTCTGCATTCTTAATACAGGTCTTATATAACTATTGAGGAGGATTGGAGGGGGTGTGGGGAACGGGTGATGTTTGCCCTGCAAAAGAGCCTTTTAAAGATCTTTCTTGGCCTGCTTCATTTTGTCCTAGTTTGATGCTATCAGGTATCCAGAGTTTTTTTTCAATGAAATGCAGGAGGCGCTTTGTGCTTTCTTAAGAAGGAACGCACAAATAAAATTCTGTTTATAGGTAGTCTTCTACCTGCAACCACAACTGAGCCCCAAATTTCTGTTGTTGCGCAAGACAGTGGTTAAGTGAATTTGGCTCCATTTTACGACTTTTCTTGCCACGGTTGTTAAGCGAGTCCCTGCAGTTGTTAATTTAATAACAGGGCTGTTAAGTGAATCTGGCTTTCCCATTGATTTTGCTTATCAGAAGGTTACAAAAGGGGATCCCGTGACCCCGGGACACTGGAACAGTCATAAATTCATGCCAGTTGCCAAGCATTTGAATGCCGATCACATGATCATGGGAATGCTGCAATGCAAAGTGTGAAAAACAAAGTCTTTATTTTTTCCCCCAGTGCCCTTGTAACTTCAAATGATCAACTAAAAGAACTGTTGTAACTCGAGGATTGGATTTGATACCCTTGGCTCTTAAAATATATTCCCCTGATGGTCAAGCAGCATTGGAGATTTTACCTTTTAATTTGAAACGTCCACAAATCCTCTTTATGTAAATAGAATTATTTTTTTAAAAAAAAAGTCCAGAGGAAAAGTGTGCTACCAGCATTGTGAAAATAGTACATGTTACTTTGGGGACAGAAGAGTGTTGTAGAACAGCCCTGGATCCTGCTGTGTCCCCTTTGAATCAACATAACTGCAACCTTGCAAGTTGTACACACACATACACACACAGAGAGAGCCTACTTGTGAGGTCATAGGTTACCCAAAGCTTTTGCTTTTCTTCTAGAGAGAGGCGAGATCAAGCTCCTCTGAGGAACTCTTGGCAGGAGATGGAACAATCGTATTTCTCAAACGATGACGTCTTTAGGGAAGAGAAAGCATCTCCTAAAGTTTGTGTTCCAACCGAGGCAAATGGAGGCTTGAAAAGGGAAGATGATCATGAACTAAGGGACCAGAAACCAGAACGTGGGGTGAAGGATGAGCCTCTCACCTCAGTAGACAGCCTGGCTGGAGAAAGGATGGAGCCCCCTTTGCCAAGTTCCCGGTCATCAATTGCCCAAACTGGATCTGGTCGGGTTTCAGCCTCCCTACCAAGAAGTTATCAGAAAACCGACACAGCCAGGTTGACATCGGTGGTCACCCCGAGGCCTTTTGGGGCCCCTATGAGAGGAATCTCCTCACTTCCCAGGTCCTTTACGGTAAAGAAAACTGGCTTGTATCTAAAGAGAGCAACTCTGGCTAATTTCACACTTTAATTGCTTTCATATCTGCAGTCTCATATCTAAAATATAAAAAAGAAAATATAATGTATATCTATTCTTACATATAGATGCACAACCCCCTTAGGGAGATTTCCAAGAGAAATGGTAAAACTCCTCACTTAAAAGGAATCAAAATTATTTCACTTTGGATTTGCAACTATTTGTCTACTATCTGTATATCAACACATCAGCCTCAGTGTTTTAAAACTGGACCTATATAGGTTTGGGTATGAGCCATGGTGGCGCGGTGGTTAGAAGCAGTACTGCAGTTTGGCAGTTCGATTCTCACCGGCTCAAGGTTGACTCAGCCTTCCATCCTTCCGAGGTCGGTAAAATGAGGACCCAGATTGTCGGGAGCAATATGCTGACTCTGTAAACTGCTTAGAAAGGGCTGTAAAGCAATGTGAAGCAGTATATAAGTCTAAGTTCTATTGCTATTATGTCCTTGCAACCTAGTCTTTCATGCTTTCATCCAGACTAGAACATTCTAACATAAAGCAAACAACAATGCTGTATTAACACTGCAGATAATTAGCAAGGCACATAGGAGGCTGGGAAAACATGAGGAAGATTTTCAGTAGATGCTGCCCAGGCCAATGTTGAAAATGTCTCTTTTAAAAATCTTTCTTCCAGATGGATGCAGCCATGAAATACAATGGAGGAATGGAAGGGCCCAGGAATGCTCAGTCAGGGCACAGCAGGGGCTCTGAAGCTCAGACAGGAGGGTCACAACAAGTCCAAGGCCAGATGGAGCAACCAATTGCCGAAGGCAGCAAAACCAGGACAAGCCACTTACTGGAGGAGCAGAGAAGGAGAACACCTGAGTTGGACCCTAAATCAGATCATCACACCAGTCCTGATTCAATGACCATTATGTCTTCTTCCCCCAAGGAGAGAACCCTTTCAGGCACTGAGGAGTCAAGACAGCACGTAAGTTGGAGAAATGCTTCTGTTTTCCAAAGTATAGGAAGCTCTACACCACAAAGAATCAGGCATTACTTGTAAGCTAGAGAAGATCATGGATAACTTTCCTAGAGAAGGGACTCTTGAGGTAGTCAACCTGGGGAATAAATGGGAGGTTCTTCTAATGAGTCATAAATGCGAGGGAAGAGTTGGACTTGAAACAGTTTTCTAGGACTCTCTGTGGCTCAGAAGACTTTCTCTAGAGAGGTCAGAAGAGGGTTGGAGAGTGCCAGAGCTTATGGAGAACAGTTTGATGGGACAAGAAGTAGCTTCAGTGGTTAATCCTGCAGGAAATGCCTTCTTAGTTGCACCACTCTGTGACAATTAGTCCAGGATGGTCTCAACTCTTGTCTGTCAAGGACTGTTATATTTCTTGGACATCTCTTAGTTTAGTGCAGGGGTCTTCAAACTTGGCCCTTTTATGACTTGTGGACTTCAACTCCCAGAATTCCTCAGCCAGGCACTGCCTGGCTGAGGAATTCTGGGAGTTGAAGTCCACAAGTCATAAAAGGGCCAAGTCTGAAGACCCCTGGTTTAGTGTTTGGATTGATTTCTATCACTTCAAACCACATGAAGGTTCTTAAATTACTTAAAATGTCAGGAGAGACGGGACATAAATAGTGAATGCTCCAGCTGTGCCTGAAACAATCTAAAAAGACTAGCTAAGGTAATGTGAATGAATGACTGTTGACATTCTTTCTTTGGTATCTTCCTCCTCCTCCATTTTTTAGGAGCAATACAGCGATATGAGAATCAGTATAAATCAGAAACCAGGCAGCAGTCGTAGCTTTGGATTTGCCGTGTACCAGAATCCTTCTGGTGTCTTTGTAAAATCAATAGAAGAAGGTAAACAACAGTATTCAAGTCTTGCACTTTCCTTGAGGAAGGGAAGGGAAGAGAAGGGAAGGGAAGGGAGAAAATGGAAAAGGAAAAGGAGAAAGGGGAGGAAAGAATTCAGCTTGCAAGAATGTGAAAAAACAAAGACTGTGGACATGCAAAGTTGACTTGCTTTTAGGATCTGCTGGTTCCTTCTAAAGCCCCAAATGCAAATATTCAAATGCAGGACCATCTCATCTCCTAACAGCTTTTACTATGGATCTCAGGGCTATGCAAGAAATTCTGGGCTAACTTTCCATTCTGGAGTGTCTCGTTCCAACATTGATCTCCCCCCCCCCAAGAATATTTCATAAGAAATATCCCTTTCTTGGTGTCACACAAACTTTCATGGCACCCTCCAGCATTCCAAAGGGGCACTTTTGCAAAGCCTTGTTATTTGAGCTCAGAGCATTACTTCACCCCCATCGCTTTCCCACACCTGCTCCAAAGGGCGCCAATACAGCCAATACGACCAATGACCCCAAATCTTGAAAGCAAATTTCCTTAAAACTTTAGGAGAGAGTTGCTTGGACTAACATGCTTTGCAGTCTGATGCTGGGTATATGGAGGTTTTATGTGACTTCATTGGCCTTTCTCTCAACAGGGAGCCCTGCAGATTTTTGTCAGTTGAAAGTTGGGGATGAAATCCTGTCCCTCGGGGGCACCAGTGTTTCACACCTGGAGCAGGGCGAGTGGGAAGCCGCCATTTGCCAGGCCCTGGAAAATGGATGCCTTATTATGGACGTGAGGCGGCATGGAAGGAAGGGTGCGTGTTTACTTGCACTGAGTGCAGTGTGAGTTGTCTCCTCTTTCCTCTAGGTTGTATTATGGTGGATGAGTTCTGAATTCTCACAGCCTTCAGCAGGAGCTGGTGGTTTGTTTCCATTAAAGTATCTACAGTTAGTATTTCTGCTTTTGTTAAAAAAAAAAAAGCAGCATTTGTGGCAAGAAATATATTTATTATTTTCTCATCGTTGCATGAATTAGACTGTAACCAGCTGGTTGAGCAAGTTTACTTTCTAGAAATTGGGAAGTCATTTCCTGGAGTAAGGATGTTCTTTGGAAAGAGTTGATCTCAATGTACTTTGATTTTGTCTATGCCCCCATTCATTAGGCAACGATATGTGTGAAGACTCTAAGATCAACTCTACTTCCCAACATTTTGAAATTCTTCTAATTTAAAATAAAGTTGCTGTTAGTAAACTTGCTATTTATGGTGCAAGCTTTTGACTAATTATTGCTTTGGGCAAAAGGTGGTCTATAAAATAGTTGCTGTTAGTTAACTTGCTTTTATTGTGCACACTTTTGACTAACTCTTGCTTTGGGGAAAAGGCGGTCTATCATAAAAAGCCCTAATAGGATACTGTATTCCACATTAACACCCCAAATCACTCCTTCCTTCTCCTGTCCTCTGTTATATTTTTTTCTCCTCTTTATGTGTTGTTTGGATGTATTTTTGTCAATTCCCTTTACACTTTGACGTTCCCCCTGTCTACCTTTCCAATTTCTTTTGATCTCCACATATCAATCAGATTGGGGCAAAGACCAGCCTTTCCCGCCATTTGCAAGGCACAAAATCCTCAATCTTACCAGTATGGCTACCAAAATTATAGGTACATCTGAAAACAAATGGATTGATGCCACATCGGGAGATCACGCTTCAACGCAAAGTCAACAGATGTCCAAAAAGGAGTTGCACAGCCATTTGCAGAATGATGTAAGTTATGGACCTGTCCCTCCAGAAGAAAGTGTTCACAACTTCTAGTCATGGGTGATTCCAAGATGCAACACTGTTCTTTTACCCTTAAACCTGGGGTGGGGGAGGTGTCTTCATCTCCTTCTGTAGGGGTATTAAAGTGATCTGGAGACAGAAGAGTATATTCAATATTTTGAGAGCCATTTTGGGGTAGTGGTTAAGGACATTGAGCTAGACACTGGGAGACTGTGAGTTCTAGTCTTACTTTAGACATGAAGCCAGCTGGGTGACCTTGGGCCAGTCCCTAAAATTGCAGGGACTAATCCAAGCAGTAGCCAAGGAGTCACACGAAGGTGACACAAAGGCATGCATGCATGCACAACCACAAACACATACAAAGAGAAAGAGAGAGAGAGAAGCATTTGCTTTAAATTGGGATCATGAGAATTTTTCTTCAAATTCTGCTCTGCCACTCCAAAATCAATTCCAGCTGTCAGGTTAATCTGCCAAAGAAAATGTGTTCTTAATCTTTTGTAAATTTTAATCTGTTTTTACATTTCTAATTGTTTTTGGGTTATGTTTCATTACACTGTAAGCCACCCAGAGTTGTCTTGATCTGCCTGATGGGCAGATATAAGTTTAATAAATATTAAATAATATTTAATATATAACATTTTATTTACTATAATATAAAATACAGATTATTTGTAAATTCTAATAAATAAATCACCAGGCCAAAGAACAGCATTTCTAATGCAAAGCTACAAGACTTTAGCTTTGGAACGTGGGCAGCCCAATCAGATGTTGGCTCTGTGTTTGGTCAAAGAGTCATTAACAGTCCGTAAAGGGGGTGTCCAATCCTGCCAGAGTGAAGACAAGGAGTTCTTAGTGGATTAGAGGCTAAAACATATGAAGAAAGGTTGCAGGAATTGGGTATGTCTAGTCTAATGAAGAGAAGGACGAGGGGTGACATGATAGCCATGTTCCAATATCTCAGGGGTTGCCACAAAGAAGAGGGGGGTCAACTTATTTTCCAAAGCAGCAGAAGGCAGGACAAGAAGCCATGGTTGGAAACTAACCAAGGAGAGAAGCAAGGCAGCTGGTGGTTTGGTTTGTCAGATGAGTCAAAGTCAGGTATTACCTTTTGGAAGTGAAAGAAATTAAAGCCATCCTCTGCTAATTTTCTGTTTCCAGGGTTCCGAAACAAAAGTCAATGGAATGCAGGATGATGCCAGCTGCTGTGAACAAAAAGGTAAAACTATACAGTGCACTTGAAGTAAGAGAGCTTATTATTAGTTAAGCTGCAGAAAGGGACCGGTTCTATAAAAAGTAAAAACAAAAAAATATCATTAGCTGCTAATAAAAACACAGTGGCTTTAGAAATACAGGCAGAGATGCACAAAGTCAATAGCAAAAGGAAAGAGGTTTTTACCTGCTTTGAATCATCTGCCTTCCAACTCCATTTTTACCTGCTGGGCAGGTTAACAGCCTCTTCCAGAAGAATGGGTAAGGGGTCTTCAAGCTTAAAAAAAACACCTCTGCCTCCTGGCCAGGTATATTTGTCTGTGTGCCTTATAAGATTTGGGCTTCTTTTTTTAATGTTAGCCTTTATTGGAAAATAAAAGAAGGAAAACATAAGCTGTAACCTAATACTAGCCTGCATTGTCTGCTAGAACTGTGGGTGATGGTCAGAGAGCAGAGGTCTGTTTCTTTTCAGCCCAGCTTACAGTACAGCTTGGGAGCAAAATTGCAGCCATCCCGGAGGGATCTTTTAAGAGTGACCATCATGGCAGTTGCTCCCCTGCTTATTGCTGGCCTGGAAAACCTCTTTAAATTGGGGTGAGCTCCTTCCCAATGAATAAAACTTGAAAAGGAGTTGATTGAGAAGATCTGCCTGTCCTCCAAAGAGCTCAAGACCCTGTGTAGAGTTGCCACATCAAGGGGTTTAGGAGTCCTTGGTGTTCTCTGAGTTTGATTGTTTTCTTGCAGATGTTTCATTACCCAAGTAGGTAACATCATCAATAGTGACCCTACTATTGATGATGATGTTACCAAGTTTGGGTAATGGAACATCTGCAAAAAAAAACACAACCCAGCTCAGAGAGCACCAAGGACTCCTCATTTCAACCCTGAGCTACAAACAGTCTCCTTTACAAGTGGCTTAGGCTGAGAATAGCATTGGGGTCAGGCAACTTTGCTAGGGCAAAATTGGCACTCGGACCTGCCCGGTTGCAGGAACTGCCGGTTTGGCTCTGATCTGGTGATGCTTCAATGGGTCTGGGTTAGTGAAGAGCAGAGCTTTGATTTAGGCTCTGAAAAATCAGGTCCCCCCTATCCCCAAAGCGATGACCCATTTGTTTGAATGCAGTCAAGCCAATGCCTGTCAATGTGGAGGAACGGTGGCTCAGTGGCTTAATGATACTGGAGAGATAGTCTCAGCTCCAGCAGTTTGAGCCCTGGCACTGCATGGTGGGGTGAGCTCCTGTCACTCGCTTCAGCTCCTGTCCACCTAACAGTTCAAAAGCATGTTCTATGCAAGTAGATAGATAGGTACCACTTTGGTGGGGAGACGAGCTGGTGCTCTGTGCAGGCAGTCAGATTCCAGATGGCTCTGAACCTTCCCGCTTGTGGTGCCCGCTTGTGAGGCAGCTCTGGGAAGGAAGAGGGCCTTTGGTGATGCTGCAGGACGAGCCGCTCGTCTTTCACTCTGGTGCGAAGGCAACTCGCCCTCCTGTGGCGCACCTTGGGAAGCGCGCAATCATGTGCTATATCAGGACCTTGACCTTGTCAAGCCGAACTACTACTCTGCAATAGCATTGTGGTTTCCTGGCCACTGTAACAATGCCATACAACAATAATAATACCTTGGATATTTTCAATAAAATCAGACCACACCACACTGACCTTTTTGTATCTCCGTATTTTTTTTCCCAAATAGACACAGAACCTATTTCTTTGAAAAACTTAAAAAGGCGATCCCAGTTTTTTGAACAAGGTAAAAGCAATCAGCATTCCCCCCCCCCCCAAAAGCTAACATTTCATGTAATTTCATGAAATTGTGCCTCCCCTGCCTTCTCTTAATCAGTCTCTGGTGTTGGGTTCTATCATGCCAACTTTCTTAATCTCTTTCCATTCTTTTCCCCAGGAGCATCAGGTTCCCTTTACAATTCACAAGTGTATCTCTGTGGTAATGGGATTTGTGTGTTCCTTTTCCCTCAAACCTTTGACACTCTTGATAAGTTCAAATCCTGTTCGTAGTGAGCACCAAATGCAGTACGGCATATTTTCATTCGATTCGTAATCTTTTCTCCTACGTGCTGGAACTCAGCAAACCTGTGTTATGTAAAATGACCAGGCTGAAAGAAATGATCAATGTTAAAGTCATCTGTGTGGAATAGCTAGGGTTAAGGAATAGATGTCTTATCTCCATGGGACAATTTTAATCCTTCAAAAACTAAAGGAAGCGATTTGGCCTAGGAATCCTATACCCGAGTTCTTAAAAGCTGCTAGGAGTGTGTTTTGCATGCCACACCTCACCTTTTTCACCCTCACTTCAGAAACCTGTGCTTGTTTTATTTGTTATACGTGGAATGTTTTGAAGTGATGAAGACAATATTTCTCACTGATGTTTGTATTGTGTATTAGTCAAAGGTCTTTTTCCCCTCAATGTTATTTTACCATTGTCTCCGTTTCTTCAGAATAATGTTTCCATACAAAGGATGAAAGGCCCATCATAGTCCTAACCATATCTTGCCCTCAGCATCTCTCCCAGGCGCTCTTTTATGGCAAGGCTTTGTGCGCAAGCTGGCAAGGTCTTCAGAAATGCACGCCAAACTTCCCTAAATGCAGAATGTAACTTTATCACAAAAGACAGAAAGACAGAGACAGACAGACACACAGAGAGAGAGAGAGAGAGAGAGAGAGAGAGAGAGAGAGAAAAAGAAAGAAAGAAAGAAAAAGAAAGAAAGAAAGGAAGGAAGGAAGGAAGGAAGGAAGGAAGGAAGGAAGGAAGGAAGGAAGGAAGGAAGGAAGGAAGGAAGGAAGGAAAGCAGAAAACTGCAAGTTGACTTCTTTGTGCAATCTTTTCCCCAGTTTTTGCATAAGGAATGCATATTGTTTGAGACTGTTTTTAATTTAGTTTTTCTGGGCCAGTTGAACACACACACACACACACACACACACACACACACAGTATAATGGAAGCTTTATACTGAAGAGTGGAGTTGTATCACATCACTAAGTCTTCTCAGCAGGATCACCTAAAAGTTCAAATATAATTTTAACACAGTCAGTTGGGAAGCACTGATGGATGCCAACACTGTTTCTCAAAATGTCTGGCATGGGAAGGAAGGTTTGGCCAGGCAAGGGGGTGACTCAGGCTAGTGGGGACGGAAGTGGGGAAATGAGGGCTGACGCTGCAGGAAGGGGCAAAGAGGAAGTCCGGGTCTGTGCAGGAGAACCATAGAGTGCAGTACCACAAAGAATTTTGGGAGGCCCTGGATCTGGGGCTAGAGGGCCAGGTGTGTGTCCCAATCTATCCATTCTGGAAAAATAAAAGAAAATGGATTATAAAATGAACAGTTCTTGAAGTTTGTGCCTCTTCAGGGCTGGGATTTTTCCATGAGGTACCTCATGTGAAAAGTATATGACAAGGGTCAGCTGGAACGCTGGGGCTGAATTCCATTTCTGTCTCATATGAATGTTTTTGGATAAACTACTTATCTGTTAGCCTTGAACTTTGCCTCAATGAATGTGGCCATTGCAACAGTTGATTTCATAAATAAATGTACCCAGCTCACTTTCTTCCAAATTGCTCAAAATTCTAGATTAGTCCCCATCAGCCTACCAAGGTTGGTGTGACATGTTTGTTTTTGAAGACCACACATTTTTGATTGGTTGGGGATTGGGATATAGTTTTGCGAAGAAGAGATAGTTGGAAATGATACAGGAATGTGAATTCCCCAACAAAACAGTATACTACCGTAGCATTCTTGGAAATCTTCTTGAACTGTCTTCTCAGAGTTTTATTTTTGGTGCCCTGGCATAATAATCAAGGAGGCTACCATCAATACTTGATTGTTGTCTACGTGTGGCAGACTTGACTAGAAAAATGTGCAATTCATGGTGTAGGGATGAAACCAATGCAGGTAATCCTCAACTTACGACAACTTCTGCTGGTCAGCGAGAGAGCTGTCAAGTGAATTTTGCCCCATTTTACTACCTGTCTTGTCACAGTTGTTAAATAGTCACTGCAGTTGTTAAGTGAGCAAAACGGTTGTTAAGTGAATCTGCCTCTCCCATTGACTTTGCTTGTCAGAAGATCGCAAAATGTGAGTCAGTTGCCAAGCAGCTGAATTTTGATCACGTGACCCTGGGGACGCTGCAGTGGTCTTAAGTGTGGAAAGCCAGTCATAAATCACTTTTTTCAGTGCCGTTGTAACTTTGAATGGTCCCTAAGTGAACTGTTGTAAGTCGAGGAGTACCTGTATAATGATTTTCCTTTTTTATGACCTTAAGAAATATTTGCCTGTTGGAACATGTTAGATGAGTCCTTGATCCGAAAAAGGGGTGGTTCCAGGGCAGCCTTCTGGTTTGGGTTGAAAGGATCTGTTCCAGATAAGAGTAACAAAGATTTTCCACCCTCTTCTTGTTTTTCTTTTTTTCATAAATCACCCAGGAGGTCAGGAGCCTGCAATACTTGATGTAAGTAATGCTCCATTATTATTATTATTATTATTATTATTATTATTATTATTATTATTATTATTATTATTATTATTATTATTATTATTATTATTATTATTATTATTATTATTATTATTATTATTATTATTATCTTTTATTCATTAAACATGAACCTCAGTCAACTGAACATTCAAATTGGCTGGCGCTGATGATTGACACGGGTTGCTGCCAGCATCCTAGGTGTCAACCAGGTACCTCCTTAAAATATAAGACGTTCCGAGTAGCGCAGTTTTTTGCAACATTGCTGGAGTTATTGCAGGAAGCTGCAGTTTCTTGATGTATTGTGCAAAGTTTTTGGACATAGTTCCCAGTGCCCCGATGACAATGGGTACCACTGTTACACGTTTCATCCATAATCACGCAGTTTCGATGGCCAGGTCGCGATATTTCGTAATTTTTCCCAGTTCTTTTTCTTCGACTCTGGCATCTCCTGGTACAGCGATATCAATCAGCTGTACGCTTCGGTTCTCTACAACTGCGATATCTGGTGTATTGTGTTCCAAATGGCGATCTGTCTGTATCTTCACCCTCTCATTATTATTATTGTTGTTGTTGTTGTTGTTTTGTTTTGTTTTTTGTTTTGTTTTTTGTTTATTGTTGTTGTTTTGTTTTTTGTTTATTATTATTATTATTATTATTATTATTATTATTATTATTATTATTATTATTATTATTATTATTATTATTATTATTATTATTATTATTATTATTATTATTATTATTATTATTATCAACTAGTCAGCCAGGTGGTTAGGCTAGAGTTGGCATTTGTATCCACCTATCAAGTCCTTCCCAAGGACCTGGGAGAGGCAGGTGTTCCTTCCATCATCTTCACAATTTGTTCTCCAAGGTTTTCTCCTCCCCTCTCCATTCCCATTAAGAAGGTTAGACTGGATTCCAGGTGGGTTGAATTGGAGGGGAAGCTTTATTTCCTGAAGGCTAAAACATATGAAGAACAGTTGCAGGAATTGGGTATGTCTAGTTTAATGAAGAGAAGGACGAGGGGTGACATGATAGCAGTGTTCCAATATCCGAGGGGTTGCCACAAAGAAGAGGGAGTCAAGCTATTCTCCAAAGTACCAGAAGGCAGGACAAGACGCAATGGATGGAAACTAATCAAGTGGAGAACCAACATAGAACTAAGGAGAAATTGTCTGAGCGTGAGAACAATTAATCAGTGGAATATACTTGTCTGCAGACGTTATGGGTGCTCCATCACTGGAGCTTTTTAAAAAGACATTTGTCTGAAATGGTCTCCTGCTTGAGCAAGGGGTTAGACTAGAAGACTTCCAAGGTCCCTTCCAACTCTGTTATTCTGTTGTTTATTGCCCTGCAAAGGGCTCAGCACCCATTTTTCCTATCAAAAAGTGAACCCCAGCCCAGCACTCCTGTTTCGCCAGAGAACCCTCTGGGCCTGCTAACCTTTTGTTTCTTGTTTCAGCTCCCTGTCCCACCCATTGCGGCTCCCAGCCGTTGGACTTGGGATCAAGAAGAAGAAAGAAAAAGGCAAGAGAAATGGCAAGCAGAGCAGGAGCGCTTACTCCAGGTCTGGATGTAAACTGTGCGGTTGTCCTTCCTGCTAGAGCTGCTTCTGCTCTTGGAGCAGAACACCCTGACTATAACATGTCTGGAAGCCGACCCTCCCTCAGGGCCTCTCTTCTAGGTGAAACACTTGAGGATAGAAAACCTGCCCCACCATGCTACTTTAGGTAGCAACTGGCAGGGTGATTCTATCCAGGTGCACTTGGTTACACATTTAGGAATGATCAAAGGATTTTTGCCCAAATAAAGCCGGGATGTTTTGGTGGCTGAGCATCCTTCATAGATCTTGGAGATCTGTCTAGAGCAGGGCTTTTCAACCTGTGGTACGCGTACCACTTGTGGTACATTAATGAGTGGCAGGTGGTACGCAGCCCTGCCTAGCCAAGTGTAGTGGGGGAGGGAAAGAGCCAGTGCAGGCAAAGACTTACAGTGAGAGAGTCCTCTGGAGCTGCAGATTTTACTTATGAATGGAGCCATTTGGGGAGGCTGCCTTAGCCGGCAGCCAGTACTTACATTTTTTTTTCTTCCTTAAGTGCCGGCTGGGCTCCTTACTTTCCTTTCTAGCCAGTAGCTAATTCTTAAAGGGGAAGTGCCTTTTTAAGCTAGTTCACTCAGCAGCTTGTCTTTTCTGTCTCTGGAGGCCTTTCCTTGTTTGATCAATATATGGAAGAGGGAAAATATGGGGGGGGGGTTCAAATTCTTCCTTCAGAAGGAGATGGGAATGAGAAAAAGGGAGGCAGGGAAGGGAGGGAGGGAAGTCCCGCCTTAGCACTTGGCCACCACCAGCAGATCCCCCTCTTGCAGAAGGGGATTACATGACCGGGGGACACTGTGACCATCATAAATATGAATCCGTTGCCAAGCATCCAAATATAAATCACATGACCCTGGGCATGCTGCAATGGTCATAAGTGTGAAAAATGGTCATAAGTCATTTCAGTGCAATTGCAACTTTGAACAGGTTTTTTTTTTGTCACCAAGTTTTTGACACCTTGCTAGGTGGTACTTGAATATTGCCATATCCTAAAAGTGGTACAATCGGTAAAAAGGTTGAAAAGTCCTGGTCTAGAGCAGGGGTAGGCAACCTTGGCTCTTTTATGACTCGTGGACTTCAACTCCCAGAATTCCTGAGCCAGCATGGCTCAGCATGGAAACCTCTCCTTTTCCCCTCAGCATGGCTGGCTCAGGAATTCTGAGAGTTGAAGTCCACGAGTCATAAAAGAGCCAAGGTTGCCTACCCCTGGTCTAGAGAGAAGAGTCAATAAAGGAGAACATTTGTGGCTCAAGATTGAAATGAGGGCTCCTTGGTGCTCCCCAAGCTTGGTTGTTTTCTTGCAGACATTTCATTACCCAAACTAGATAATGCACTGATGATGTTACTTAGTTTGGGTAATGAAATGTCTGCAAGAAAACAACCAAGCTCAGAGAGCACCCAAGGAACCCCTCAGAGGGAGGAGTTGCAAGGGCAAAACATAGGCTTTCCGTAGCATTTTTACTACATATTCCAGGTCTTACAAGTTGCTAAATGTCTATGGAGATTCTCAATCATCCAGGTCATGATTGTCCCAAAAGTGCTTTTCCAAAAGGCAACTGGATTTTCATGTTTGTTTGTTTATTTTTTCTTGAAAATATTTTGTTTCTTCAATTCTTCAGAATTAAAGAAGCTTCTTGGATGAGAAGCAAAACATTTTCAAAGGAAGAAAACCAAGGAAGTCCAGTTGCCTTTTGGAAAAGCATTTGTGGAAAGTTGCTAAAAGGTTGTGGGGGAAAATAGTAGTAAAACTAGTGTTGAATACTTGGCAGGATGATAAAATGGAAGAGAAAACTCCAAATAAGAATATATATATATATATATATATTAAATATATGTATATATTCTTATTTGGAGTTTTCTCTTCCATATATATATATGGAGTTTTCTCTTGGTTGGAGAACTGGAGTGCAAAAAAGAGGAGGCGGGACAATTAAGGCAATTACGGTCAGCCAGGACGGATGGCCCTATCACACGGTCAATGAGTAAGCAGTTAGGCTAGCAAGGTTTATAAAAGTAATTTCCACCCCAAAACTTTACTCTAAGGACGCTGGCAGGGGACCAGCGAAAGCTAAGTTGTTTTAATATTGTAAATAGTTGTTTTTATTGTTTTAAACTTTTTAACAATAAACAGCTGGTTTATATTTCTCCCGGAGATCGAGGACTGTGTTATTGAATATATATATATGTGTGTGTGTGTGTGTTTTCTGAGGTTTTCACGGGTGTTTGTATGTAGGTCTTTGGTAATTCGGGTTTTCTCCCACGTAAAATTGGAAGTGTCTTGGCGACGTTTCGACGAAGTCTCATTCGTTATCTTCAGGCTGGTGTCTCTTCGGCCTCGTGCTTCTAGGAGCAATGTGTGATCGCAGCTGTTTCTTCCTTTTAACTGCCAGTGGAGGTATGAACTGATTGGATGGGAGCTTGGCTGTGTTCTGATTGGGTGGAGGTGTGTTCTGATTGGTTAGGGGCTTGGCTGTGCTCTGATTGGATGGGGGGTTGGCTGTGCTCTGATTGGCGGGGGTGTGTTCTGTTTGGGTGGGGTCCCTGTTGTGCTCGGATTAGTCTGAGTTGCAGGGGATTTGAGATGGAGAGCTGCATTGCTGTTGTTTGGCTTCGCGTTCGTGGTCGTGCCACATCTTCAAGGTGGGTGTCAGTTTGCTTCATGTATGGAAATGGAGGGGTTTAAATGGCCAATGATGCAGCTGTGGTCTGGTTTCTGGTCCGCGGTCGTGCCTCATCATCGGTGCGGGTTTGAGTCTGCTTTTTGCGTGGATGTGTGGTGGTGACATCATGTGTGGTCTTCGTGAGTGTGGGTCCAGTGTCGCTCCTTGTGCTAGGGATTCGTCTGTCAATAAGGCTGGGTTTCCAAATGGCTGGTAGGCGGGAGGTATCATCTCGTTTATTCATGCTGTGTGGACGTTTTTCTATCTCGATGGCTTCTCTGATTATTCTGTTGTTAAAGTGTTCAGTTTTGGCAATAGTTCTGGTATTTTTAAAGTCAATTTTATGTCCTGTGGCTTTGAGGTGTTGGACCAGGGAGGAAGTTGGTTCCTCTTTTCTGACTGAGTTCTTGTGTTCTTCAATGCGTGCACTTATTCTTCTGTTGGTTTGTCCGATGTATGTGGTGGGGCAGGCGGTGCATGGGATTTCATATACTCCTTGATTTTCTAACTCAATTTTGTCCTTGGGGTTTCTTAGGATGGTGGATGTTTTTCGGTTTGTGCAGAATGCTGTCTTGATGTTGTGTTTGTGGAGGATCTTGCTGATTTTGTCTGTGGTGCCTTTTATGTATGGGAGGAGGGCTTTGCCGTTTTCTTGTTCTATGTCTTGGATTTTCGTGGGGGTTTCTTTTTGGATTAAGTTGGTAATCTTATTTCTTTGGAATCCGTTGGATGTTAGTACATTAGTGAGAGTGTGTAGTTCGGTTTTTAGGTGTTGTTCCTCAGCTAAGCGTTTTGTTCTCGAGATGAGTGTCTTGGCTACGGAGTTGATCTGTGCTGGGTGGTGGTGTGAGAGTGCGTGTAGATAGCGGTTTGTGTGTGTTTTCTTCTGGTAGATGGTGTGTCCTAGGGAGCCATTGGATTTCTTGTAGACTAAGACATCCAGGAAGGGAAGTTGCTTGTTAGCTTCTGTTTCCATGGTGAACTGTATTTTGGGGTGTAGGCTGTTGAGGTGTGTGAGGAAGTTGTCTAGTTTTTCTTTCCCATGTGGCCAGATTATGAAAGTGTCGTCTACGTATCTGAGCCAGAGTTTGGGTTTGTGATCAGATTTTTCTAGGGCTTGGGTTTCAAAGTGTTCCATGTAGAGGTTTGCAATGACAGGTGAGAGGGGTGACCCCATGGGTGCTCCTTCTATTTGTTTGTATTTTTGTCCGTTATAGATGAAGTATGTGTTGGATAGGCAATGGTTGGTCAGATCTAGGATGTGCTTGGGGGGGTTATATTTGTTTTGGATAGCTGTCAAGGCTTCTTGGATTGGCACTTGGGTGAAGAGGGAAATGACATCAAAGCTCACGAGTAGGTCGCTGGGCTGTAAGTTTTGTTTCTTTATGATCTCTATGAATTGGAATGAATTTTTTATGTGTGAGGTGATGGATTCTGAATAGGGCTGTCGTTGTTTGGCGAGAAATTTGGCTAGGTTTTGTAGAGGTGAGCCTATGGAGCTGACTATGGGTCTGAGTGGGGTTCCTTCTTTGTGTATCTTGGGGAGACCATAGAGCTTAGGGCATCTGGATGATTTTTCTCTGGGAATGATTCTTTGCTGGATCTCTTCGCTGATGGGGGAGGCTTTTATTTTGGATCTAGTGGTTTTTTCCAGGTAGGTGGTGGGATCTGTGATTAGGGGTTTGTATGTGGAGTCCTGGAGTAGGTTGGTTAATTTGGTTTGGTAGTCAGATGTGTTCATAACCACCGTGGCGTTGCCCTTGTCTGCTGGTAGGATTATTATGCTGGTGTCTTCTTTCAGGTTAATTAGTGCTGTCTGTTCCTCTTTGTGTAAGTTGCTTTTGGGGGGTTTGCTGGTGCAGAGGATGTTGGTGATTTCGAGTCTGATTCTGTTAGCGTCATCGGGGTTGATTTTGGTCAGGCTGGTTTCAACTCCGCATATAATGGTTTCAGTGGGGATGTGTTTGGGAGCGACTGCAAACTTGAATCCTTTGGAAAGGACATTGGTTTCGGCTTTGGTGAGGATCCTATCTGAGATGTTATGCACTGTTTGTTTCATGTGTGGCTGTGAGGGAGGAAGGGTTTGTTTCTGGCGTTCCTGTAGTATTCGGAATTTGTTGGTATGTGTGTCTGTCTTGAGGGTGGTCTGTGTTTCGGCTCTCCAGACGGCGAGTTGTTTGGATTTGTCCCAAAGTGCGGGGTGGATCTTGTTGCTGAGTTTGAGGTGAAGTGTGAGGAGATCTTTGTTGATTCGGTCTAGAAGGAATCTTTTTGTGTGAAGTTCATTTCTGATTAGGGCCAACTCTGTTCTTTTCAGGATGCGTTTGGTGGCTGCAGAGTTGGAGTGGAATTTCAATTGGAAGCATGTGGGGATTAAATTTTGATCTCGGCAGTTGCGTAAGAATGCGAGGTCACATAGAGTGGAAGCTCTTTGGACTTCGAGTTTTTCATAGGTCCTGGTCAGATGGTAGATTTCCTCCCCGTAGAGGTACGATATTTGTTTTCTGAGGTTTTCACGGGTGTTTTGTGACCTCGCATTCTACACCTCAAAATTTAATCCCCACATGCTTCAATTGAAATTCCACTCCACTCTGCAGCCACAAGCATCCTGAAAAGAACAGAGTTGGCCCTAATCAAATGAACTTCACACAAAAAGATTCTCCTAGACCGAATCAACAAAGATCTCCTCCACTTCACCTCAAACTCAGCAACAAGATCCACCCCGCACTTTGGGACAAATCCAAACAACTCGCGTCTGGAGAGCCGAAACACAGACCACCCTCAAGACAGAACACATACCCAAATTCCGAAGCTAAGGACGCCAGAAACAAACCCTTCCTCCTCACAGCCACACATGAACAAACAGTGCATAACATCTCAGATAGGATCCTCACTAAAGCGAAACCAATGTCCTTTCCAAAGGATTCAACTTGCAGTCGCTCCCAAACACATCCCCACTGAACCCATTATATGCGGAGTTTGAAACCAGCCTGACCAAAATCAACCCCGATGACGCTAACAGAATCAGACTCGATCACCAACATCCTCTGCAACCCAAACCCCCCAAAAGCAACTTACCAAAGGAACAGACAGCACTAATTAACCTGAAAGAGACACCAGCATAATAATCCTACCAGCAGACAAGGGCAACGCCCGGTGGTTATGAACACATCTGACTACCAAACCAAATTAACCAACCTACTCCAGGACTCCACATACAAACCCCTAATCACAGATCCCACCACCTACCTGGAAAAAACCACTAGATCCAAAATAAAAGCCTCCCCCATCGCGAAGAGATCCAGCAAAGAATCACCCAGAGAAAAATCATCCAGATGCCCTAAGCTCTATGGTCTCCCCAATACACAAAGAGGAACCCCACTTAGACCCATAGTCACTCCATAGGCTCACCTCTACAAAACCTAGCCAAATTTCTCGCCAAACAACTACAGCCTATTCAGAATCCATCACCTCACACGTAAAAAATTCATTCCAATTCATAGAGATCATAAAGAAACAAAACTTACAGCCCAGCGACCTACTCGTGAGCTTTGATGTCATTTCCCTCTTCACCCAAGTGCCAATCCAAGACGCCTTGACAGCTATCCAAAACAATATAACCCCCCAAGCACATCCTAGATCTGACAACCATTGCCTATCCAACACATACTTCATCTATAATGGACAAAAAATACAAACAAATAGAAGGAGCACCCATGGGTCACCCCTCTCACCTGTCATTGCAAACCTCTACATGGAACACTTTGAAACCCAAGCTCTAGAAAAATCTGATCACAACCCAAACTCTGGCTCAGATACGTAGACGACACCTTCATAATCTGGCCACATGGGAAAGAAAAACTAGACAACTTCCTCACACACCTCAACAGCCTACACCCCAAAATACAGTTCACCATGGAAACAGAAGCTAACAAGCAACTTCCCTTCCTGGATGTCTTAGTCTACAAGAAATCCAATGGCTCCCTAGGACACCATCTACCAGAAGAAAACACACACAAACCGCTATCTGCACGCACTCTCACACCACCACCCAGCACAGATCAACTCCGTAGCCAAGACACTCATCTCGAACAAACGCTTAGCTGACGAACAACACCTAAAAACGAACTACACACTCTCACTAATGTACTAACATCCAACGGATTCCAAAGAAATAAGATTACCAACTTAATCCAAAAAGAAACCCCCACTAAAATCCAAGACATAGAACAAGAAAACGGCAAAGCCCTCCTCCCATACATAAAAGGCACCACAGACAAAATCAGCAAGATCCTCCACAAACACAACATCAAGACAGCATTCTGCACAAACCGAAAAATATCCACCATCCTAAGAAACCCCAAGACAAATTGAGTTAGAAAATCAAGGAGTATATGAAATCCCATGCACCGCCTGCCCCCCACATACATCGGACAAACCAACAGAAGAATAAGTTGCACGCATTGAAGAACACAGAACTCAGTCAGAAAAGAGGAACCAACTTCCTCCCTGGTCCAACACCTCAAAGCCACAGGACATAAAATTGACTTTAAAAATACCAGAACTATTGCCAAACTGAACACTTTAACAACAGAATAATCAGAGAAGCCATCGAGATAGAAAAACGCCCACACAGCATGAATAACGAGATGATACCTCCCGCCTACCAGCCATTTGGAAACCCACCTTATTGACAGACGAATCCCTAGCACAAGGAGCGACACTGGACCCACACTCACGAAGACCACACATGATGTCACCACCACACATCCACGCAAAAAGCAGACTCAAACCCGCACCGATGATGAGGCACGACCGCGGACCAGAAACCAGACCACAGCTGCATCATTGGCCATTTTAACCCCTCCATTCATACGTGAAGCAAACTGACACCCACCTTGAAGATGTGGCACGACCACGACGCGAAGCCAAACACAGCAATGCAGCTCTCCATCTCAATCCCCCTGCAACTCAGACTAATCCGAGCACAACAGGGCCCCCACCCAATCAGAGCACAGCCAACCCCCATCCAATCAGAGCACAGCCAGCCCCTAACCAATCAGAACACACCTCCACCCAATCAGAACACAGCCAAGCTCCCATCCAATCAGTTCATACCTCCACTGGCAGTTAAAAGGAAGAAACAGCTGCGATCACACATTGCTCCTAGAAGCACGAAGCCGAAGACACCAGCCTGAAGATGACGAATGAGGACTTCGTCGAAACGTCGCCAAGACACTTCAATTTTACACGGGAGAAAACCCGAATTACCAAAGACCTACATACAAACACCCGTGAAAACCTCAGAAAATATATATATATATATATATATATATTGTAGGTCTTTGGTATTCGGGTTTTCTCCTCCCGTGTAAAATTGAAAGTGTCTTGGCAACGTTTCGACGAAGTCCCTTCGTCGTCATTCAGGCTGGTGTCTTCGGCTTCGTGCTTCTAGGAGCAATGTGTGATCGCAAAGATGTTTCTTCTTTTAACTGCCAGTGGAGGTATGAACTGATTGGGATGGGAGCTTGGCTGTGTTCTGATTGGGTGGAGGTGTGTTCTGATTGGTTAGGGCTTCGGCTGTGGGGTTGGCTGATGCTGTGCTCGATTGGGATGGGGGGTTGGCTTGTGCTCTGATGGGGTGTGCTCTCTTGGTGGGGCCCCTGTTGTTGCTAGGATTAGTCGAGTTGGGGGAATTTGAGAGAGCTGCATTGCTAGTTTTGGCTTCGCGTTCGTGGTCGTCCACATCTTCAAGGATCCTAAGAAACCCCAAAGACAAATTGAGTTTGAACTCAAGGAGTATATGAAATCCCATGCACCGCCTGCCCCACCACATACATCGGACAAAACCAACAGAAAATAATAAGCACGCATTGAAGAACACAAGAACTCCGTCATAAAGAGGAACCAACTTCCTCCCTGGTCAACACCTTAAGCCACAGGACAAAAATTACTGACTTTTAAAAATACCAGAAACTATTGCCAAAACTGAACACTTTAACAACAGAATAATCAGAGAAGCCATCGATAGAAAAAAAGAAGCCCACACAGCATGAATAACGAGATGATACCTCCCGCCTACCAGCCATTTGGAAACCCAGCCTTATTGACAGACGAATCCCTAGCACAAGGAGCGACACTGACCCACACTCACGAAGACCACACATGATGTCACCACCACACTCCACGCAAAAAGACAGACTCAAAACCCGCACCGATGATGAGGCACGACGCGGAGCAGAAACCAGACCACAGCTGCACCATTGGCCATTTAAACCCCGCCATTCCATACGTGAAGCAAACTGCACCCACCTTGAAGATGTGGCAGACCACGAACGCCGAAGCCAAAACACGCAATGTCAGCTCTCCATCTCAAATCCCCTGCAACTAAGACTAATCCTAGCACAACAGGGCCCCCACCCAAGCAGAGCACACCCCCATCCAATCAGAGCACAGCCAACCCCCCATCCAATCAGAGCACAAGCACTCCACCCAATCAAGAACACAGCAAGCTCCATCAAGCAGTTCATACCTCCACTGGCAGTTAAAAGGAAGAAACAGCTGCGATCACACATTGCTCCTAGAAGCACGAAGCCGAAGACACCAGCCTGAAGATGACGAATGGGACTTCGTTCGAAACGTTTTGCCAAGACACTTTCAATTTTACACGGGAGAAAACCCGAATTACCCAAAGACTTACATACGACACACCCGTGAAATATCAGAAAACATATATATATATAAAAAAATATATATATATATATATATATATATATATATATATATATATATATATATATATATATATATATATATATATATATATATATATATATATATATATATATATATTAAGGTGGGAGGGACTATATAACAATGATAATGAATGATAATGAAAGAAAAATGGCCTACAGTGATGAGGCTGGAAGTGTACCTGGGAAAATGTTGCAACATGGATGCGGTTCACTTCTGGGGTGGTTGTACAACTTGTTTAGTGTGCGTGCGAAGGATTTGTGCCAGGTGATTGGAAAAAGGCCATTGTCATTTCCTTTGAGAAAGGGATAGCAATAGCAATAGCACTTTGATTTATATACCACTTCATTGTGCTTTATAGCCCGCTCTTAAGTTTACAGAGTCTGCATATTGCCCCCAACAATCTGGGTCATTTAACCGACCTCGGAAGGACAGAAGGCTGAGTCAACCTTGAGCCGGTCAGGATCGAACTCCTGGCAATGAGCAGTGAGTTAGCCTGCAATACTGCATTCTAATCACTGCGCCACCACAGTGGAGCAAGAGTCAGTGAGGCCAAAATGGCTGGAAACTTTTATCTTGTCTCAATGTGTTTAATTTCCTTGCCTTCCCATCCGTTCCTTAGTCCAATCTTTTGCATGGTGTTGCTTACAAAAAGGGAATGCTTTAGTGGGTGAGTCGGCAAGGAAAACATCCTGTTTCCTGGAGTTTCTCTTTGTATTTGTAAGATTTTGCCTTGATTTGCCTCTTCCCATCAGGACCAGTACAAGCGTGAGCAAGAGAGGCTTAAGGAAGAGTGGCTGAAAGCCCAGCGGGAGGCAGAAAAAGACATCTCCAGTTCCTTAAAGGAGGTCAGTGCTCAGACTGTTTGCAGTTTGACCTCTCTTGCAGAAAGGCAAAAATTACTCCTGAGCTTGTCAAGGCCATTTCTAAAGCAATACACCTGGAAGGCAGAAGCACAGACCTGGCCTTGTTCCTTTGTTGAGGAAAAGCTGAATGTAGACGAAGCATAAACCTCAAAGAAAAGGAAAAAAAAGCAAAGTGTTTTGGTAGCCAAGAGAACTGGGCAGTTAGCACAAACCCAGCAGAAAACTCTTTTGTCTTTCCTTAGCTGCCAATAAAAATTATGAATGAGCTGCCAAAGTCTAGAAATTGTTCTCAGCCACTGTAGAGTTGAAAATTAAAATTAGGAGAACTTCTGTTCTAAGATTGAGAGCAGTGTTCCAATATGTAAGGAGCTGCCACAAAGAAGAGGGGGAGGTCAAGCTATTCTCCAAAGTACCTGAAGGCAGGACAAGAAGCACTGGAGGGAAACTAATTAAGAAGAGAACCAACTAAGGAGAAATTTCCTGACAGTGAGAACAATCAAACAGTGGAACGACCTGCCACCAGAAGTTGTGGGTTTTCCAACACTGGAGGTTTTTAAGAAGAAATTGAACACCCATTTGTCTGAAATGGTATAGGTTCTCCTGCTTGAGCAGGGGGTTGGACTAGAAAACCTCCAGGGTCCCTCCCAACTCTGTTATTGCATTATTCTGTTATGGTCTATGATCTTGACATGCATGTGTTACAAATAAACTCCAAAACAAGGATGCAGAGAAAACAATGGAGGGGACCCTCTGAAATACTTGACTGAATTTGGTGTAATTACACACCAAATGTTACAGATTAAAAATGCAGTTAAAATTAGTTGGCAGAAAGACAGAACCCCGAGAAAGGCCCATCTAAAGAAAATACTGGTTGGTTGGTTCGTTTGTTTGTTTTGGATGCACAACTTTATTCATTTCAAATGGATTTGGGCAAATTCTTCTTTGAAAGATACAGGATTCTTTGGTTCTTTCTGGCTTCAACCAGCTAGCCTAAAATAATGTTAATTTAATCAAGCTATAAGATAGCGTGCACTTTTACATAAGATTACCAGGTTCAGTCCCTGATATTTGTATTCAGAAAGAAATAATAATAATAATCTATTTTGGGTACAGGTAATTCTCCACTTATGACCACATCACAGCCCAATATACTGTTGCTAAGTAAGACGGTTGTTAAGTGGGCTTTGCCCCGTTTTACGATCTTTCTTGCCACAGTTGTTAAGTGAATCACTGCAGTTGTTAAGTTAGTAACACCGTTGTTAAGTGAATCTGGTTTTCCCCATTGACTTTTGTTTGTCAGAAGGTCACAAAGGGTGATCACATGACCCTGGGACACTGGAACTGTCATTAAATGCGAGTCAGTTGTCAAGCATCCGAATGTAAATCACATGATCATGGGGATGCTGCAAGGGTCATAAGTGTTAAAAATGGTCATAGTTGATTTTTTTCAGTGTTGTTGTAACTTAGAACAGTCACTAAGTGAACTGTTGTAAGTTGAGGGCTACCTGTATGATTTCAGACAAGTGGCTGTCCAGTCTCTTTTTAAAAGCCTCCAGGGATGGAGCACCCACAACTTCTGGAGGCAAGTTGTTCCACTGGTTTATTGTTCTAACTGTCAGGAAATTTCTCCTTAGTTCTAGGTTGCTTCTCTCCTTGATTAATTTCCATCCGTGTGTCTTGTCTGCCTTCTGGTGCTATGGAAAAATAAGTTGACCCCCTCTTCTTTGTGGCAACCCATCAGATATTGGAACACTGCTATCATGTCACCCCTAGACCTTTTTTCCCCCTAGAGTAGACATACTCAATTCCTGCAATCGCTCTTCCTATGTTTTAGCCTCCAGTCCCCTCATCATCTTGGTTGCTGTACTCTGCACTCTTTCCAGAGTCTCAACATCTTTTTTATAATGTGGTACTAGAACTTCACCTTGCCAAGTGTCTCAATTTTAATCACATGACCATGGGGATGCTGCAACAGACATAAGTGTGAAAAATGGTCATAAGTCACTTTTTTCAGTGCCATTGTAACTTCGAACGATCACTAAACAAAGGTTGTGAGTGGAGGACTCCAAGTATTGTGGAAAATCCTCTGCATAGGAACAGAATTTGCTTGTTGATGTAGACAATCAGCTAGAGACTTGGATGGTCTGAAGTGACATAAAGTCAACTCCAAAGACAGGTGGAATACCTTTTGCTTGATTTTTTTTAAAAATCCATTGATCCAAATCTCTGTTACTACCTGGACTATCTTTCCAAAGAAAGACCCATCATGTGTACCTCAATTCATAGCAAAACATACCTAACTTTCTCTTCTGTATTTAACTTCTTCAAAACTTGTATTCTTTTTTAGGAACAGACTAACCTGACATGTCCTTCTATAACCGGGAATGTACAGGAGGTCCCAACTTCTTTGTGGGAAAGAAATGGAAGAAACAAGACTGATTATCTTACTTCTGAAAGAAATTGGGAAGAGGAAAGCAGGCCGGAGTATCAGGGGAAAGATAGTGAGCTAGCGAGAAGCAGCTTACAACAACAAGGAGTTTTACAGGTGGAGCAAAAGAGAAAGTTACAAGAAATAGAAAATGGGAAGGAATGGAATGGACAGGGCACAGTATACTATGCAAAGGAACCAAGTTATCCAGAAGAAGTACCTCAAAAATCACAGGTAGAACCTGTCAAGGAACCAAGGCATTGGGAAGAAACATCTCAAAATCTTCTGATGGAGCCAATTAAAGAACCAAAATATGGTGGTGAAACATCTCAGAATCTGCTCTTTGAACCAATCAAAGAACCAGGGTATCAGGAAGAGACATCTCAAAAGTTTCTGCTGGAAACGCTCAAGGAACCAAGATTTTGGGAAGAAGAATCTCACAAAACTCATGTGGAAATAATCAAGGAATTAAGATACCAGGAAGAACCATCTCCAAACCTGCTGATGGAACCGATCAAGGAACCAAGGTATCGGGAAGAAGCATCTCATGACCTGCTGATGGAACCGATCAAGGAACCAAGGTATCGGGAAGAAGCATCTCATGACCTGCTGATGGAACCAATCAAGGAACCAAGGTATTGGGAAGAAACATCTAAGGACCTGCTGATGGAACCAATCAAGGAACCAAGGTATTGGGAAGAAACATCTAAGGACCTGCTGATGGAACCGATCAAGGAACCAAGGTATCAGGAAGAAGCATCTCAAAAGCTGTTAGTGGAACCTATCAAGGAACCAAGGTATCGGGAAGAAGCATCTCAGGACCTGCTGATAGAACCTATCAAGGAACCAAGGTATCGAGAAGAAGCATCTCAAGACTTTCTGATGGAACCTGTCAAGGAACCAAGGTATCGAGAAGAAGCATCTCGAGACTTTCTGATGGAACCTATCAAGGAACCAAGGTATCAGGAAGGAACATCTAAGGATCTTCTGATGGAACCAGTCAAGGAACCAAGATATCGTGAAGAAGCATCTCAAAAGCCGCTGGTGGAACCAGTCAAGGAGGTGTCAGTGCAAAGATTTCAGTATCAAAGGTCTGCATTACTCTATGCCAAGGGTCCCCAACCTTGGCAACTTTAAGACCTGTGGACTTCAACTCCCAGAATTCCCCAGCCAGCATGGCTGACTAGGGAATTCTGGGAGTTGAAGTCCACAAGTCTTAAAGTTGCCAAGATTGGGGACCCCTGCTCTGTGCTATAATCTTAAATTTAAGGTTTAGGGAAGAATTTGTGGAAATTCTATAAAAGCTGGATTATTAATGCATGTCACACAAAGCCATAGTATTTTATGGGCTGGTGCCCAGACTGAACCTACTATCTTCTCTTAGCTCCCAGGCAATAAATAGATGTGATTTTCCCCCTAGTTCCCAGTATTTATGGATGGAGGTTTTGTCCCAGTGTGCGGTGTGAGTGTTCCTTACTGCCTTCTCGGCTTAGTAAAACTGAGGAAAGGACTTTTCAGGGTCCCTTCATCCAGAAAGTGTGTTCCTTCCTCAGACTCCTTAAGAGGTTGACTGAATCCTCACTGCCCCTAAACCATGGAGTGATGAGAAGTTGGTTGCTGTCGGCCATTTTTCTTCATAGGCTTCCATCCATAGCTATCTTTGGTCCTGCTGTGGAGGCATTTTGTTCTTTGATGCTTATATATTTTGATGCTGCTTTGTTATTTCACTTGAAAGCCTTTCAATGACTTCACAACAAGTCATGTTCAGTAAATGTTTTAAATCAGGGGTGTCAAACTGGTGGCCGGTGGGCCAGATGCATCACGTGCAGGCCACGCCCACCCCAGCTCCACAAACGCAAAATATGTGGCGATACGGCACATGATGTGATCGAGTTTGGCACCATGGTTTAGATAATCTCAACAATCTTACTTCTAAAGGTAGCTTGCCAGTAAAGCACTAGTTGCCAAGCTCTTGCAGCTGTGTTGACCTGATAGTAAAAACTGACATGAGAAATTCAAGTCAACTATTCATTGTATTGTAGTATACAGATCTGTATTCCTAATTCAGATGTTTGTCAAAGACTAATTACGGAACTTGCGATCCAGAGAACTATATACATTTTTTAGCTGGATGATCAGACACGAGGGCCACTCCTAGTCTATGCAATATCTGTCTTCTGGTGATTGCACAGAGGATGAGTCCCATCAGCCAAGGAAAGTCAGCTGGTAGGAACCAGGAGATGCTCCTATCCTTAGAACGTTCTCTCTTCAGAGATTAGGATGGCCTGACATTCTTGAATGCCTATGTTCCTGGGCCTGGGTATGTGAAGAGCCCCATCTCCTGGTTATCTACAGTTATGATTTTATGATTGTTCATCATCCTGAGTCATTTGTTTGAGATTGGCAGCCAATCTCGATGGATGGATGGATGGATGGATGGATGGATGGATAGAAACTCTTGGCCTTTACTCTAGCTAACTCTTGTTTATGGTCTCTTTACTCCAGACATTATGAATCACCAAGACTCTCCAATGAGCAAGGAAAGTACTTCAGTGTGGACAGGTAAAAATCAATGAGTTTTTACTAATGGCGCTGTTTGGAATTTTAAAAGGAAAAGTTGCTTCCTGGCCCTTCCCTTCTGGAAAGTGAATCACTCTTGATTGATTCCTTTTTCCCCCCTTAGTTACATAATTTCCTAAACATATCCCTACATGCTGAATTCAAGGTTTGGTCCAGAGCAGGAACAAACCAGGACAACCAGATGCTGTTCAGCCCTTTAAACTTAAGCTTCCATCAGCGTTATCTAGCATGGGCATCAGCATTTACAGACATGGTGTCCCCCATGATTTGGAAGCTGCTGGAATGGCTCCCTCTGCCTTAATGAATAGAATAGAACAGAACAGAACAGAACAGAATAGAATAGAATAGAATAGAATAAGAGCAGAATAGAATAGAATAGAATAGAATAGAATAGAATAGAATAGAATAGAATAGAATAGAATAGAATAGAATAGAATAGAATAGAATAGAATAGAAAATAGAATAGAATAGAACAGAACCTTGGAGGTCTTCTAGTCCAACTCCCTGCTCAGGCAGGAAACCCTATACTATTTCAGACAAATGGTTGTCCAGTCTCTTCTTAAAAATGTCCAGTGTTGGAGCATTCACAACTTCTGGAGGCAAGTGGTTCCACTGATTAACTGTCAGGAATCTCTCTGGGCCATTTCTCCCAAGGTTCTGCTCTTTAGACTGGGACCCTCCTGTCCACCAGGTGTGGCTGAATCTCTCTCATCACTGGCTGGAGCGACCCTAGGAAACTGGATGAAGGATCCCTGTGGCTTTTTCAAGGCTGACATCTACTGACGCTGCCCTAGTGTGGGATGCGGCTTGGATTTGCGTGCTTCATTTGCAGACACTAAAGATGCAGAGATACCGTTTAATGAAAGCCAGCCCTGGACGTTCAGCAGAGAAAATGCCATTCTGGTTTTGTGCCTTAGGATAGATTTTCCTCCTGGAAAATATGCGCTCAACATCTGCAATAGATTGGAAGAAACAGTTGGCAGCTTATATGTAAAAGGCCCAGACCAATATCTTGAGATTCTTGGAACAGGAGGAAAAAAAAAACCACACGCTAACTCTATTCTTAGGAGCTCTTGAGTCATACTAAAGTTATATCTTGAAAATTCCTATGAGAAGTCATATTTTCTACCGTGAACTTATTACTTCCCATTTTTCGGGGGCTTCTTTAGCACCTTTACAAATAATGGTTAAATCATCCATCAAAGTTGTTATAGCATGCTTTGTGCGTCCAGAGATGGTTATGTATGTTGCAAGTGATAATGTCATTCTGTGAAGAACGTCTATAATATAATTTTATTTTTTTCCAGAAATAAATCCAGATCAACCACTGATTTAGACAATCCTCAGCCCAGCGGTAAGTTCTGTCCTGGAAAGGGGAAAAAAACAGGCAGAGAGCCAGGAAAAGTGAATCTGTAAATAAAATATAACTCCAAGGGGCCATGACTAATGTAGTCTTAGTAATAAATGAGGCCTTAGGGTTTTCTGTAGCCTTCACTCTATTCGGCATCAAAGTATATATATCCCTTGTTTCAGATTAGGTCTTGTTTCGTTCTTAACACCAAATTATTAAGAACCAAAGAAAGGTATTTGATCCTGGACAGATCAGAGTTATAATGATTGGAGTGATTTGTGGTGAATATGAAACTGTGTAGATTTTCTATGAGTAACAGACTGTTAACAGAGTGCTTTGAACTTTAACTTCGCTGTTGGGTAACCTGTTAGCTATTTTTTTTCTTTCATATATGTCAGTGGTGGCGAACCTATGGCACGAGTGCCAGAGGTGGCACTCGGAGCCCTCTCTGTGGGCACGTGCGCTGTCTCCCCAGCCCCACCTCCCCCCACGGCCCCCTCCTCACCAGCAGCCGCCCCGGAGAGTCGCCCCCGGGCGCGGCCCACATGGAGCAGCACAGCCAAGGACATGGCAGCCGGGCAGCAGGGACAAGACTCTGCCCTCGCGCGCAGATGATGTTGCGGGGTGCGGGCGGAGGGCGTGGCTGCCATGGTGCTGCAGGGCCGCCTGGGCGATCTGCGGCAGGTCATGGAGGCAGTGGGTGGCCCTACGGGCGGGCAGGGCAGGGGGTGGGCGGGGGTGGAGCAGGCAGGGCGGGAGGCGGCGGGGGGGCGGGTTTGGGGCACTCGGTCTCTAAAAGGTTCGCCATCACTGATATATGTAATGTATGGCAGGTCAACCAAATTGCAAATAAACGTAGAAGCTTATAAATTTTGGACCAGCTTTGCAAGGGGGTGGGGAGCTCATTCTTGTTGCAATAGATTTGTCAGTGTTCAACTGGGGGCATAATACGTAGAATCCGAATCAGAATAGAGCTGGAAGGGACCTTGGAGGTCTTCTAGTCCAACCCCCTCCCCTGCTCAGGCAGGACATCCTATGCCATTCCAGACAAGTGGCTGTCCAGTCTCTTCTTAAAAGCCTCCAGTGATGGAGTACCCACAACGTCTGAAGGCAACTTCTGTTCCACTGGTTAATGGTCCTCATCGTTAGGAAGTTTCTCCTTAGTTCCAGGTTGCTTTTCTCCTTGATTAGGTAGGTAGGTAGGTAGGTAGGCAGGAAGCAATGACGAACAAATGGTATTGTGTTGTTAAAGTTGTTAAAGTTGCCGTCTGGTTCTGTTTTGTCAGTGTTAAATCTTTTTTTTCATTTGAATGTGTATTTTACTCTTCTGAACGAAATAAAAAAATCAAAAAAAATCAAATTAGGGCCGAAGAAGAAGTTCTCTGAGCAATCCTGGAATGCCACCAACTCCCTGAAAAGATCTCAGAAGGAACAGGGCTTGTCAGCCGCTGAGCTGGAAAGGCAGCAGATTCTTCAGGAAATGAAGAAAAGGACCTCTCTGCACACGGACAGCAGCTGGATCCGGCAGCGCAGCTCCAGCATGCACAAGGAGCCCTTCAGTCTGGCCGGCAGTAGGATGAGGAGGTAATGGAGCCCCCAGGAACAGCCCTACTGTTGACTTGAGCACCCCCAATTCTGATCTCCCCCTCTGACCCATGGAGATTCTCTGGAGTCTCTGGAGATTCTCAGTGATCCAGGTCATGCTTGTCCCAAATGTGTCGTCCCCCACCCCCCCAATAGGGGGAAAACTTTCTTGGTTTTATCCTTGAAAGGATTTTGCTTCTCACCCAAGAAGCTTCTTCAGTTCTGACTGAATGGTGAGGAAATGGAAGGATTTACAGTAGTGGCCAAAATTGTGGAAACGTTTTGGGGAAAGTGTACAGTAGAAATGCCACCTTTGGTTTTAAGTTTCCATCATTTTTTCTTCTTTATAACTGTAGCCTTGTTCACTTAGTAATACTATTTTACATCGCTTTCTGGGAGACCAGTCAACTCTTTGCACCATGACTTTAATTTAATTACGTTTTACAAGCTCACTAAATGAAAGAACAGAAAAAAAACCAACCAACTTGATAGCGATCACATAACACACTGACAAATGTTCTCCTCTCAGCTTCAGTACATGACATCAATATCTGAATCCTACTGTGATCTGATTGGCTCATTGCCAAAGCAAGATGACACCTGATTGGCTCTCTAAACACTCGTGCTCATTGGCTACAATCAGGTGAAGGAAAGCTACCTGATATCAATCTAAGCAAGTTGTGCTTCCTTTTTCTGGTTATTTGGCTATATCTTTTCATAGAATACAGTACAGATAATTGAACAACCTTTGTTGCATTAGATTCTTGATTAAATTATCTTTCCATTGATATGTAATTTTATGGTACTACTCCCCCAAAAAAGTGGTGTTATTAGCCATCAAACCTCAAAAATACATTTTTCCCAAAAGGTTTCCACAATTTTGGCCACTACTGTATATTCTTTGCACTCATCTGGTCATTAGCCCTCCGAGAGTCGTTGAGGCTACTTGTTCAGAGTCACCCAATCAGAGTGCAAATAGGGATGAAACCTCCTTGGGACTGCTGCAAGGACTGTGTTGTAAGCAGGAGATACGTAGTGTCGGATCCACCTAGCGCAGGGGTAGGCAACCTTGGCTCTTTTATGACTCGTGGACTTCAACTCCCAGAATTCCTGAGCCAGCATGGCTCAGCTTGGAAACCTCTCCCTTTCCCCTCAGCATGGCTGGCTCAGGAATTCTGGGAGTTGAAGTCCACGAGTCATAAAAGAGCCAAGGTTGCCTACCCACGACCTAGTCCTAATGACCAGATGACTTGCAAAGGATATAAATCCTTCCATTCCGCACCATTCAGTCAGAACTGAAGAAGCTTCTTGGATGAGGAGCGAAACCTTTTCAAGGATAAAACCAAGAAAGTCCAGTTGCCTTTTGGGGAAGAAGAGATCCAACTTCTCTCTTTCTTCTCGGAGATGAAATGTCCCCCTTTTTCAATAACATTTTCCCCTCTCATAAGCTACCTTTGCAAGTCCCTTCTCAATTACATCCAGGGCTTGTTTTGGTTTCTTTGTGCACGCAGTTCAAGATATTCAAGGGTCAGCCCTTCGGTCAGTGTGTGGAATTCAGCATCTTCTCCTGTGTCAAACTGTGATTTTTCTGCACCTTGTCATTATATTAGCATAAGCGACTCCATTACATTTGTTGAAACCTCACCAGAATTATTCTCCAGTTATAGCCGTACGTTTTGTGTAGAATGATCCGCTACAGCCACTATACGTTTTTCTTCCAGAGGTGAGAGCTTAGATAACCTTGACTCTTCAAGGACAAACTCCTGGAGACCTCATTCCTGGATGAACCAATCTGCATCTTCTACAGCTTTATCAAGCAGCCAAGAGTTTGGCCAGCATGTTCCTCCCGTGGTGTCCACCTCCAATCGGGCCTACATGCGCACCCCGTCTTCCAGCCTGCCCTCCCCTTCCTCTGTATCTATCAAAACATCCTCCTTGCCCCACATCCCCCCATCACCTCCTGTTCCTCAAGCTCCTTCGCCAACCTCTTCTTCTCAGTCTGGGACGCAACAGCGCAACAGGTATCAGAAGCATCTACTGAATCCTTTTTGATTTCTCCCTCATCTTTTTTTGGGGGGGGGAGAGAAACAACCTGGCAACCCCTGAGATCTGCTGTGAGTTCCTCACAATGTTACTGGGTGTGTTATACTACCAAAAATGAATACAGGTAGTCCTCGCCTTACGGCCACAATCGAGCCCAAAACTCCTCTTGCTGAGCGTGAGAGTTAAGCGAGTTTTGCCCCATTTTATGACCTTTCTTGCTTGCTTCTTGCGGTGTAAAGTGAATCACTGCCGTTGTTAAATTGGTGACACCGTTGTTAGGCGAATCTGGCTTCCCCACTGACTTTGCATGTCAGAAGGTGGCAAAAATTGATCGCAGGACCCTGGGACACACGGCGACCGTCATAAATAGGAGTCAGTTGCCAAATGACCGAATGTTGATCTTGTAATCAACGAGATGCTTCAGTGGCTGTAAGTGTGAAAAATGATCATTGGTTGCTTTTTTCAGTGCCGTTGTAACTTCAAACACTCAATAAATGAGTGGTTGTAAGTCAAGGACTGCCTGTATGCCTTTCTCTGCAGCAAGTCACCCATCTTCTTGACGTTACCATGATTCTGATGTTTAATACTACTATAGTTGGCTGATCCATTGATTTTAGGGAGATTTATCCATACTGTCCCTTCATTTGAAACAATTGGGTGCTTTTCTCTGCTTTAGTCACTCTTGTTTCTGTGAACAGGAGAACAAGCCACCCTTTTTCAGCCTGTATGTAGTTATGGTGACTGAATACAAATAGTGAGTGCCAACAGAACACCATTGCATCTCTTTTGCTGTTCCTTTCTCCAAGGTGGCTGAACCCTTTCATTTTTTTAATCCTTCGATTCTATCATTTTTCTGCAAAATAAGAATTTACGAGTGTGCTCAAAGCTACTTGCTTATTCCCTTCGTGGCTGTTGTTTTACACTCAGGTAAATCCTCGACCGCAATTGAGCCCAAACGTGAAATTGCTAAGTCAGACATTTGTGAAGTGAGTTTTGACAAAGGCTGCTGTAAACCAGACTCGGGAGTTTCAGCCATCCCTGAACATCAGTCATATAAATTTGATGAATAAACAAACAAACAAACTTCCCAACAAGGCACATTGCTTCATTTAGAAATATTGTCCAAATGGCTGGAAAAGTCAAGAGGTCCTAATGAAAGCGCTAGACTCCATGTAATTTTATGTTTGGTAATTGACTTTTCAAAGGTTTCCAGGTGTGTAATTGGAAACCAAATCCATAGAGAGTGTGCTGGTTGAAAATGGACACACTCAGTGTCCAAAGACTAGACAACCGTCACCCCCAGCAGTATACAGGTAGTCCTTAACTTATGACCACAACGGAGTCCAGAATTTATGTTGCTAAGTGAGAAATTTAAGTGAGTTTTGCCCCATTTTATGACTTTTCTTGCCACAGTTGTTAAGTGAATCACTGCAGTTGTTAAGTTAGTAAAATGGTTGTTAAGTGAACCTGGTTTCCCCATTGACTTTGCCAGTCAGAAGTTCGCAAAAGGGGGATCCCATGACCCAGGGACACGGCAACCATCATAAATATGAGTCAGTTGCCAAGCCTCTGAATTTTGATCACGTGACCAACAGGGATGCTTACTTAAGACCAACAGACTTAAGTCTGAAAAATGGTTGTAAGTTACTTTTTTTCAATGCTGTTGTCACTTTGAACTAAACTGTTGTAAATTAAGGACTACCTGTACTTTGGTGGCCTTCTTTGAACCCGAGACCCCTGGGCTTCTCCAGGAAAGTGAGGCAAAGGCTACCTGAAAGCCAAAAGGCAGGGGGAAGACTCCCCCAGCCCAGAAGCATCTCTGTGTTACCAGCATTGGCAACTGGGAAGAGGCTGGCTAGGCTGGGTCTTCAGTCTCATTCGCCACCTTTAATATCGCCTGACTTCAAAGGCGTTTCTCTTGGGCATCACTGTTGCCTAAAGAAGAAACAGATGCTGCGGTTTGAGAACTGTCTTCCACCCATAAGGAACGAGTTGGGGCCCTCAACTGTATGGGGCTGTTTTCCTAAACTTAGCCGAGAATAGGAGGGTTCAATGATTTATGCTAACTCTTGAATTGCGTCATCGCTGTGTTTCATTTGGAGAAGAAGGTGATTCGTCTCTGCTTTTCTCCTTGCAGTCCTGGGCTTTTGATTCTATTGCTCCTCCTGAGGCCATGCCTTGTCCTTGTTGGGTTGCTGGTCTCCTGCCATCTGCTTCTCAACCACATTCTTGTTCTATATTTAGGTCGGTGAGTGGAAAGCGAATGTGTTCCAGCTGCAGAAACGCTCTGGGCAAAGGAGCGGCTATGATCATCGAATCTCTTGGCCTTTGCTATCACTTACATTGTTTTAAGGTGAGAGGGGGAACCAGTGAGAGGCAGGGGCGCTTCCTGCCCTTTTGCATGGCAGCTGATACCCCCCATCCTGGAGGCTTTGCTAGCCTCCCTTATGTAGTATGTGCAAGACCTAACGCAACAAAATCCCTCTGCTAACGGGAAACCTTCCAGATGGACTGTTGCTTTTTGACTCCTTGATTTAGTGCTTTTGGGGGGGGGGAAACAAATGAGAATGAAGCTTCTCTGATGTAGAACACGTTAAGATAAAGCAGAACAGGCCATATGGGTTTAACCCCTGGTGTCTCGGGCTTCCTGCTGTATCCACTTCCTTGCATACATTGTCATCACAGCAGGAAAAGTACCATCACTGCCACTGCATAAAAGTAACCAACTTTTGCCCAGATTTTATGTCTTCCTCTCTGCTTAGATATAAAGGCATATCAAAAATACCAAATTGCTAATAAGTATTGCAAATGCCTATGGAGATTCTCAGCCATCCAGGTCATGGTTGTCTCAAAGGTGCTTTTTTCAGGAGGCAACTGGACTTTCTTGTCTTTCTTTGAAGACGTTTCGCTTCTCATCCAAGAAGCTTCTTCAGCTCTGAGTGGATGGTGGGGAATGGAAGGATTTGTACTCCTTGCAGACAGCTGGTCATTTGCCTTCTGTTACAGAGTTGTTGAGGTCACCTGGAGGCTTATCTTCCACACCCATTTGCACCTCTCAGGTGACCTTGAGGACACAGATAAACCTCCAGATGGCCTCAAGTACTCTCTAAAAGAAGGCAAATGACCAGCTGTCTTCAAGGAGTATAAATCCTTCCATTCCCCACCATCCAGTCAGAGCTGAAGAAGCTTCTTGGATGAGAAGCGAAACGTCTTCAAAGAAAAACAAGAAAGTATGTACTGCAGACTATCCAAAATGGTCCTTACAAGATGTTTTAAAGCAATTAAACGTCTACAGGTAGTAGACATTTATGATTGGTCGTTTAGTGACTGAAATGACTATGGATGACCCCAGGGCCACTTAGGACCCAGATTCAAAGTTCTAATGATCACACAATCACATTTTGTGCATTCAGCAACCAGCCTACATTTAGAGCTGTTTGCAGTGTCCCACAGTCACGTGACTGTGATTAACATTTTTAGTCAGAAAAAGGCATTTATTTCTGGTTTATGGGAAAAAAAAACATTCATTGCAGATTAGCAACCATGGCGGTCGCTTTATGACCACTGTCATAAATTGAGGACTGCCTGTATATTAAATGCAATCCTATTATAGTGATATAGAATAACACCGACCCAATGGCAGGGACATTTGGACACAGTTTTCATCTAGAACAGTGATGGCGAACCTTTTAGAGACCGAGTGCCCAAACTGCAACCCAAAACCCACTTATGCATCGTCGAGTGCCGGGTGGGTGTGGCCCATTGGATGGGCGTGGCTGCGGTGGTAACGGCAGCCTGGGTGGGACTAAAAAGTTCAATCAATCAATTCCAACTTTGCAAGATCTTTTTTTTTCCCGCGAGAAGTTGAAATTGACTGATTGAACCTTTTTTTTTTTTTTTGCACACGGCGGCGGAGGCCTAAAGCGAAAAGGTTTTATAAAACCCAGCTGAAGGCCTAGGACTGGGGCGACAGCACGCGTGCCCACAGAGAGGGCTCTGAGTGCCGCCTCTGGCACCCGTGCCATAGGTTCACCACCACTGATCTAGAACATAGAACAACAGAGTTGGAAGGGACCTTGGAGGTTTTCTAGTCCAACCCCCTGCTTCAGCAGGAGACCCTATACCATTCCAGACAACTGGCTGTCCAATCTCTTCTTAAAAGCCTCCAGTGATGGAGCACCCACAACTTCTGGAGACAAGCCGTTCCACTGGTTAATTGTTCTCACTGTTAGGAAATTCTCATCGTTCCTTGATGCATTTGAAAGAGGCATATTTATGATTCTAAGCGAAGTGCAGCAGGGAGTCATTTGGGAAGGCTAGCTGAACTGAAACGCGAAGAGCCTTCAAAAGAAACAGCTTGGTGCCAAAATCGTTGCTTTCTCCATGTGCCATACATTTCAATTCTGTTTCAGAAAGCAAGACATGGCTCTCTACGGATCTCCATTTCTGCGTAGACCGTGCAGCTCTTCAGTCTTGTTTTATTCCGCCGCTCCACAATTCTTTGCGTAGCGGGATATTAACCACCCTGTTCCTCTTGCTTTCAAAATCCCCTGGCTGAGAACTCGCCTTCCGATCCCCACTTTGATCGGGTCTAATTGTCCGATTTCTCTGCACAGTGTGTTGCTTGTGAGGGGGATCTCGGAGGATCACAAGCCGGAGCAGAAGTCCGTATCCGAAACAGCGAACTCTTCTGCAACAGCTGCTATCTCAGATTTAAAAGTAAGAAGCTCCTTCTCTAGCCAGTCACAATACAAGCTTCCTGATCATGAAAGGGTTTTTAGTTTTTTTCAGAAATCAGATGCTTCACTTGGTTAGATAGTTAGCTATCAAAGTTGGACAAGGTGATCGGCTCTGAACGAATGGGTTATTCTTCCATTAAGAGCCGTGGTGGTGCAGTGGTTAGAATGCAGTATTGCAGGCTAATTCTGCTCATACTGCCAGGAGTTCGATCCTGACCGGCTCATGGTTGACTCAGCCTTCCATCCTTCTGAGGTTGGTCAAACGAGGACCCAGATTGTTGGGGGCAATAGGCTGACTCTGTAAACTGCTTAGAGAATACTGTAAAGAACTATGAAACAGTATATAAGTCTAAGTGCTATTGCAGACTAACTCTGCCCACAGCCAGGAGTTTGATCCTGACCGGCTCAAGGTTGACTCAGCCTTCCCTCCTTCCTAGGTTGGTCAAACGAGGACCCAGATTGTTGGGGGCAATAGGCTGACTCTGTAAACTCTGTAAAAAGAGGGCTATAAAGAACTATGAAGCGGTATATAAATCTAAGTGCTATTGCAGACTAATTCTGCCCACAGCCAGGAGTTCGATCCTGACCGGCTCATGGTTGACTCAGCCTTCCATCCTTCTGAGGTTGGTAAAATGAGGACCCAGATTGTTGGGGCCAATGTGCTGACATTTGTAAGCTGTTCAGAGTGTGCTGTAAAGCACCATGGAGCAATAGATATTGCTATTATAAATTGGAAACAAGAGTAGTGTAAATGGCGCAGTAAAATGTAGTAATAGCTGAATAAATTGATGTAAGATTTTCATGACTTTAAAAGCACTGCAGCATATTTCTAACTTACGATTGTGCACCAGCTAGGGAATTGGAGGAAGTGGCCTTTAAAGTCCCTCCAGTTGGAGGGAAAAGGAAATAACACGCCTTTTTTAAATTGTTTACATTTCATTTTGTGCACCACAAAACCAAAATTAAAAATAGCCTGCTTTGTGTTAAAATGAGGACTAAGTCACAGAATGCACATGGGGAAACCCGATTCTGAATTTTAATCATTTTATTTTGTAAACAAACTTTTTATGAAAAAAAATGTTATTTTAAGCCTTTTTGAATCCCCGATGGTGAAATAATGCTGAAAGGCATGCCGTGAAAGGCCGGTCCCATTGTGACTTAGGTTTGCCTTGTGATGTTACAACACCCTTTTTGTGATTTGCCACCCTGCCCTCTGCACAACAAAGCTTTTTATATAAAAACATGCTTGCAAAGTCTTGTTTGTTTGTTTTTCCTTTAAAGACATTTCGTTGGTTATCCAAGGAGTTTTTTCACGTCAAGGAGCTTCTTGGATGAGAAGCAAAATTGTTTTCAAAGCAAAAAAAAACCAAGAAAGCACTTTTGAGACATGCTTGGTGTCTCAGTGGTTAGAATGCAGTATTGCAAGCAAACTCTGCCCACAGCCTGGAGTTCAATCCTGACCGGCTCAAGGTTGACTCCGTCTTCCATCCTTCCGATGTCGGTAAAATGAGGACCCAGATTGTTGGGGGCAATAGGCTGACTCTGTAAACCGCTTAGAGGTGTCTGTAAAGCACTATGAAGCGGTGTATAAGTCTAAGTGCTATGGCTATTTATGCTGTTGCACGTTCCATCCATATCTTTCCACTGGCCTTGCTTTTTCCAAGCTTTTTGGAGACTTTGAAAGAGCAAAGGACTTTCTGATATCAAACTAAAGGCAAATGGAAGGCAAAAGGCCAAATGAGCTGGGTTTGGTGTGAACTGCTGTGGAGGGACGATGGGCTACCAAAGCATGGAAGGTGTTTCTCCTGGCCTCCGATGCATCTTCCATGCTGGGTCTAGAAGCTTCTAGACATCGTGACTAGCAGTTATCAGGCAGCCCTGGATGCCACTAACTTGTCCTTCCGTTCTTCTTCCTTCCTTGCTTTTGAGGCCTGAGACTCAAGGTCTATTCTTAGAGCTATGACTGCTGGCTATGGGAAGGCTCTCAAAATGGCACTTTAGAAAACTTCTTGTGTCACGAATATATTTCATCAGCCATTGGGAAGCTGGAAGAGAAAGACCTCTAGGGAGACACTCAATCATCCCGGTCATGGTTGTCCCAAAGGTACTATTCCAAACGGTAACTGGACTGTCTTGGTGGGGGGTTTTTCTTTGAAAACATTTCACTTCTCATCCAAAAAGCTTCCTCAGTTCTCTGAAGAAGCTTCGTGGAGGAGGTGAAATGTTTTCAAAGAAAAAAACAAGAAAGTCCAGTTGCCTTCTGGAAAAGTACCTTTGGGTAGAGAAAGACCTTTTTTATTTAAAAGCACTGTAAATGAGGATAATTAGAACAGGCAATCCTCCACTTACAACCACAATTGAGCCCAAAAGTTATGTCACTAAGCGAAACATTTGTTAAGTGAATTTTGACTCGTTTTACGACCTTTCTTGCCACGGTTGTTAAGTGAATCACTGCAGTTGTTAATGACATGGCTGTTAAGTGAATCTGGCTTCCCCACTTGTCAGAAGGTCACAAAAGGGAATCCCGTGACCCCGGGACACTGCGACCGTCATAAATACGAGTCAGTCGCCAAGCAAATGAATTTTGATCACATGACCATGGGGAATGCTGCAGCGGTCGTAAGTCTGAAAAACGGTCATAACTCACTTTTTCGGTCCTGTTGTAAAGTTTGAACGGCCACTAGACAAACTATTGTAAGTCGAGGACTTACTGTAACTGTACACAAACATTTTTTAAAAAAAAAAAAATACTCTGAATTTACCCTGCGCTTAGCAGTTTGTCTTCTTTTCTTTCTGATGTTGATAGCTGGACAGGCGACCACCATGTGATCCGAAGAAGAAGAAGGAGAAGCCTCTGCAACAGACAGAGAAGGAAACGGCTGCTGCAAATCTATAAATATTCGGAGTGGGTGTGTTTTTATAGGACCAGAGGTTTGGCTGTCTAGATCGTGTAGAAGCCGCACTTCCTCCGTCGTAAAAAAAAACCCCTATTTTGAAATATTTATAAGAAAGTCATCCCGTTCTAGAGAGTTGTGCAGAACTTTTGTGAGATTTACATTTGAAGACACGCAGAAGTGGTTGCAGTCTTTATCTCAGTTAAGCTACGCTTAAGTAATATTACCCTCTTAAAACTCTCCACTTCACTTTCTTCAATCTCCCTTTGTGCTTTAACAGTTTGAATCCGGTTGGGGAAATTGTGAAAACTACTTTTTCGTCCCGTGTTTGATAAATGTAACTCTCCATTGCACCTCAAAGCAGGTTAATATGACTGAAGAATTTTTCCTTCTGTTTTCTTTTGTATTTGTAAATAAAGTTGCTGATGCTGCACTTAGACAAACTGGTCGAATGTCCTTGCTGTGTCTCTGGGGGGGGGGGGGAATTGTGCGGAAAGAATTTGTAACTTGAGTGGCTTCTTTTGAGTACAATATTTCCAAGCTAAGATCCCAAATGCATGGGGCACACATTCCTTCTTAATTATACATTGCCGAAATTAAATCAAGATTGCGAAGCTTTAAATTCTAGATTAAAAAGTACATGGAAAATAAACTAAATGGGAGTTAAGTAAGGAGCACAACATTTGACAAACTTCTGCATCTGTCTAGACAGTCTAGAACATTCAAAATAAAAGCCAAGTACTGAGAAATGAAACGTCCTCTGTTATTTTACTTTTAGTTGGCCAAAAGATGAACTAGGCTGCAGATAGCGGCCTGGCTCACATCTAACACTAAGACCATATTGTTTCATGTAGCAAAAAGACAAGAACAAACCATGTTTTGGCTTAGTGAATTGTGTGAGTGCAGCTTCCCTCTGAAATAACAAATAGTTATATCTGAGGCCTCATGGATTCACCTTAAGCAAACACATCTATTATGGCCACCATGACAGATAATGAGCAATCCACACTGATGTTGTTTATCATGGTAAACCTTCAGGTGTGTGGCTTTATTGTAAAAAATAACTAGAAATGTTATAGGTTATGATGCTGAAGTTTCCAGATGAGCCTCTTCACTAGGTAATAATAATAATAATAAAGTTGGAAGTGACCTTGGAGGTCATCTAGTCCAACCCCCTGCTCAGGCAGGAAACCCTATACCATTTCAGACAAATGGCTGTCCAGTCTCTTCTTAAAAACTTCCAGTGTTGGAGCATTTACCGCTTCTGGAGGCAGGTTGTTCCACTGGTTAATTGTTCTCACTGTCAGGAAGTTTCTCCTTAGTTCTAGGTTGCTTCTCTCCTTGATTAGTTTCCATCCGTTGCTTCTTGTCCTGCCTTCCGGCGCTTTGGAGAATAGCTTGACTCCCTCTTCTTTGTGGCAGCCCCTGAGATATTGGAACACTGCTATCATGTCCCCCCTCGTCCTTCTCTTCATTAAACTAGACATACCCACAAATCTTGAACATCACCATATGCCTATAGCATGTGGGCTTTCTGACTGAAATTCCCTGGTTTTTTGCCAACTGTGAAGAAGCATTTTTGCCCACAAAAGGGCAAAATCTACACGTCTAGATCATGTAGAATTGGATTCAAGGTTCACATCCCTTACACAGAGATAAAAGTAGAGATGATTTGGGCCATGGTACTTTTTGCAAGGAGACTGGCAAATCAATTAGTTATCCAATGACTGGACAAAGGATCTTAAAAGGATTTGTCTTGAAAGTCAAAGTTTAGGTAAGATCCCCAGATGACATTATTTTTTTAAAAAGCGAATAATAAAAGAGTTAATATTTTATGAAAAAAGGCAACAGTCTAGAACCCAATCAAATACCTACGGGGAGTCTCAATAATTCAGGTCATGGTTGTCCCAAAGTCAGCTGAACTTCCTTGATTTTTCCTTGAAAATGCTTCATTTCTCATCCAAGAAGCTTCTTCAGTTCTGACTGAATGGTGGGGAATATCATTCCAAGAAGCTTCTTAGATAAGAAGCTAAACATTTTCAAGGGCAAACCAAGAAATTCCAGTTGACCTTTGAAAAGCACCTGTGGGATAAACAATCAAATACTTTTACTAGAAGAAGAAATCAGATTCCGGAATTTAAAAATGGCAGGGGAAAAAAAAACACCAGCTCCACCGAAAGCGGAGCCAAAATCCATGGCAAAAAAACGAAAAGGCAGTGAGTAGACCAGCTGTTCATAATTTTTCTCTGAACAAGGAGAAGACTTGAGATCTCCCACAAGTGCTCCGAACAGTTGTTCCTCACGAGACCACAAGAGAGAGAGAGAGAGAGATCCCTTTTGAGCAGGGGTCTTCAAACTTGGCCCTTTTATGACTTGTGGACTTCAACTCCCAGAATTCCTCAGCCAGGCATGCTGGCTGAGGAATTCTGGGAGTTGAAGTCCACAAGTCATAAAAGGCCAAGTTTGAAGACCCTTGCTTTTGAGCATTGGGAGATGAGAGAGTAGCATTTGCCCTAAGAATTCCACTTATGCAGTCTTGTTGGGTTAGGCTGGATTCATTAAGTTCTTTTCTCTTCAGGAACCAAAAGGTATTTTTCCCTGACAAAGGGGATTTCACTGTCATTGCAATAAAGGGTAGCCAAACTTCTCCTTCGAAAGCTGGTTAATGATCTCACTCAGTTCACGAGACTTGCAGCTGACATGGGGAAAAAAATATATGCCAGCACATCTTTCTTACTTCTGTTTTTGATGAGTAAATAGCAAAAAAACCCAAACCCACACCCCACATTTAGATGTTTACGAGAGATTAGTCATTTAAATTGTGAAAATGTTCAAAGTGCATTAAAGTATAATATGACTTGAGAAAGGCAAACCATTGACTTATTTTTCAGTCTTTTTAACTAAATATTTCTCACTAGTCCAAACATATTTGTATCAGCTCCTGGTCATCAGTGTTTGGTTTAGCATTTTCAGCATATTAAAAATGCTACAAGTTAGCATCTGTTTTGGAATGTGTTTCTGTTAGCTCCTGTCAAATAAACAATATGATATCTAATTTTTTTTTTCTTGCTTGCTTAATTGTGCTTGCTACAAAAATGTGACAGGTTTATCCTGTAGGATTTTGTTTTGTAGTATCTGTGGAGATTCTCAGTCATCCAGGTCATGGTTGTCCCAAAGGTGCTTTTTTTAGGAAGCAACTGGACTTTCTTGTTTTTCTTTGAAGACGTTTCGCTTCTCATCCAAGAAGCTTCTTCAGTTCTGACTGGATGGTGGGGAATGGAAGGATTTTTATTCCTTTCAGACAACTGATCATTTGCATTCTTTTAGAGATTCGTTGAGGCCCCTTGGAAGTTTATCTGTGTCCTCAAGGTCACCTGAACCATTTGCACTACTCAGGTGACCCTAAGGACACCTCCAAATGGCCTCAAGGACTCTCTAAAAGAAGGCAAACATTCCAAACATTAAAAAATATTCTGCAAAATGAAGGAAGCTGCATGGTTCCTCTTAATAATATATATGAATTTATGTACGCTATACAATAGTTGAAGGCCTCTGTATTGAAGTTGGCTGTTTTCTCCCTTTTCTTTGAAAAAGGTTATCATCTGTTAACTCAGGTATCTGCAGAATTGAGAGGATCATTGTGTTGTTTTCTGCGCTGTTCTATTTTTTCCCAACTCAGTTGTGATTGTATTGTTCTGTAACAGAACACACTATGTTATGCTGAACTTTTTAAGAAAGCCGCAAAGAGGCAAGTTTTCAGGGGGGGGGGAAGTATTATGAAATGCTTAGAACATTTTCACTGATGAATCTCAGGGTACTGCTACAATCTGGGAAGCATTTAACTGTGGTTCCAGGGAATGTGGAGACTTGGCCAAATAGCAACCTTCAACCTTCTTCTCTGACAGAACAGGAGAGAAAAGGAAGCCTATCTGCCACTTTGAACGTAGGCTGGTTGGTCAATACCATGAAGAAGTGGAATAAGTAGAATAAGGGAAGCCGTATCTTCTAGTGATGGGAAAAAAGTGAATAGTTTCTTAGCTTGCCTTCCATTGTGGGTGTGAAAAGTCAGCTATGCTTCTGAAACCAACTTAGCTGAGTTTAGGAAGGTAGAGATACTGTAGAGCAGTGGTGGCGAACCTATGGCACGGGTGCCAGAGGCGGCACTCAGAGCCCTCTCTATGGGCACCCGCGCCATGCCCCGGAGATGGCAACCATCCCTCTTCAAGCAGCCGCCCGCTAACTTGCCGAGGTCCCACATGGCCAGATGCATCCCAGCAAAGCTGGTTTCCCTCCCCCCCCCCATCCCATCCCTCCTGGCCTCACATGCTCTCCTTTTCCCGGGCACGACCCACTGCATCGCCTCCTCAGCTATTGGCCGGCCGTCGAGCTCAGAGGCGGCTTCTCTGAACTGCTGGCAGCAGGCTGCGGAGCCCTAGAGTGCACTGGTTCAGGGGCCAGCAGGCTGTGGCTGCTGACAGACACCGTTGGCCCCCATGCACTCACTGGCCTCTGTGTGCGGGGGCCGATGGTGTCAGGCAGTAGCCACCCTGGCCCCTGCATCGCCTTGCCCTGCGGCAATGGCACCCCTACCCTGCCTCACCTTGCCTCACCCCACAGGACGAGCCTCCTGCCCACCACCCCACCTGCCAGAGACCCCCTGGATCTCCCCCAACCCTGCCCGGCCCCCACAGGAGGAACTTTGAGGTGACCACGCCCACCTTGGCCACACCCACCCATTCTGCCATGACCACCACAGCCACGCCCACCCAGTGGGCCATGCCCACCTGGCACCCGGCGATAAATAAGTGGGTTTTGGGTTGCAGTTTGGGCACTCGGTCTCTAAAAGTTTTGCCATCACTGCTGTAGAGCCCGTGTCTTTAGGACACATCAGAGACATCCCACTTCTTTTCTTTCCTTCATTAAGGACAACCAACATTTGGAGCAACAAAAAACAGAGCGCCTTATAATTTCAGGAACTGCATACACCGCTACACACAACACAGAGAGATCTGTACAGTCCAAAATCTCATGCACTGCACATCCCTCTGTGTCGTAGATATATTTTTCCCTTGCACCTGAACATGTTCCTTGCTCATTTCCCATTCCATTATTCAAAATAAATACATCCTCAGTTCAACCCAATAGGCTCTTCTATTGGGAAGATTTAAAAAAAATCCCCCCCCCCGCTGTTATTTCCCAGCCAGCAGAATCATTCTGAGAGGGAGTCTAATGCACCATTAGTTGTTCCAGTTTTAAATTAGACATTTCCACCTTTCTTGACACGAGAGTTGGCTTGCATATAAAATCTATGTCACCTCATGCATAATCTGATGATGACAATGAAGTTGAGGTCTGCTATCTGCTGAACTTGTATCGGCAGCTCTCCTCCCCTCTCCTCCAGTCACTCACCATTGCTTTTCATGGCTGAAGGAGAAATTGGACACCTTGTTTGTGTGGATGCATCAGCCCATGTAACACTTGACTGCAATTCACAAGGCATAATTCAGGCAATGCCGAGACTTCTGATAAACACTGTACATACACTGGTATTCTAGTATTCTGGAAGATCATGAGGTCTAATATTCAACATGTTGTTCAGTAGACAAGTAAACCATGTACAAAGGGAGGGGAGGGTAATGGTGGTGATGGGGCACTACCAATCAACTTAAAGGGGGAAAGAAATGTATTTCATGTATTGCTGGTTCTTAAACCCAAATTAATGCATTAAAGATGTTGTGCTGCTTCTGCTACAAAGAAAAGGAAAGGAAAAAAAGAAGGCAAATGACCAGCTGTCTGCAAGGAATATAAATCCTTCCATTCCCCACCATCCAGTCAGAGCTGAAGAAGCTTCTGGGATGAGAAGCGAAACGTCTTCAAAGAAAAACAAGAAAGTCCAGTTGCCTCCTGAAAAAAGCACCTTTGGGATGTTTTGTAGTGTCCTTGATAAAGCTTTTTTATCTTGGTTGGCACACAGTAAAATCTTTTTGGAGGTCCTAGGAACATTGTCCTCCCCCCCCTCCCCCCCTCCCCCGCTCTTGCTCTTCATTGTCTTCTCTCCACTTTTTGGTTTTAATTTTCAAACCTTCTGCATTGTTGCATATCTGGGAAGTTTGACTGTCAGACCGAAATGAGGAACGGTTGGTTGCCTGTTGCTTGCCTCAGCCTCGTGGTTGAGTCTGGGGTTGCCCCAAAGGATGTGGGCACAAATTGGCTCAAGAGTGCAATGACTATATGGGGTTCGTGCAGGAAACGGGTTTCTGTTCTCGTTTTATAATAATAATAATAATAATAATAATAATAATAACAACAACAACAACAACAACAACAACAACAACAACAACAACAATAATAATAATAATAATAATAATAATAATAATAATAATAATAATAATAATAATAATAATAATAATAATAATAATAATAATAATAATAATAATAATAATAATAAAGTTGGAAGGGACCTTGGAGGTCATCGAGTCCAACCCCCTGCCCAGGCAGGAAACCCTAGACCATTTCGGACAAATGGCTGTCCAGTCTCTTCTTAAAAACTTTCAGTGTTGGAGCATTCACCCCTTCTGGAGGCAGGTTGTTCCACTGGTTAATTGTTCTAACTGTCAGGAAGTTTCTCCTTAGTTCTAGGTTGCTTCTCTCCTTGATTAGTTTCCATCCGTTGCTTCTTGTCCTGCCTTCGGCGCTTTGGAGAATAGCTTGACTCCCTCTTCTTTGTGGCAGCCCCTGAGATATTGGAACACTGCTATCATGTCACCCCTCGTCCTTCTCTTCATTAAACTAGACATACCCAATTCCAGCAACCGTTCCTTGTATGTTTTAGCCTCCAGTCCCCTAATCATCTTTGTTGCTCTTCTCTGTACTCTTTCTAAAGTCTCAACATCTTTTTTACATCGTGGTGACCAAAACTGGATGCAGTTTTGCCTAAGTGACTCCAAATTCTCTCCCTCCTTCTTGCCATGGGCTAGACAGCTACTGAATTATCTTTGCCTTGGGGGCCAGAAGTGGAAGGAGGAGATCAATCACCCCTCCACTTGATCTTGTTTGTGTAGTGGGGATGAAATTTGGAGGAGGCAAAGGAAACGCCTTTTCGGGAAGAAACACTGGAGCAGAAACTATGGAGGAAGAAATTGCTGCAAAGAAATCTTACAAACCGCTCTGAATTGGTGCTTCCAGTTGTTGATCTACCACCAAGAACACTTCAGGGGATGGAGACAATTCCCTCTTCCTTCATTGTAGTTTTGATCCCGTGGAGTAGGAAGGTGGTGATCTTAGTTGAAGAACAGGAGAGGGACTCCCTAATGTTTCCTATCCCTGACTTCCCTTAGAGACTCCTTCTGAAATTGACACAATCCCTTTCCCTCCCCTCCTCTTCCTCCCATCAACAGCCTGCTGGATGTTGGGCTGGGTGTCTTCCTATTTTTTTTGTGGCTGTTTACCACTGCTGATCTTGTGCTGTTCTTCCTCCTGAAAACAATGACTTATTTCAGTGCCTTGACAAGGCAGATAGTCATATGTGAACAAAATCTTGGAGGCATTAAAGTAATGAATTAGAATAGAGTGGAATGGAATAGAATAGAATGGAATGGAATGGAATGGAATAGAATAGAATAGAATAGAATAGAATAGAATAGAATAGAATAGAATAGAATAGAATAGAATAGAATAGAATAGAGCTGGAAGGGACCTTGGAGGTCTTCTAGTCCAGCCCCCTGCTCAAGCAGGAGAACCTATACCATCTCAGACAGGTGAATGCCCAGTCTCCTCTTAAAAATCTCCAGTGATGGAGCGCCCACGATTTCTGAAGGCAAGCTGTTCCACTGGTTGATTGTCCTCACTGTCAGGAAGTTTCTCCTCAATTCCAGGTTGTTTCTCTCTATTTGATCAGTTTCCAACCATTGTTTCTCGTCGTTCCATCTGGTGCTTTGGTGAACAACCTGGCCCCCTCTGCCTTGTGGCAGCCCCTCAGATACTGGAACACTGCTATCATGTCTCCCCTATTTCTTCTTTTCTTTAGACTAGCCAAACCCAAGTCCCATAGCCATAGACCCATACCATTCCAGACAAATGGTTGCCCAATCTCTTCTTAAAAACTTCCAGTGTTGGAGCACCCAAAACCTCTGGAGGCAAGCTGTTCCACTGATTAATTGTTCTCACTGTCAGGAAATTTCTCCTGATTTCTAGGTTGGTTCTCTCCTTGATTAGTTTCCATCCATTGCTTCTTGTCCTGCCTTCTGGTGCTTTAGAGAATAGGTTGACCCCGTCTTTTTTGTGGCAGCCCCTTATACATTAATATACATTAATAAGATTTCAAATCTGTGTGTTCTGAAATATCTCAATACTTCAGTTGCAAGTGCAAAACTAATACTAATTAAAGATAGATCCATTTAGGCACAAGGTGGCAGTGTTTAAATGCAATTTTTATACAATAAGGTTTTCTTTTTGAAAACTTCATCTCACCATTTAAAATGAGAAGCAAAAGTGTCCCTTTGTTTAGATCTCTATTGCATCTGTCCTCAATGTGGGGGGGTGTCTGTTTTTGTTTTTGTCACACAGGAAATTAAGGAGTGGGTCAAAATCCAGTCCATCGCAAACCTGGGTAAGATGCAGGCCTAGTTCACCTGTGCAAAATAAGATAAAGTTGAACATTTTTGGAAAGTTATATACGGAAATTATTGGCATGGGGTCACTGAGATTCTGGATTGGGAAAAGGCTCAAAGGCTCAAAGAGTGTTTTAACAACTAATAATTGGGAAATTCTGGGGGAAAAGGAATCAATTAATTGCAAGAGGCAACTGACAGGTCAAAACCAGGAATGACTTTTGGTAGCATTAGAACAAGTTTGTATAACAAAGAAAGCAGCTACTTAATCTTGCTCTGCCAATCACCAAGGATCTGAGAAAATGCAATCTTTTGTTAATCATGATTTGACCATCCCATTTCTGTCACATGAAGAAGGCATGGGGAACTGTAGGAAGGAAAACCCTGATTATAGTTGGCTGAAGATCAAAAACAATGTCAAAAATAGGTAAAAAGGTCATGTTCAGTCATGTCCAAATCTGGGGGGGAGGGGTGCTCATCGCTGTTTCCTAGCCAAGGGAGGCAGCATTGACTGAAGATGGTTTCTGTGGTCATGTGGCCAGCATGACTATATCCTGAGGTGCACAGAACATTGTTACCTTCAAGCCAAAAGTGGTACCCATTTATCTACTTGCATTTGCAAGCTTTTCAACTGCTAGTTTGGCAGGAGCTGGGACAGGAACAGGAGCTCACCCCATCACACAGTACTTGGGTCTCAAACTGGCAACTTTTCCATCAACAAGCCCAGCATCTAGCTTTTTACCAAATGAAGGCCCATGATGAAAGCCAGGGTCATGTAAATCAGGATGTTGAATAAGTTGAAAGGAGAGACATGTCCAAGCAAGGACCACTGAGATAAACAGAAAAGAAGATGAAGAAGTCTCTTATTCTGTGACCTGCACTCTGATGATAGAGAAGCATCGTATTTTTCTCATTGGTAATCACACATGTGGCTTTGATGATACATCAAGGGCCAAAATTCTAAAAGGGAGACAGAAAAATGGGAATAATCTGGACATTGGCTACATTTCATTATTGAAGTTGTATTATAAATCAGTAACAGTAGTAGTAGTAGTAGTAGTAGTAATAGTAGTAGTAGGCCTTTGAACTATGGTGCTGGAGAAGACTCCTGCGAGTCCCCTGGACTGCGATCAAACCGGTCAGTCCTAGAGGAGATCAACCCTGACTGCTCTTTAGAAGGCCAGATCCTGAAGTTGAAACTCAAGTACTTTGGCCACCTAATGAGAAGGAAGAACTCACTGGAGAAGAGCCTAATGCTGGGAAAGATTGAGGGCAATAGAAGAAGGGGATGACAGAGAATGAGGTGGCTGGATGGAATCACTGAAGCAGTAGGTGTGAGCTTAAATGGACTCCAGAAGATGGTAGAGGACAGGAAGGCCTGGAGGAACATTGTCCATGGGGTTTCGATGGGTCGGACACGACTTCGCAACTAACAACAATAACAGTAGTAGTATTTTACTTCATATGACTAACAATTTTTTCCTCTCTCCTACCCATTGAACATAGTTCAATCAAGAGCCAGGCTCACTACTTCCAAGGACCACAAAAGATTTCAGGTTGGATATTGCAATCAACTATGATTGATTGAACTGTGGGTCACTGTGGACATGTGATAAAGCAAAGAAATATTGGAATAGGATTCATATTCTAATACAGAAAATTCTTAAAAGTGAATCTAAAGAGAAGACGAGACTTTTCTTTTGGGTTTAATGGAAAAAGACTTGGGGGAAAATTTGGAACTTTGACGTTATATATGTTGACGGCAGCAAGACTGCTCTACACATAGAAATGGAAGGACATTTCGATCCTGACAATGGACAAATGTCTGCCAAAGTTGATGGAATTAGCAGAGATGGCTAAATTGATTGCTTTGATCAAAGAAAAAAAATACAAATACTTTTGTTTCTACTTGGAAACCGCTTCTGGACTTTTTGTTTGAGGTGGGGAGAAAAAAAGAAACTTTGATTTTGGGTTTTACCGATTAGATAGATTAGTTGTTATAGAAATGGCTAGTTTAAACTATTATGTAAAAGTAAAAAATTGAGGTTTGATGTTAATGCCTTATTCTACTGCACCAAAGGGAGTTAGTTGGAAGTCAATGCCTTTTCTTTCTTTCTCCCCTTCTTTTTCTCACTCTTCCCATCCCCTTTCCATTCCCTACTACTGTATCTGCTCTTGTTTTTGTTTTGGTATGTTATAACACATACTAATAAAACTGTCTAAATTGGAACTGTGGGTCACTTCTAGAGTTGGAAAAGGCCTCAGTTCAAAGAGCTTTTAACAATAATTGGGAAAGTTGCTGCTTGTTGAATAGCCCACAATAGATTGGTTTCACACATTACATACAATGAGTGAATTTACATAGGACAGAAAGAAAAACTCAACAAACCATGTTGGTGCAAATACAATATGTGAACAAAACCTTAAGTTGCAGAAATTGTTACTTTGGAAAATCATTCCTCAGAAAAAAACGGTTTTGTTTTAAAAAACAACAACAATGTATTAATAGTCCTGTAACTGAATTTATATACTTCCTCTTTTTTTTCTTTTTAAAATGATGTGTCATAGTGACTTGGATTTAAATATTGTATTGATTGGTGATAGATACGGTGCTTAAAATGAGTTGCCATGAAACTGTAATATATCCTTGACTGTTTTTTAAATCAATACAAACAGTGTTTACAGCCAAGAAATAACTTCACATTATTCAGCTGAACGAGGCAGAAACCACAGAAGTCAATAGACAAAATCCATGATCCTGGCTTTCTTTGTGTGAAAGAAAAAAGGATTCCAGCTAATTTGCAGACTGCGTACACGCAGATGTTAAATTCTAGAACTCTTTAGGGGAAAGAAAGAAAGAAAGAAAGAAAAAAAGAAAGAAAGAAAGAAAGAAAGAAAGAAAGAGGAGAAGGAAGGAAGGAAGGAAGGAAAGAGAAAGAAAGAAAGAAAGAAAGAAAGAAAGAAAGAAAGAAAGAAAGAAAGAAAGAAAGAAAGAAGGAGGAGGAGGAGGAAGAAAGAAAAGAGAAAGAAAAAGAAAGAAAGAAAGAAAGGAAGGAAGAGAGAGAGAGAGAGAGAGAGAGAGAGAGAAAGCAGAATTATAATTCCTGGCCAGTCTCTAAGGGCTTGTCACAAAAAAGAGGGGCCTCAAAAGCACCTGAAGGCAAGACAAGAAACAACAGATGGAAACTTATTTAGGTTGGAGAGACCCAACCTTGAACTAAGGAGAAATTTCCTGGCAGTGAGAACAATTAATCAGTGGAACAGCTTGCCTCCAGATGTTGTGGGTGCTCCAACACTGGAAGTTTTAAAGAAGAGATTGGACAGCCATTTGTCTCAAATGATATAAGGTCTCCTGCCTGAGTAGGGGGTTGGACTAGATGACCTCCAAGGTCCCTTCCAACTGTGTTATTTTCCATTTCTAATATTTCCATCCCCCAAATACCAAAACATAATGCAAACATATAGGAAACAGGAATTAAGGATGGATAATAATTCATTGTTTCAAATTGCAAGAGAATGCCTTTTCATTTGCATTAGGGTTTCTTTTTTTCCTTTAAAAATAAATAAATAATAACACCTGAAGCATTGCATTTATCTTCCATGAGAAGCAGAACTGCAGCTAAATCTCAGGCTTAGCAAAAAGGCAGTGATGGCGGTTTGGTCCAACTTATACCCATTGATTCGCACTTTGGTTTGCTTTACAGCCTAGCGTGGGGTATATGCCCAGCCAATTGTCATTCATTCTGCAAAAGTTAGTTAAAGAAACTGCTGCCTAGCTCAATGTCTAAGCCCAGGGACTAAACAATTCAACATGGGCCTTCATTTCCTTTCTGTCATAATGCTGCCTTGAATTGGAGAGAACTACTGAAAGAGGGCATGTCAAATGATGGTGGCAAAATCAAGCAGCTTTTCTCTGCAAGCAGAGAAAATGTTAGCCTTTGACCAAAGCCAGCGGATTTGGGACAAGAGGCCATCTGTATTATTTTGAGAGAGTGTAGAGCACGGGTGTCAAACTCGATCGCGTCACGTGACATATCGTGACGTATCGTGTCATTTTTTGCTTTGGCGGAGCTGGGGTGGGCGTGGCCTACACGTGACACATCCAGCCCTCAGGCCATCAATTTGACACCTCTGGTCTAGAGCATCTGGGAAGTCCCAGACATCTTAGCTATTATTATAAGTGCCCCCTCTTTCCTTTTTTCCCCCCTTTAATGACTCTGTAATCCCTTGCATTGGGGTGGAGTTGTGCTGACTGAATGGATCTCAGTGTTTACTGGCTGGATGCCCTTCCTGACACCTATCTGGAGTTCTCAGCAGATATTTTCTTTTTGCGCTCAGAGAGAAATATCTGCCTCTATCAAGCATTGAACTCACAGCTGCCTGATTGTGAGGCAAGAGCTCCACCTCTAGGCCACCACGCTACTCAAGTGCCCCCTCTTTCCTATTTTTAGCAAATGAAATAGTGTTATATTTAACTATATATATATATATATATATATATATATATATATATATATATATATATATATATATATATATATATATATATATATATATATATATATATATATATCCCTTTCACTGTTGTTATGGCAACAGACCGTATGCATGCTTAAATTGATAGAACTTTATATAAAGTCAGATCAATAATATGTCCTAATATGTCTATGTCTAATAACTAGAGTTTCTGTTTATGCAAATATATAAAGTTGAAGATATTCTCTTGTGAGTAACAAATAAACTTTTTAAAATTCCACAAGCATTCTTTCGTATGTAATCCATACAGTTTCTTCCCAGTTCTCTCTCAGCTGCACATAACCATCGCAGAATTCACTCTCAGGATAAGTAACATTACAGAAAAGCTTAGAAAAAGATTGGAGTTTAGTGGGATAGATTGCTCATAACTGAATATAACTGAAATGTAATAAAAGGGTTCTGATGCTACTTTGAAAGCATTCATAGAAAAGTGGAAAATGTTTATATCTTCTTAGAAAAAAGTAAAACCATTTAATCAAATATGGGGTTTTGTATTTAATAAGATTAATCTTTAGTCAGAGCTGGCACAGCCTACAAAATATGAACCAAAAGCATTTGTACATTTTCCATAAAACGCATCTAGGAAAAAAATAATTGTAGCACTAGCTACCTTCTCTTCCCCCCCCCCCAAATTTGAAGTGGTAATTCAGGAAGCATCACTTCCGATCCAAACAATTAATGTAGGGGCCTTTTATATTTAGAAGCTCAGTTGATTCAGAAAGTCACCTTCAGACATTCCAGTAATAACAGAGATAATTATCGTAGTGTGGAAAGTTTCCAACTTGAACTGCTGTTGGAAAGCAATTGCAAAGGAGAGGCTGTTCGTTGGTGGGGAAAAAAGGCATTCCTAATCTGTCGAAATCCCTTTCTTCCCCAGGCTGGGCGTGCACATGTACATTGTAGCTTGACCTCTCAACTTGACAGTCAGCCATTTCAGAAATCAAGGTTCACCTGAGGATAGTACAGTGGAATAATCTCCAGAGTGGAGAAATCAAAACTAGAAATATAAATCATGTATCTGTTAAGTTATGAGAAACATTAATGAGCCAGCACTTGAGACCAAAACAAGTGTGGTAATTTCCCACTCCTTCACTTGCTGTGTTAATTATCAGGGTTGAAAATTAAAATATCATGCTGCATTCCAAGATGTTGATGAACAGGATGGCATCTCACCTTGGCAGATTTAAACCAATGGTCCCAACTAAGAGCCAATTCAGAAGGAGGTCTGAAGGTTTTTTGGGATGATGATGATGATGATGATGATGATGATGATGATGATGACGATGATGATGATGACGATGATGATGTTGAAATCCTTGCATCACTTTTACAAAGGAAGGAAGGAAGGAAGGAAGGAAGAAGGAAGGAAGGAAGGAAGGAAGGAAGAGAGGGAGGGAGGAAGGAAGGAAGGAAGGAAGGAGAGGGAGACAAGAAGAAAGGGAGGAAGGAAGGAGAGGGAGGAAGGGAGGGTGGGAAGAAAAGAAGGAAGGAAAGAAAGAGAGAGAGAGAGAGAAAGAAAGAAAGAGATAAAGAGAGAGATAAAGAAAGAAAGAAAGAAAGAAAGAAAAAGAGAGAGAGAGAAAGAAAGAAAGAGAAAGAAAGAAAGAGAGAGAAAGAAAGAAAGAAAGAAAGAAAGAAAGAAAGAAAGAAAGAAAGAAAGAAAGAAAGAAAGAAGGAATCAGTACATTAGAGAAGATGTGTGTTTTTTGTTTTGTGTTTGTGTGGGGACATCTGTCAAACAATCATCCTGAAGGACATTTCAGGTGAGCCATGAAAGGCAAAATTCATGCTGGCTCTACCTGGCCCCGACCTCAATGCTCTTTCAAGCCATTTAACTCAAAGTGGTAATACCTCCTGGCGTCTCCCGTTTTTTGCGTGCAAAGATATTTTCCATATCACATACTTTGGACAATGAGTACTGGAGTTGATTCATTTAGAAACAGCTTGTTTCCATGGATATTTTAAAACAAAACCATAAGCAGCTGTAATTCTAGTTATTTGCAATTTTTTTAAATGGCACTAAAGCTCAGCAGGAGAGTTGTGTTCCTCCAGTAGACCCCGGCAATGCCTATTCCTGCCCAATAAATGGCTGAGGTGGACCCGGGGGGGGGGGGGCTTTATTCGACTCTGCTCCTCGTATGGTTATCAAGATTGCTCTCCAAAGAGAACATTTTGTCTCCCAGCCCTCTCATAAACGTGCTAGTCTTCTTTTTTATTAAACGATACTTGTCCCCTTGTGGGCTGCTTGAAGTTAAGTAAGCTTATTTCCTATAAGATTGGAAAGCGTTTGAAGGAAAAGAAATATTCTGATTGTGGTTTAAATTTATGAACTGTTTAAAAACTTTGAGCTATGATAAAGTATTGAGAAGGGAAGTTACAGGAAGGATTTAAGCTGGTTAATTATACTGAATTGACAATTGTCTCCCGAAAGAAAAGAAAGAATTGTTATAAAACATTGACTTTACTGAAACTTTGACAACTGAAAACTACAGTGGATTACAAAAATTATATATAAAAACAAGAACTATGCAAAATTGGACTGTATGGATGTTGAGTTTTGGTTAGCTGGACAAGGCTAACTACAGAGACTATGGCATTTATGATGGACTATTCAAAAGGGGGAGACAACATGGATATGACGTACTCATCAAAAAATGATAGAAAACCACACCTAATATCTACTCCTGAAAGATTTAGCTTGAAAGATCAAAGTCCTACTTCAAGACAAGACAAATGCTTTCCAAGACGAAATTTATGTAATGCTACGACAGATACAAACTACAATAGACTTAAACCACAAGGAGATTAAATATAATGTTGATACTATAAATGAATATACTTTTAACTTAAATCTACAATCAAAAAACATTCAAAGAATGATGGTAAAGAATGAACAAACAATCCAGACAACAGAATGTGAACTAGAAAAAAAATGACTTGACTGGTGAAGTTACAATTGAAGGGAATTATACCTTAATACAAACAAGAAAAAACTTACAAGACTTGGAGACAATGATAAATATGGAAAAGATAGCTTATGCAGTAGAACGTCAAAACAAACCTGAGAAGAAAAAAGACTTAACAAAATGGACACTGCTAGGAGAATTATTGTTTGGGAAGCAAAAAGCATACATCTTATCTACTATGTGTCCTCCACTCCTAACAATAACTACGGAAATACAAGAACTGAACAAGTTGAAAATATTAATTTGGAAAACAATTTGGCAAAGGAAGAGGATTAGAGACGGGCTGAAGAGAATGGATTCACCCTACTACATGGAATATTATATGAGTAAACACCTGTTTGAATATGGCTAAATAAATAAATAACTTTGGCCATAAAGGGACTTTAGAATAAGTGGGATAAGAGACATAAGTAATATAGTATTTTTTGATAAGATACAAAATGTAAAAATATTAGGATGTTGTAAGTGAAGGAAAAGTTTGAATTTTAAAGATAAATTAAGTTTGAAAAGATTTAGGATTAAGGAAAGATTGAAATATTGAGGGGAAATTAGGCTTAATAAGAATTCTGGGGGGGGAAAGGATATATAGTGATTTAACTAATTTTTACAAATAGAAGTGAAATATAATCGGACTAGAAAGATGTTATGGATAGATGTTATGATAGATAAGTAGTATAGTATCTCTATAATATATGAAATATGAAAATACCGGGATGATATATTTAAATGGAAAATTTGGATATTTAGATGTTAAATACTGGGAAAATATGATTGACAAGAATTGTTTGAATATGATGGAGAAATTGAGCTTCAACAAGATTTATGAAAATAAGATACATGGTAAATCAATAAGATCTTACGAAAATAACATAAGCTGAAAAAAATATATGGACGCTACTATTGTTGGTATAAATATAGAAGAAAATGTTTTTACTTAATCATTTAAATATGGAAAATGTCAAATATTAGAAATTATATTTGTTTAAGGTTATAGAAGGAGAATATCATTGGGTGAAGAGAAGATCTAGGAAATATATTTACAATTGATATGCTAATTATGGAAATACAAAAATTAGTTACTATTGATTGTTTATTCATTATTATTAACTGTATATATGTTTTCTAAAGACAACACGCTATACACCAGACACTAAGGATGTTATTGTAAAAAACCAATAAAACTTTTTTTTTAAAGAGTTTTGTCTGCTGTAGGAAGACTAGAAAAGCAGTGACTACAGATGCCCAGTTGAGAGGTTGGTGCCACAGGACAGTGACCCCCCCCAACCTTTCCGGCACCAGGGACCAGTTCAATGGAGAGAGGGGTTTTTTCGTGGACCCGAGAGGCTGTGGTTTTGCACGCTGCCTGCATCCTGTGGATAGGGCTTCGCTTGTTTGCGTGGCCTGGTACCTGACATGCAGTGGCCCAATGCTGGTCCATGGACCAGGGGTTGGGGACCCCTGCCACAGAGGTGGATCCAGTGATAAAAACATAAGCAGAATCCAGTGATGTGCAGAAATTACCTGAAGGACCACACAAATTCTAAAGGTAAAGGTTTCCCCTTCCAGGGGATGGTGCTCATCTCCATTTTGTAGTCAAGGGAGCCAGCATTGTCCGAAGACACCTCTATGGTCATGTGGCCTGCATGGCTATACACCAAGGAATGCTGTTTACCTTCCCATCAAAGTGGTACTTATTTACCTGGTCCAGGGATAGGCAACCTTGGCTCTTTTATGACTCGTGGACTTCAACTCCCAGAATTCCTCAGCCAGCCATGCTGAGGGGAAAGGGAGAGTTTCCAAGCTGAGCCATGCTGGCTCAGGAATTCTGGGAGTTGAAGTCCACGAGTCATAAAAGAGCCAAGGTTGCCTACCCCTGATCCTAGTCGCATTTTCATGCTTTTGAACTGCTAGGTTGGCGGGAGCTGTGGCAAGAACGGGAGCTCACCCCGTCGTGCAGTGCTTGGGTCTCGAACCGAGACTGTCAGCTTTCCAACTGACAAACTCAACAAACTCTTTAACTGTTGGGCCATCATGCCCCATCAAATTATTACACTGTAGTATAATTACACAAATTATACCCCTATACTTTTCTGCTGACTCCTGACTTCAGGCTAGCCTTAAATGCAGCCACCAGGAACAGCCCAACAATTCGCAATATCAGAACACTTCGCATGGAGACTGCAGCTGAGAAGGATGGCAAGCCCTGAAATGAAGTACCCTCTAGTCCAGGGGTGTCAAACTCGCGATGTCACGTGACGTGTTGCGACGTATCGTGACTTTTTTTCCCATTGCCGGCAATGGGATGGGCATGGTTTCATCGTGATGCATCCGGCCCGCGGCCTGGCAGTTTGACACCCCTGCTCTAGTCCAACACAATCACTGTCTTTCTATATAAAAGCCTAGCAAACTGAACTTACTGTGGGCCTCACACTTTCTGCTGATTTGATATACCTTTGATGCTGTCATCCGAGTGTGATGAGCAACATTTTGGAAAACATTTTAAATTAGCTTCTCTTTATTTCTTCCCACGGGGCTACTATGTGATGGTATGTTTGTGTGTTGTTATAGAGATACATTCCTTCAGGGAAAAGAGCCTTTCAAAATCACATTTTGGATCCTGGAAAAACAGGTGCGCTTTTTTGATGGCAAGAGAAGTCTCGTTCTCTGGGTGGCCATTTTTCTCTCATTAGCAGAATTGTGAATCAGTGTTTCATATTAACGCTACACAGGCGATTTAATTAATAAGGATTGCTAAATCTGACTCTCTAACCAAGGGGCTAATTAACTGAGCGAGAGAGGTGGCAACAATGCCAACTTGCAAGAAACTGTACCAATCACAAAAGATGTAAGTATGCCAGTTGTTGGGTGGTAAGGAGGGGCAGATAAACAGAACCCTGGAAAACAGCCAAGGAGGTGGTACAATGTACAGATAGATGGCATCATGTACGCTGAGAGTCTGCCTGGAAGGAAGGGAAGTAGCAGAAAACAAATGTGGTGACCTGTGAACTCTGGATCTATCTCCTGCATTAGACCTACCTAGGGCTATAAAGTTTGGGACACCATCACAGGGCAGCAAAGACATAGGGAAACTGTTGACTTTTTGTTGCTCTCATGTGGTTATCTGGAGCTTTGCTGTGAAGAAGAAAGGAGGAGGAGGAGGAGGAGGAGGAGGAAGAGGAAGAGGAAGAGGAAGAGGAAGAGGAAGAGGAAGGAAAAGGATGGAGGAGGTGGAGGAGGAGGAGGAGATGGAGAAGGAGAAGGAGAAGGAGAAGAAGGAGAAAAGGAGAAGAAGGAGAAGAAGGAGAAGGAGAAGAAGAAGAAGAAGAAGAAGAAGAAGAAGAAGAAGAAGAAGAAGAAGAAGAAGAAGAAGAAGAAGAAGAAGAAGAAGAAGAAGAAGAAGAAGAAGAAGAAGAAGAAGAAGAAGAAGAAGAAGAAGAAGAAGAAGAAGAAGAAGAAGAAGAAGAAGAAGAAGAAGAAGAAGAAGAAGAAGAAGAAGAAGAAGAAGAAGAAGAAGAAGAAGAAGAAGAAGATTCCTGTTCCTTCTCTATGAAAGCTTTGGAATGCTACCTGTCTCTCTCATTCATTCTCTTTCCTCTTTCATGATCAAGAATGCTTTGCTTTGTTACAAATTGAAACTGGGTTATCTTGTGGAAGTCTTCATATAAATGGGAAAAATTGGTTGTATAGTCTTTCAGAGATCTGTAGATCTTCAGAGATAACGTGTGAGGAGAAGATTGTCTGAACTTCATAAATGGCAACCCATTTGAGAATGACATGGAAATAGGGCTCTAAGAAATGCTGCATTTCTTAGATCTCCCTTAATCATTTTCAGTTCAGGCCAAGAGAAATCAACATATTTCCTAGTTTGCTTTACTAAGAATTTGGATGACTGTTTTAGGAACCTACAGCTTCCTTTCTTGTCTGTGTTGATTGGGCAGCAAAAGGAGTGGGCAGCAAAAGGAGAGAGGCATTCCCATATTTAGATATATAAACCATCATCTGTTAATTCCTACTTGTATTCAGACCGGGCCAGCTTTACCACTCTACCATTTGAGTTCCTGCTCATAAGATAGTAGGGAGGTGAGGAAAAATATCCGAGGACCTTACTCCCTTGCCATTTGTTTTTCTGCCATGCCTGGGTGGGACAGACGAGTATGAGAAGTGAGAACAAGGAGGAATAACTGAAAAATAATCGAGGGTCTTCCTGCAACTGAATATTTTAGAATATTTTTCTACTGATTTGAATGAGAATGGTAATTTTGTCTGGATTGTATTCTATTTACTGTAAGCTGCTTAGAAACTTACTGAAGTGGTATACAAGCTCGACTAAGTACATTTATAAGTAAATAAATTTTGAATTGAATCTGATAAAAAAAACCAAAAAACTTTGACAGAGTTCAAAGTTACCCATTTTATATTTTAAAGCTTCCCCTCAAGACCACCCACAGCATTTTAGGGATCTTTAGCTTAATCTTTTGATCAAAATTAGAAGTCCAGAGCCTCTTTCATAGACATCTGAGTTTCTGGCTCCAATGGAGAGTGGATATCTCCTTCGTCACGAGAATAGGAGAGGCTGGGGACCATCTATTTTTTACCCCCTTATTTTTAAAAAACATTTTAAAGGAAAAGGTAAAAGCAGAATCCAAAAAGAAGCAAGAACTGAAGTCCATCTATGGATCTTCTGTCTCAGGTGCTTCTAGCAAGGTCTAGGACAATTTGCCACAGCCAACTCTCCATGGGACACTTGCACTAATATTGAAGAAATGGTAGAACAGAATCCTGAAAGAAAGGGTGCAGAAGGAGGGACCAAATGAAATGTGAATGACAAAAATTAAAATAACTTTTTCATTATTTTAAGTGATTGAATTGAATTGTTGAATCGTCCCATGGTGCGCTAGCCATGGTGAGTTGTCCCATAGCAAATTGGATGTGGTGAGTTGGATGTGGTGAATTGGCTGCAGAGAATTGTCCCATTCTCCTGTAGGAAGCCCTCAAGAGGAAATCAAGATATCGCCTTGGTCTTCTGTAGCTGCTGTGCACCAACCATGGGGAGATGGGCTGCCCTGGGCCTTGGACACAGCTGTTGCCTGCTAGAACATTTTTGAAGCCACCAAAACATCTTACAGATGAGGACCATTCTATCCTCTTCCATTTCTAGTCGCTTTCCTATGCATTTTTTTTTTTTTAAAGAAAAAATCCCTCGGTTTTGTATTGGCCTTGTTTTCTATTACTGAATTGAGGATTGCATTCACTAGAAAAGGCAATGATTTTCTTCAAAAGCTTTAGCAGCTCATTCTTTTCTCTTATTATTGTCTTGGGACTTTAACGTTAGTCATCCATTGTAAAGAAGGAGATTGTTCAAAAGAGCATCAGCAAAACACTAAATAGCAACTCACGTGGCCAAACTCACCCGGTGTTAAGTATCGTTTGTTCTAGAAGCGTCTTTTTCTCTCTCTCTCCCCTGTGATATCATTCCATAAACCACAACAGAAAATATGACTAGCACTCCTTCAGTACTGCTCAAAACCAGTTTCTTATCATGATCTGCAAAAGTATTTACTGACAATAATCTTTTTTCTTATTAGGGTCATCGGTCAAAAGTAACAACAATTAAGTGCAGGTAAAGGTTTTTCTGTTCAGTCGTGTCTGACTTTCGGGTGTGGTGCTCATTTCCATTTCTTCAAGGGAAATATGGCCAGCATGGTTATATGCCAAAGGTGCCAGAATGCTGTTACCTTCCCACTGAAATGGTACCTATTAATCTACTCGCATCTGCATGCTTTCAAACTCCTAGGTGGTCAGGAGCTGGAGCCAGGAACGGGAGCTCACCCCATCACGCGGTGTTTGGGTCTCAAACCCAGGCTGCCAGCTTTCCAGCTGACAAGGTCAGGGTCTTTAACCGCTGAGCCATTGAGCCCCCTAACAACAATTATGTTTACCAAACAAATTTGGTAACCTTAGAATGAATAATTATGGGTGGTGATTCTTTTGGCCGTTTCTTGATTTTAGTCAGATTTTTAGGGTGGCATTTCTGGAGCCTCCTTATCTGCTCAGAAAGAGCTGCTTTCTTCAGTCATAGTTTCGTTCCATATAGTGTTAACCTGGTGAACTCGAAAGCTTCCTCTTTCCACTATGTATTCAAAGTTGGACAGTGTTTAATATTTATATGTTATTTATAGGTAAGGGTGAAAGTTTATACATATGTTGTATATAGCATGTTTAAATGTGTGTTATTTGTGTACACCTTTGAGAGCAAGCAACTAAATTTCATTTTTAATGTGCGCCAATGCGCCCACAGTAAAAAATGACAATAAAGGTTTTCTCTTCTCTTCTCTTCTCTTCTCTTCTCTTCTCTTCTCTTCTCTTCTCTTCTCTTCTCTTCTCTTGTCTTCTCTTGTCTTCTCTTCTCTTGTCTTCTCTTCTCTTCTCTTCTCTTCTCTTCTCTTCTCTTCTTTCTCTTCTCTTCTCTTCTCTTCTCTTCTCTTCTCTTCTCTTCCCTTCCCTTCCCTTCTCTTCTCCTCTTTTCTTCTCTTCTCTTCCCATCCTATCCCATCCCATCCCATCCCATCTCATCTCATCTCATCTCATCTCATCTCATCTCATCTCAATCTTATCTTCTGCTTCTGATCACCCCTGACTTATTCCATTTTACCAGATGGAAAGCTTCTTGAAGTCAGTCAGCAAGTTTCAGAGGAGAGGAGATCCCTTGTCATTCTTGTAATAGTCACACATTTTATTTGAGTGCTGGGTTCCTTTTTTGTTAGCTCCATAGGTTGTCTACAAAGAAGGAAAGAAAAGTACTTGTGGTACAAATACACACCCACACATGCACACAGAGTTGCTGGAGGTGCTGAAGAGTTGGAATCGCACTGATTTCCTGCATACTTCAAAATATGATGGTGTCTCAAGGGAACAGGAGCCTGTTTGATCTAATAGTTGAGTCAACATGAGATAATAATAATAATAATAAGGATGATGATGATGATGATGATGATGATGATGATGATGATGATGATGATGATGATGATGATGATGATAATAATAATAATAATAATAATAATAATAATAATAATAATAATAATAATAATAATAATAATAATAATAATAATAATAATAATAATAATAATAATAATAATAATAATAATAATAATAATAATAAAGTTGGAGGTCATCGAGTCCAACCCCCTGCTCAGGCAGGAAACCCTACACCATTTCGGACAAATGGCTGTCCAGTCTCTTCTTAAAAATTTGAGGTCTCGTCCCGCCTTAGCCACGAAAGCCAGCTGGGTGGCCTTTGTTCAGTCCCCCTCTCTCAGCCCATGAGGTCAGGCTTGGGCGACAAGCCAGTCAGTCAATTCCTATTGCAACAGATGGATCAACACTTGGTTGATCTGAAAAAAAAGCAGGTGCTACACTTGAGGGAAACACTAGGAAGGAAAAAAATGCTGTGTTTATGCAGCTAAACAGGGAAGATTGATTTGCCTATTTTGATATCTTTGGTTAGAGAAAGCTTCTTTGAAATAGACTTATTTAAATTCACATAAGGAATGACTGAAATTTTACTAAGATTTCACCTTGACATATATCAGAAATGAAAGATCCTGTACTTGTACTTCCGGTTTTCCCTACAATACCTCTTGTAGCCATTTTTTGGCCCTGAAACAGGCCTCTTCTGGTTTAACTCTTGGGCTTATACAGCCTTCCCTGCTTCCAAAGAGGGCTTCCTACAGCTTGGTCATCTGGGACTCCATCATAGAAGACCTTTATCTTCCCCAGAGATTGGGCTGGGTGGAGGAATTTATGCCATTTTTTTCAGAGCGATAGAACTTGTTGACTTTTCCAAACGAGGGTGAAGATCCAGCAAGAGGGCACCAGGTACACTGTGTGGGGCAGATTTGCCCCTCTGCCTATCTTCTAAAATGGGCTGAAGCTGGGCTTAAACAGAGTCCCTGGTTGGCCGTGCTGTGGGAGTGCAGGCTTGGACGTAGCTCAGTGTGTTGATGGGGACACATCTCTCTCCACAAGCTGCTAGCGTGGAAACTGCAGCTTCTTATTATACACTGCAGCAGCTTTGAGTTGTGCTCCTCCACTCTCCAAACTTTATGTGCTCAAAGCCAGTGAAATTAAATTTTACTGGAGAAATACAATCTTCTAACTGACCTTTTCCAGACAGGGAACTTTGCTCTTGGAAGACAGTATAATTTGCACAAGAGACGAACCCCAATGAATATTTTATAGGGTACCAATTGTGTCCCTCTTCAGCATGCCTTGCTTTTCAATAGCGTCCTATGTTTGTTTCTTTCTCCCCTTCTCCTATCCCAGGATGGGATAGCAATAGTAATAGCAATAGCACTTAGACTTATATACCGCGGCACTCCATAGTGCTTTTACAGCACTTTCTGAGTTGTTCACAATATTAGTATATCGCCCCCAACAATCTGGGTCCTCATTTTACCGCCCTCAGAAGGATGGAAGGCTGAGTCAACCTTGAGCCATATCAGGATCAAGCTCCAGGCTGTGGGCAGTGGAATGGGACAACTCGCTACAGCCAACTCATCATGACCAACTTGCCAGGGTCAACTCGCCATAGGACAACTTGCTGCAGGACAATTTAACAATTCAATTTAATTATTTAAAATAGTTTAAAAATTATTTTAATTGTTGTCATTCACATTTCATTTTGTCCCTCCTTTGGCATTTTTCTTTAATGGTTCTATTCTACTATTTCTTCAATATTAGTGTAACTCTTGTTACTCAAGTTTTCCAGTGGTGAGTTGGCTGTGGCAAATTGTGCCATGGCGGAGTTGGCCATAGCGAGTTGGCCATGCTAAGTTTGCTGTGGTGGGTTGTCATAGACCCGTGGGCAGAGTTTACCTACAATGCTGCATTGTAACCACTGCGCCACCAGGTTTGTGCCTCCAGCGATGGAGGGCCTGGCCTTCTAGCCTGGTTAGGGCTGGTTATGGTTATTGCCAGTCTCCCTGTTGAGTTTGCTGATATTTGCCTGCAAGGTTCTAAGCATGCAATAAATTGCTCAGGGTTAAGGTGGTAATGAAAAGTTGTCAGTAAATCAAAAGAAAGGGAGCAAATGGGGCAAATAACCAGGAACAGCAGCAACAGGCAGCTGGTGATCTGTCAAATGGGGTTTGGCTTAGTTTTATGATGCTCTAAGCAGGGATCTCCTGCAACAGATAGCAATAGCACTTAGACATATATATCACTTCAAAGTGCTTTACAGCCCTCTCTAAGCAGTTTTACAGAGTCAGCATATTGCTGCCAACCATCTGGGTCCTAGTTTTACCGACCTCGGAAGAATGGAAGGCTGAGTCAACCTTGAGACGGTAGGATTGAACTGCCAACCTGCAGGCAGCCAACAGTCAGGAGAAATATCCTGCAGTACTGCATTCTTGTAGGCGTGAATTCCATTGACACTTACCAACCGCCAATTTGCTCTGACCATTAGTAGTTCAGATTCAGCTGAATCTGGATCGATATCAATAGCAATAGACTTATGTACTATCCCATAGTGTTTTACAGCACTCGCTGGGCAGTTTACAGTTTCAGCATGTTGCCCCCAACAATCTGGGTCCTCATTTTACCGACCTCAGAAGGATGGAAGGCTGAGTCAATCTTCAGCCCTGTAAGGATTGAACTCCAGGCTGTGGGCAGAATTAGCCTGCAATACTGCATTCTAACCACTGTACCACCAGGGCTCCAGGGTACAGGTCTACTTGTACCTAAGATCATGGAGAGATGAATCTTAGTCCCAGTAAGTGTTAGGAAAAAAAAATCTCATTCATTTCTCAGAAGACTCTGAATCTACTCAGTTACAGTGCATCCCGTTTCAAAACTGACATCAGATTAATAAATGCAATTAATCAACATATGCTAGTGACAGAGAAGTTCCCTGAGGATGGGCTCCAGCAGGAGTCCAAAAGCTTGCAAGACTGAACTCCTGGTCCCAATGACCGACTTGGATTGGATCCTGCAATTAATTCAAGGGACATTGCCCAAATTAATTTTCCATTATGAAATCACTGTGAATTGGACATTTTGCGGAAACTTTCCTTGTTGTTTTTCAGCCATTCAGTCATGTCCAACTCTCGGAAACTTTCCCTAAAGTTAATTCTGAGTTGTTCTGTTTTACTGGGGGGGGGGGGGGAGTGTCAGCTTGACTGTCTTGTGCAGACCTAGGTCTGTAATTAATTTCATGCAGAAACCACAATCATTTCTCTAGATTATTAGTACGGACTTTGGTATTTCAAAGGCAAATACAAAGGCAAACACTTAAAGAAAAAGATGGAGAGAAGAGATTAAAAGAGAAATCCCAGGGAGACTATCAGCCTTTCCAATTCTGGATGGTGGCTTGAGCCCAGCAGAATAATGTGTTGGAAAGAGATCAAAATGAAACAAAAAGATGAAAAAGAAATTAAGTGAAGGATATATCTGCAGCAAGAGAAAAGCTTCCCCCCACCCAAAAAAAGGCTGTTTCTTATGGTTCTGTTTAATGGTGTCAAATAGTACAAAGTCACTGCGGTAGATGGAGGATTTGATGAACAAGAAATTGGCAAGTGAGGTCATCAAAACAACATTTGTAAGACAGTTTGTTTTGTGCTGCCTTCCACTTTTGAGAAACTAAAGAAATCGATGAATGTATACAATCAGTTTTATAGGCTGAGAACATAATAATTTATAGGTTTCTACCAGGGGTCTTCCTTTGTAAATAATATATATATATATATATATTATATATATGTTAAATTTGGATTGCTAACAAAGAGTTAAAGGGAAGCTGGTATAGCTATTTCAAGCTCCTTAGCTCTCATCAGTCAGCTACACCCTTCTGAGATTCGAACCTGGGCTGCTTGCACATTAGGCAGCTGTATGGACCTCTAAGATTTCTTCTTCCCATATTTGGGCTGACCGGGTGCATCATAAAAAAAACACTTGAGACATATGTGTGTGTGTGTTTGTGTGTGTGTGTGTGTGTAACTTTGAATGGTCACTAAATGAACTGTTGTAAGTCAAGGACCACCTGTACCTATGTGGAAACTGAGAAATAAATCCCACAGGTATGACTCTGTAAGAACTGACCTTCTTCCGCAGCTATGCAGGGAATAACCTCTTTTGGACTCCAGGATGAACCCCAGTGAACATCTGCAGACCTGGTTCCTCAAAGTCTTGCCTTGTGATGGTGGAAGGGGTTGTGGGACCTTTTGCAAGGAAAAATGTGGGTTAATCCGCTTGGCAAGGCCATCTGAGCAGACAAAGCTCTCTGCCTTTAAACAAGATGTATTGAGGGAAGGGACAGGAGGCTAAAACACAGCAGGATCTAAAGGATGAGCACAAGGCATAGGGAAATCCTGGTCGGCACCAGGAAGGGCAGAAAGAAAGAACAGAGAGAGGGAGCAGATGGCTGCATGGGGGAAAAAAATGTGTGAATATGCATGGAAAGAAGCAAACGTGTTGAACCCTCCTTTAAAGCTAGCTGGGTCCAGACAAAAGAATAAAACAGCAGCTGGACAGAAGGCAGACTTCCTAGCAGAAGAAAGCAATTTAATGATGAGGTGGGTAAGCATATTTATTGCTCACTTTGAATAGGAAGCAATATCCTTCCAAATTCTAACTTCATCATCATCACAAGAAAATATCATGGCCACCTATATTGCTTGAGATCCTCAAGTGTTAAAAGGGTGGCTCATCTCAATTCATTTTGACCTAGGTCATCGTAATACAACTGGTAAATGACTAACGATACTATGATTAAAAAATCCAGTTATGAATGATTCAACAACAAACAATGAACCAGCTCATCTGATTGATCATCCACCATCTTATGTATTTTTGTATTCTGAAAATATGAGTCTTCTTCCACTTTGGTCCAAGAGCTGAATCGGGGACATACATGAAGTACTTAATGTGGTGATGGGAAACAATTATAACAGAATAACAAAGTTGGAAGGGACCTTGGAGGTCTTCTAGTCCAACTCACTGCTGAAGCACGAAGCCCTATACCATTTCAGACAAGTGGTTATCCATTCTCTTCTTAAAAACCATGGAAGAGGACACATTAGTAGTCCTCATTTTCATCTCTAGTTAGGAAAAAAAATGGCTGGCAAGAAAGGAGAATATTTTTATCCAAGGTCATGGAAACAGTAGACCAGGCGAAATGAACCCATTGGACGGAACTGCTTACTGGACTAAATGTTGCCCTTCCCAAGAGTTTATTATTTAGGCTAATGGTGGTGGCACTTCCCCAACTTTCTTCTTCTTCTTCTTGTGCCATATCCTTTATCGGACGTTGGCGATCATGTTGGCGATCCTGTTTTTATCAGCAGCCGCATGGAAAAGTGCTGCTGAGTTTTGTTCAAACCAGTCCCTTAGATTTTGAAGCTATGATGTTCTTCTTCTGCCTGGACCTCATTTGCCTTCAATCTTTCCCTGGAGGATTAAATAGAGTATGCCGTATTTTTCTGGGTGTCGCATCACATGTCCGAAATATTCTAACTTTCGTTTTTTAATTGTTTTGATGATTTCCCTGGGCTTTCCCAGGTGGCTGATCACCTCCTCCCCAACTTTAGCTGATCTTAAAAGCGGGATTATCCTGGTTACTTCTTGGAGGGAGACCACCATGGCTAAATGGTGAAGCCATCTCCATAGAAGACCATTTTAGCAGCAGGAGGGAGTCCCCGTCTGGAGAGATTTGTCCTACTCACCGTTCAGGCAACGTCCTCTGCTGAGTTCCCCACCTCATTGCTTCTAACATCTTTTTGCAGGGGATTATGGGGACTCACCTCCTGAAACAGGTTACCTGCAAAGGTATTTTTCAACGTGTATCACATTTTTTCCTTCAGTCAATTAATAACAAAATGAAAGATGGAGCTATCCCAAAGGTGCTTTTTCAAAAGACAACTGGACTTTGTTTTTCCTTGAAGATGTTTCCCTTCTCATCCAGGAAGCTTCTTCAGTGGATGAGAAGTGAATGTTTTCAAGGAAAAACAAGGAAGTCCAGTTGCCTTTTGAAAAAGCACCTTTGGGACAACCATGACCTGGATGACTGAGAATCTCCATAGACAAAAGACGGGACTGCTCACTATTTTCACCTTAGGTCTCTCAGCTGACCCTTTTTCCAATCACACTGAGCTTTGTCAAGATGGTTATAAATTTCCTGAAAATCTGTCAATAGGGATCTTTGCATATCTTTATGAGGTCTGTGCAGGGAGGGAAGCTGCAATGTAGCCTTCCGTGAAAGCCCTGGAAAATGTTAACTACCATGTTAAGGGACTAATTATGCAGATGGAGCGAGTACTGTAAAAGCTTCGGTTGCCTCATTAGTTCCTTGCAAGTGTTTGCATCTGGAGGAAAACTTCCATTGACTGTCATCACAAAGTCAGCCCAGTTGCTGCGGTACTGCATGGACTCTGTTTCCCAGCAGGATGCTTCTTCTTGCAATAATAAATCTAGAAAATGCTTGTCTCTCTTGAGGAGGGCAGCCAAGGTGCCTTGTTTGTTTTTTAGTTTTTATTACACCTTTATTGCATCTCCAGAAAATATAGGTAGGCCCAAATTAGAATTAGGGGTGAAATGATAGCAGTGTTCCAATATTTGAGGGGCTGCCACAAGGAAGAAGGAGGATCTCCAAAGCACCTGAAGGCAGGACAAGAAGCAACGGATGGAAACTAATCAAAGAGAGAACCAACCTAGAACTAAGAAGAAATTTCCTGACAGTGAGAACAATTGATCAGTGGAACGATTTGCCTCCAGAAGTTGTGGGTGCTCCAACACTGGAGATTTAAGAAAAGATCACGCGAGGTATTAGTACCGCTTTATAAAACCCTAGTGAGACCACACCTGGAATACTGCAGCCAGTTTTGGCCACCATATCACAAAAAAGATGTTGAGAGTTTGGAAAAAATTCAGAGAAGAGCAACTAAGATGATCAAAGGCCTGGAGACTAAAACATACGAAGACTTGGGTTTGGCTACTCTAAAGAAAAAAAGAAATAGGGAAGGCATGATAGCAGTATTCCAGTATTTGAGAGGCTGCCACAAAGAAGAGGGGGGACACGTTATTCACCAAAGCACCAGAAGGCGGGATGAGAAACAATGGTTGGAAACTGATCAAAGAGAGAAGCAACCTGGAATTAAGGAGAAACTTCCTGACAGTGAGAACAATTAACCAGTGGAACAGCTTGCCCCCAGAAATCGTGGGTGTTCCATCACTGGAGATTTTAAAGAAGAGACTGGACAGTCACTTGTCTGAGATGGTATAGGTTCTCCTGCTTGAGCTGGGGGCTAGAGTAGAAGACCTCCAAGGTCCCTTCCAGCTCTTTTCTATTCTAATCTTTGAGCCATTTAATTTACAATAAGAAATGGTGTAAAGATAGAAAAGAAGGGAAGAGATGTTAGAGATTGGATAACTATTTGTCTGAAATATAGGGTCTCCTGCTTGAGCAGGGGTTTGAATCAAGGTTCCTTCCAACTCTGTTATTCTATTCTATTCTATTCTATTCTATTCTATTCTATTCTATTCTATTCTATTCTATTCTATTCTATTCTATTCTATTCTATTCTATTCTATTCTATTCTCTGTAAACATAATTCATACCAGGAGAAAATTGGGCTACAATGCATACAATCCTAGCAGTACCAGGCATCAAATTGTCTCCTACCACAAATATAAGCAATCTTTATGAAAACCATTCAACAAAATGTTGAATATGTTGTCCAGCAGCAACTTCTAAATTCAGCTCATTTTACTTCTTTTTCATTATGGTGCTCATTGCAGGCGGCACATCATTGTTTGTGGTGCAATTCATGAGTCTAATTTAAAATTAGTTTGTGACTAATCTCCAAGTCTCATCTAGTAGTTAATTATTTTATTATGTATTATTTTAATTTCAAAGAACTAAAAAAGGAAAGCTAGAAAATAGAACACTGGCTAAATGCCTGCTCAGAAAAGGTTCTGGTAACGCACAACTTGCTCTCTGTAAATTGTGGACAGTTATTTAGGCTGCCAGAATAAAATTTGCCCTTTTCTTCATTCCTCCTCCTTACCTCCTTCATTTATTTTAGTGCAAAAGGATATTTACTGAACAAAATATTGAAAACCTGGGTATGTCTGATACTTTGGTTCAACAGAGGAGGTACCGGTTCAAGGGATTTGTTATACACAAGTGATTTTTGAAATAAACACACAAGATAGGGTTTTAAAAATAATATTTAGGCTGAATGGCGCATTCTGCATAATAGTAAGGGTGGTCCTTGACTTACGACAATTCGTTTAGTGACCATTTGAAATTAAAAGGGCACTGAAAAAAGTGACTTTATGACCCTTTTTCATACTCTGCAGCATTTTCATGGTCACGTGTTCAGGAGGATCTGGACAGACTTGAACACTGGGCGCTATCTAACAAAATGAAATTCAACGGTGAAAAAAGTAAGGTTCTACATTTAGGCAAGAAAAACCAAATGTACAGGTATAGTATAGGGGGTACCTTGCTCAATAGTAGTAACTGTGAAAGGGATCTCGGAGTCTTAGTGGACAATCACTTAAATATGAGCCAGCAGTGTGCTGCAGCTGCCAAAAAAGCCAACACAGTGCTAGGCTGCATTAACAGAGGGATAGAATCAAGATCACGTGAAGTGTTAGTATCACTTTACAAGGCCTTGGTAAGGCCACACTTGGAATACTGCATCCAGTTTTGGTCACCACGATGTAAAAAAGATGTTGAGACTCTAGAAAGAGTACAGAGAAGAGCAACAAAGATGATTAGGGGACTGGAGGCTAAAACATATAAGGAACGGTTGCTGGAATTGGGTATGTCTAGTTTAATGAAGAGAAGGATGAGGGGGGACATGATAGCAGTGTTCCAATATCTCAGGGGCTGCCTCAAAGAAAAGGGAGTCAAGCTATTCTCCAAAGCACCTGAAGGCAGGACAAGAAGCAATGGATGGAAACTAGTCAAGGAGAGAAGCAACCTAGAACTAAGGAGAAACTTCCTGACACTTAGAACAATTAATCAGTGGAACAACCTGCCTCCAGAAGCGGTGAATGCTCCAACACTAGAAGTTTTTAAGAAAAGACTGGACAGCCATTTTGGACTAGATGACCTCCAAGGTCTCCTTCCAACTTTATTATTATTATAAATTCAAAAAATTCAGACACTTGACAACTGACTCATATTTATGACAGTTGCATTCACTTAAGGTAGTATTACTGCAGTCACTCAGTTAACCGTGGCAATAAAGGTCATAAAATGGGGCAAAATTCACTTAACAAATGCCTCACTCAGCAACATAAATGTTGGGTTTAGTTGTGGTCATAAGTCAAGGACTACCTCTATTTGGCCAAATCAACATCCCACCATATTCCAAATAAGTCTTGTAAGTCCAATCTTGACAGGCCCTTATATGGCTACTGTGGTTGGAGTCAGAAAACTTACAAAGATTGTATTCGGAAGGGTTAACCTGTCCTAGAAGAACAGTCTCCACAATGTTGAAATTACCCTTGGATAACCATTCGCACAACCTCTTCCCTGCTTGTGTTCAAGCATTTCACTTTATTCCTGGATGATTGCAGCAGCACGCTTTGTGAGGTTTCAGTCTTTGATTCCCTGGCAAAGCTCCCAAATCCACTTCAATAGCTGGGACACTGGACAGATTTTCCCTGAAGGTTTGCAGTGGGCTTTTTCTTTTTTTTGGGGGGGTGTGTATGAAAGATTAATAGTTGGTTTGTCTTGAATTAAAACTGAAGATGTGTTATTGGGTAAGGAATGTGGGAATGTGATGACACAGGCTGGGAATAAGGAAGTGGCGAGCTGGCTGGAAAAATCGACTCCTTTGTAGAAGACCATCCAGTGGTGGGATTCAACCGGTTCGCACCCAGTTCGGCAGAACCGGTAGCTAATTTTTTTGTTGCCCAGACCCAGAATGGACTTCCGGAAGTGGCATCCACACAGAGAACCGGTTGTTCACATATTTGAATCCCACCACTGAGATCATCTATGGAGATTCTCAATTATCCAGGTCATGGTTGTCCCAGAGGTGCTTTTTTCAAAAGGCCACTGGACTTTCTTGGGTTTTTTTCCCTTTGAAAATATTTTGCTTCTCATCCAAGAAGCTTCTTCAGTTTGTAGAAGACCCTATTTTCCAAATAGCAATAGCACGTAGACTTATATCCTGCTTCACAGTGCTTTACAGCCCTCTCTAAGCAGTTTACAGAGTCAGCATATTGGCTCCAATGATCCAGGTCTTCATTTTACCGACCTTGGAAGGATGGAAGGCTAAGTCAACCTTGAGCTGGTGAGAATCGAACTGTCAAACTGCTGGCAATCAGCAGAATTAACCTGCAGTACTGCATTCTAATCACTGTGCCACTACGGCTCTTGGTGATGGAATTGAAGTTCCTTCCCATGATGGAATAAAAAAAAACAGGAGCCAAACAAAAACAAAAAACTGGTGGATCTAGTTCACAGAATCAAAATATAACCACAGAAATGTGCAGTAAAACGATGTGCCGATAAAGGAGAACCATCGGCAAGAAGAGAGGAGTCCAGAGGCTTCAAAGAAAGAAAATAAACCAGAAGATAGATGGAGAGAAATAGCTTCAGTTCTCATTTTAATTCCGAGTTGTTCTATTTGATTGCGCGATGACCCCAATCCCCAGCAGAAACACTGTTAGGCACTAATATCATCATTTTTCCAAATTTCACAAAGCTGCTGTCACGTCAAAGAGATAAGTACTAAAAATGCTTATATGCATAGGTTTCCACAGAGTTTATACTACAAAAACCACTCAAAAGGTTTGTAAGGAAGGCTACACATAAAAGCACTAGGGATCAAATCTACGAGCTTTCGAAGAGCACCAGCTGCCTTTGAACCAGGATGGAAAAAAAGAAGCTGGGAAAACCAGAAAAGAAAAGCTTCACCATCCCTCAGGGACCTATGACCAACAAGTCTGGTGAAGTCTAAAACAGACACTGCTTTGGTCATCACAATATAAAAAAAAAATGTTGAGACTCTAGCAAGAGTGCAGAGAAGAGCAATAAAGATGATTAGGGGACTGGAGGCTAAACCGTATGATGAATTGGTTGCCGGAATTGGGTTAAGTGAAAAGAAGGACTAGGGGTGACATGATAGCAATCTTTCAATATCTTAAGGGGAAGCCACAAAGAAGAAGGGGTCAACCTATTCTCCAACGGACCTAGAAGCAGGACAAAAAGCAATAGATGGAAACTAATCAAGGAGAGATCCAACCTAGAATGAAGGAGGAATTTCCTGACAGTGAGAACAAATTAATCAGTAGAACAACTTGCCTCCAGAAGTTGTGGGTGCTCCATCACTGGAGGTTTTTAAGAAGAGACTGGACAGAAATGTTGTAGGGTCTCCTTCTTGGACAGGGGGTTGAGCTGGAGGACTCTGTTCCAATTCTGTTATTCTGTTCTGTTACTCTGTTATTGTTTCTATGATCACATGTATCCATCCTATAAAGCCCAAAGAAAGCTCAGAATGGTATAGGATCTCCTGCCATGGGTAGAAGGTTGAACTGGAAGGTCCATCCCAATCCCATTATGTTCTATGACTTCCCTGAGGTTCCCCAATTTACCTGGTCAGAAATTGGACTGATTTATATCTGAGGTATGCACAAAAAGCAGAATAATCAGTTCAAATGAATGGTCTGGAGCTCAGTCATTCACTTCTGCTTCTTGGGTCCCACTCAATGAATGCCACCAACTGCCCAAGTGGAAGGACTCTGGACACTTTCAAATAAGCCTCCTCCAGATCAGGCTGTCCCCTACATTTCAAGCAAGCTGTCCATCACTCCCTAATAATTGCCAACAGTGGAAGATGAGAGGTTTTGAAAAGAACAATATAGTTTGGTTATTAAGACTGTGGATGGGAACAGGTTCAGACCGTAGTGGATTGCTCAAGCAAGCTGCTGATGAAGAACTGGCATGTTTTGCTTGGGGCAGCCTTCTTCCAATATCCTGAACTCACCTGAATTAATTTTCATGCTGAAAACAAAAGAGGAGCAAACTGGCATTTGGAACACAGCCTTCTGATCCTTCCACGACAAAAATGAAACCCATTTCTTATGCCCAAATAAGCTAGAAACGGTTTCTGCCCCGGGGGTTATACTTTTGCTTCAGATATGTTGTTGCTGATAATAAGTGGTTTATTTGCTTGACTGTTTCCAAGATGACCTTGGTGACCTTCTCTTGATGTTCTTCAAGGGCTCTTGCCTTCTCTTGCTCTGCAAACATTAACACCACCAGGCAAGGCCTATGGGATTTGGTCAAAGACACCACCATTGCCTTGCTCTCCTCTCCTCTACTTTTGCTACTCACCTCTTCCTTGCTTCCAGCCCATGTCAGCCAATTTTGGGATGTGATGCCCTGCCGTGTGTTCGAGTTTTAATTGTGCTACATTTCATTGCCTACTTTTGCTCTGTGAGTTGCCAAGAGTCCTGCGGTTGTGGCAGGCTACAAATTTGATAAATAAAACCTCTTCTTTCCTCCCCAGGGATATACAGTTCCAAAAGCATCTGAAAAGAGAGGCCTCATTGAAATTTGTATCAAGCAACAGTACCTTTTCTTAAATGAGGTTAACACATGTTTTTTTTTTAAAAAAAAAGCTCGTTAGAGAAATTTACCGGCCAAAAAATTGAAGAGGAATTAGCGTGTTTATTGGGGGGTTGGGCGGAAAGCTTTTGAGCCATTTAAAGTCAGCAGGAAAAGATGCACAGAATGCTTTCGTACACACTATGTACTATGTACTTTCATGTACTATGAACATAAATGTATGTTCATAGTACATGAAAGTAATCACAGTACATGACATGAAATTATGTTAACATTGAGCAGCCTTCTCTCAACAGAGGGGGAAGGATAAGACACCACCTATCTCCTGTCTACCACGCAGCCCTTGCAGCAATTCCAAGAAGATTTCACCCCCATTTACATTCTGAAATAGGTGACCAGGGGTAGGCAACCTTGGCTCTTTTATGACTCGTGGACTTCAACTCCCAGAATTCCTGAGCCAGCATGGCTCAGCATGGAAACCTCTCCCTTTCCCCTCAGCATGGCTGGCTGAGGAATTCTGGGAGTTGAAGTCCACAAGTCATAAAGGAGCCAAGGTTGCCTACCCCTGCAGGTGACACTGAGGGCACAGATAAAGCCCCAAGCAGCCTCAAGAGCTCTCAGGGAGAGTGCTAACGACCAGATGACTGCAAATAAATAGGATCCTTCCAACCCCGCTCCCCAAATCCGATCATTACTAATCCTTCCATCACCCCCACCATCCTGCCAGAAGCTTTTTTGGATTAGAAGCAAAACATCTTCCTCTTCTTCCTCAAGAAAAAAAAAAACAGTCCACTTGCCTTTTGAAAAAGCACCTTTGAGGCAACTATGACCTGGATGACCAAAAACTTTCATGTACTAGGACAGGGGTCGGCAACCTTAAACACTCAAAGAGCTGACACACATTCTTATTGGGCTGGCTCTCTCCTGCCCTTGATCTGCCAGTCCTCTTCCCCCACTCAGTGTGTGTGTGTGTGTGTGTGTGTGTGTGTGTGTGTGTGTGAGAGAGAGAGAGAGAGAGAGAAGGGAAGCGCAAGTGCCTCTCTCTCTCTCTCTCTCTCTCTCTCTCTCTCTCTCTCTCTCTCTCTCTCTCTCTCTCTCTCTCTCTCTGCAAATGGCGGAGGAGGCTGGGAGCCGCAGGAAAAGGCTCAAAGAGCCACATGCGGCTCTGGAGCCGCGGGTTGCCGACCCGTGTACTAGGAACATAAAAAGCTGCCCTTTTGTTTACATCTAAAGAAATCTCTTAATTGAACCAGAAGATTTCTCTAGTGAAGGGGGGAATGGCAAAACAGAAGTTGACTCTTTTCACCAACAGCTTTTGTTTCCTGGTGGTGAAAATCATTGGCTGCCCAGCCTTTCTCTCTCCTTTGATGAGCCCTGCTGTTGACTCTCTGCTGATCGCATTTGCCTTTGGGTGGGTGAGTATGATGATGGGGAAGTGGGGGTGACCCTTCGCAGGCTGTTTGCTCCTTGGCATGCCATGACTGGACTGTGGGCATGGTAGATTTTAAGGAAGTGAGGTTGACAGTTCGAGACCCAAGTACTGCATGACAAGAAAGAAAGAGTACAGAGAAGAGCAACAAAGATGATTAGGGGACTGGAGGCTAAAACATATAAGGAACGGTTGCTGGAATTGGGTATGTCTAGTTTAACGAAGAGAAGGACGAGGGGGGACATGATAGCAGTGTTCCAATATCTCAGGGGCTGCCACAAAGAAGAGGGAGTCAAGCTATTCTCCAAAGCACCTGAAGGCAGGACAAGAAGCAACAGATGGAAACTAACCAAAGAGAGAAGCAACCTAGAACTAAGGAGAAACTTTCTGACAGTTAGAACAATTAACCAGTAGAACAACCTGCCTCCAGAAGCGGTGAATGCTCCAACACTGGAAGTTTTTAAGAAGAGACTGGACAACCATTTGTCTGAAATGGTATAGGGTTTCCTGCCTGAGCAGGGGGTTGGACTAGGTGACCTCCAAGGTCCCTTCCAACTTTATTATTATTATTGTTGTTGTTGTTATTATTATTATTATTGTTGTTGTTGTTGTTGTTGTTGTTATTGTGAGCTTCTGTTACTTGTCCCAGCTTTTGCCCACCTAGCAGTTCGAAAGCATGCAAATGCTTCTAAATAAATAGATACCACTTTGGTTGGAAGGTAAGGGTGTTCCATGTGCCTTGGCATATAGTCACGATGGGCACAGGACTATGGAACCTTCTTCATAAAATGCTGGCTTCCTCATGAAATGGACCTGAGCAGTGTCCCCTAGAGCTGGGCATGAATGGGCAGGGGAAATCTTTACCTATTTATTTTTAGTTTACATGCTAGCCCCTACAGTAAAGCCCCAACCAATAGCCCAACAGCAGGCCAAGTACAAAATCATGCAAAGGAATAATCATAGGTTGGAATGTATGTCCTGTGAATCTCCTAGTACATCTTAGTGCTGGGATAAGACTTTGGAATGCATTGTGCTTCAACTCTACTTTACTCATGGATGTGGCTCCTAAGGTGTGGTATTTAAGGGAAAGGTAGAACAAATTGTACATGGTCAAATGCTTTGAAAGGGAAACTGTCTATTGTAGAGGGATGACATGAGCCAGCAGGGTGCGGCAGCAGCCCAGAAAGCTAATACAATCTTTGGTTGTATAAACAGAGGCATAGAATCAAAATCACGTGAAGTATTAGTACCAGTTTATAAAGCCTTAGTAAGGCCACACCTGGAATACTGCATCCAGTTTTGGTCACCATATTACCAAAAAGATGTTGAGGCTTTGGAAAACATGCAAAGAAGAGCAACTAAGATGATTAAAGGCCTGGAGACAAAAACATATGAAGAATGGTTGCAGGATTTGGGTTTGGCTAGTCTAGAGAAAAGAAGGACATGGGGGGACACGATAACAGTGTTCCGGTATTTGAGAGGCTGCCACAAGGAGGAGGGGTCAATTTGCTTTCCAAAGCACCAGAAGGCAAGACAAGAAACAATGGATGGAAACCAATCAAGGAGAGAAGCAACCTGGAATTAAGGAGAAACTTCCTAATAGTGAGAACAATTAACCAGTTTGGAAATAGCTTGCCTTCAGAAGTTGTGGGTGCTTCATCACTAGAGGTTTTTAAGAAGAGACTGGACAGCCACTTGTTTGAAATGATATACTGTAGGGTCTCCTGCTTGAACAGGGGGCTGGAGTAGAGGACCTCCAAGGTCCCTTCCAGCTCTATTCTGATTCTGATTCTGACATCTCCAGCCCATTTCTCCTAAGCAACACGTTTAGTAGAAGACAGACAGCAAACATATGTTACGTGAGATACTGGAGAAAACAAACTTTGGTGCTGGAAAAACATGGACTGTGCAGGAATTCTAGACATGTAGCCCAGGAGGCTGAGCCAGAGAGCTAATTACTGCTCAACTGAGCAAGTATTATGGGGAGGAGAGAGAGGCGCTTCAGATTTGAAGAAGGTCCAAGGCATAAGGACACAGTGGCCCTGGAGGAGTGTCAGACTGCAGGCAAGGTTTGAAGAAGAAAGTCCTGACTCCATAGACACAACTCAAGACCGATATAATTGATAAGTGCCAAAATAGCAGAAACATCTCTTCGCTTTTATGGTCTTCAAGAGTAATTATTTTTGATATAGCCATCTTGCTCATTATCTATAATTTGACAGATTCAATAAGACGGTAAAAGATATGCCACCACTTATAAAATTGGTTGTTTTGTTTTTTTTAAAATCTAAAAATCATATCTCTTGTCATAATAATTTGGAATAATTACTGTTTCGATCATCTCCATAAAACTATGAGGAACTTTGCAGCAAACGTCTCTGAGAACTCTGTTTCAGAAGCAAAAGAAATTCCATTTTGTGGCATGGGATACACTTTACTTGCAGAAGAGCCATCTGGGTGAGCTTCATTACTGTTATTTTTTGACCTTGAGGGACCTTTGGCTCAAGCCATTATTTGCTGCCTTCCCTGGCACAAGATATCAGCAGAAACAGAATTGCCCTTTGTTTAATGCAATTTTTATCTTTGTAATATCCATCCATGCTTCCTTGAACCTTCTATGGTTCAAGAGTGTCAGTGTTCAAGCATGTGCAGAAATGCTAGACAAAGACTGGGAAGTCACAGATTCGAATTTACTCTCCGTCAGGGATTTTCTGGGTGTTTTTAGGCCAGTCCCTCTCTCCCTTTAAACAAAGGTGATTAGGAGCCTGGGGGCCAAAACATATGAAGAACATTGCAGGAATTGGGTATGTCTAGTGAAGTGACATGATAGCAGTGTTCCAAATCTAAGGGGCTGCCACAAAGAAGAGGGGGGGGGGTGTCAACCCATTCTCCAAAGCACCTGAAGGCAGGACAAGAAAACAATGGATGGAAACCAATCCAGGAGAGATCCAATCTAGAACTAAGGAGAAATTTCCTGACAGTTAGAACAATTAATCAGTGGAACAACCTGCCTCCAGAAGTTGTGAATGCTCCAACACTGGAAGTTTTTAAGAAGAGATTGGACAGCCATTTGTCTGAAATGGTATAGGGTTTCCTGCCTGAGCAGGGGGTTGGTCTAGAGATGACCTGAAAGGTCCCTTCCAACTCTGTTATTCTGTGCCCACCCAGCACTCAGGGTGGCAGTTGCAGAGATTTAGCCAATGAAACCATCTTGAACTCCTGGAGAAAAGAGAAGATATTAAAGATGTAGCAACATGCATCAATATGTCCCATCTATTTCTTATGCTGTGAAAATTCTTCACGTTTTCTTTATGTCACTTTTCCCCAACCTGTTTTTTTCTCCAGCAACAATGTGTTTAATCTGAAATCAAAATCTGGATTTTTTATTTTTTTAAAAAAATCAGATAAAGGCTACCCATTTCGCAATCGTAGTTTATTTCATGGTTTGAGCTGGGAAATATCATACTCCCCATTATAATATTCAACGAAGCTTGGTTAAAATACGTTACAAACAAATCTCGCTTATAAATAAAAGTTGGCTTTTAAAATAAAACTGATGCCGTCATACAGTTCATCGTCCACTGTAAGGCAAGTCAAACTGTTTTGGCGAAAGCTGTAAAAATTATTTAAAATACCTGAGCAGAGATGGGCATCCTTGCTGAGCAAGCCATAACTGAGATTCTCTGGAATCTGGATAGAATTAGAATTCTTTGTTCCGAGAGAAATTAGTTGTACCTGACAGCTTTGCAGTCTTTAACCAACCTGCCAATCAATTCAACCTGATTGAATTTCTCACCTGCCAGTAAGATGCTTAGGCAGAAATCAACCCCTGCCTGTTTGTGAACAAAATATTTCACAGCTGATTCTCAGGTCCATTGTTGAAGCAGGTGCTGTTCTTTTCTCTTCACACACCTCCAACATTCATAAACCCAAATGTCATGTTTAGATTTTGGTGAGTTACGAGATTGTGTTTCAGCCTTGGAAGTGATCCCATCTAACAAGAAAGAAGATTTTTTTTTCCCCTCAGGATGCTCGCATTGTAATGCATCGCATGCGATGGATGTCAACTTTCCCACTTAGCAACCATTCTGCATTGATTCTGTTGCCATGATAACCAGGTATCCCATCATGGCTCTGTCCTGGGTCCAAAAGCAAACTAAATGCTTGTAATTTTAGTTTGTTCAGTCTTATGATTCTGGGTCTAGCTTGGGTTAGCTGGAAATTGTTCCTTTCAGCTTGTTTGTTGCTTGAGAAGAGAAAACAACGACTCAAGAAAGACAGATTACCTTACATTAAAGAAATGTTAAACAGCTTTAGGAGGAAACCAAAAAGATTCTGTCCAAGCACCAATAGCCTTACCTCCTCTGGTAATGAAGAAAACCAAGCTTCATAACCCTCTCAACCTGGGACTATGAATGTTCTCCACTAACAAAGAAACTGATTTTCTTAAAACCGTTTTGTCTTTCCTTAATGCCTGTGTTCAACTCTACTTGAGCCGAGGACCACATGCAGGGCTGTTTCCCAGCTTCAGCAGAGCAAACACTGGAAGGTTTTGGTAGCTGCTGTTGGGAGATGTTGGTGGAATCAAAGGTGACCTCCTGCAGGCATCTGAGCAGGATTGCAGAGCTAAATGCCAGGATTTCTCCCCCAGCGTCAATTCTTCCCCAAGCAGAAGAAAAAAAAAACATCGAAGGACTGCCCTTGACTGCTACACAGCTATGGCTCTCTAATCCCAGGGACATTTGTTGGGAAACAAATCATGGTCAAACCAAGGGCCAAAACATACAGTGCACTTGCACACAACTCATGAAGGATAAATTGGCCTTAAGCAGTGGTGGGATTCAAACATGTGAACAACCGGTTCTCTGTGTGGATGCCGCTTCTGGAAGTCTATTCTGGGCCTGGGCAACAAAAAATTAGCTACTGGTTCTGCCAAAGTGGTGCGAACTGGCTGAATCCCACCACTGGCCTTAAGGGAACTTCCAACCCCAGAGATTTCTAGCAAAACCAACCAAGAAACCATGTGGCCACTGAAACATCTTGGCCATGCAAACCATCAACTGTCTTTAATGGTTAATAACACGGAATTCATATATTCTCACCCAAAGAGGAGAAAATGATCTGATCTTTTACTGCTACTTAATTTGAAACTGCAGCAGCCTGGGGGCCAAAGGGCCTCTTCTATTTCTCCTCTGGTTCTCCTGTGCATAAACTGTCGTCCGTTTCCTGATTTATAAGCAGAGAAGAAACTACATCTAATGAAATACATCTTAATAAGGACGCTTCTTTCACACACTTAGCTGCTCCATTGAGACGTGTTTCTTCCTTCAGGATGGAAAGGAATATTTGAACAAATGCTGGGATGGTGGTTAGCCCACAAGAAGCACCCATGTTCCTTCAGGAGGTTGCTTTGAAATGGGAGGAAGATTGTAAAGAGGTCAACTGCCCAAACTTCCCATCTCTGCTCTTCATTATCCCTGTTTTGTACTAATAAAGGAAAATATTTGTAGCTGAGGGGTCCTTGGTGCTCTCTGAGCTTGCTTGTTTTCTTGCAGACGTTTCATTACCCAAACTAGTGCACTGATGATGTTACCTAGTTTGGGCAATGAAACGTCTGCAAGAAAACAAGCAAGCTCAGAGAGCACCAAGGACACCTCCCTGTTTTGTTTTCACATTCTTGCTTGTTCCCAAGTAATCAACCTACAGATCCAGAGATTCCCCTCTTCTTCTAACTCCAGACATCTTGATTTTGCAACAAATAATCCCAAGCAATAGCAAATCTTAAACGCCTGAGTATCTTCTCATGCATCAACAAACAGTTGCATTTGGCTAAGTGGGTCTGAGCTCCCAAGCTCAGCATGATTGGGCCTACCCAGTATTGGATGGGAAAGCATCAGAACATGCAGGGCTGTATTTTGGAAAGTTGAAAAAAAAAAAAGTGACTTGGGAGAAGTTAGTGACTAGCCACTTCCGTAATCTTGCCAAGAAAACCACGTGGTACCAGCAAGAGGGAGTCTTCTCTAATATTCCCCCTCACATCATCTGAGCATTTTCTGAAGCTCAAAGATTTGGAAAGCTCTTGCAAATCCTCAACCTGGCTTCTCATTCTTCTGCTGGCTCCAAAGCTAGGAGCCAGGAAGGGGACTTGGGTGGGGGGGTGAGCAGGTTTGGGTGCTGACCAGAACTGGGGCTTAGCCCCACGTTTCTACACCGATGCCTTATACTTCCCAGCTCAAGGGAATTGTTCTCACTGCCTATTATTGCACAAGGTGAAACCCCCTGCTTGGTGAGCACCCAATCTGACTTTCAGCTTGCTTAGGGCTCCTCATAAAATATAACACACACCCCATACATGCCTGAACAGTCATAGGTCTTGGGCAAAAGTCCTGAAAAGAAGTACATGATAGCAGTGTTCCAATATTTGAGGGGCTGCCACAAAGAAGAAGGGGTCAACCTATTCTCCAAAACACCTACAAAGGCAGGACAAGAAGGAATGGATGAAAAATAATCAAGGAGAGGATCAACCTAGAACTAATAGCAATTGCACATAGACTTATATACCGCTTCACAGTGCTTTACGGCCCCCTCTAAGGGGTTTACAGAGTCAACATATTGCCCCCAATAATCTGGGTCCTCATTTTACCGACCTTGGAAAGATGGAAGGCTGAGTCAACCTTGAGTTGGTCAGGATCGAACTGCTGGCAGTGAACAGTGAGTTAGCCCAGAGGTCACCAACCTTTGTCGGTTGGCGGGCTGGAGGAAAAGGTAGGGGAAAACATTTTACACGTGTGCATGCATGTGCGCACGGGGCTGCAAGCATGTGTGTGCCACAAATGGGGTGGGGCTAGTGCCCGCGTGATATTCACTAGCCCTGCCCCATTTTGCGTGGCGCAGCACCTTGTTTCTGTGCCCCGTGGTGCTGTGGTGGCCATTTTTGTACCTTGCAGCACGGCGGCAACCCGTTTTTGCGCCCCCGAGGCATGGCAGCATCCTGTTTTTACACCCTGTGGCCGCGGCGCTAGCTCAAGTGAGCGGTGTGTGCACACACACATCCACTCTGGCCAGCCTATCCTGTGACCTGGTGGCCAGCAGGCCGTGGGCCACTACTGGGCCACGACCCAAAAGTTGGGGACCCCTGAGTTAGCCTGCAGTGAGACTCGAACTGCCAAACTGCTGTCAGCAGGGAATCAGCAGAAGTAGCCTGAAGTTCTGCATTCTTACCATTGCGCCACCTCAGCTCACTAAGGAGAAATTTCCTGACAGTAAGAACAATTAATCAGTGGAACAACTTGCCTCCAGAAGTTTTGATTGCTCCAAAGACTGGACAGCCATTTGTCTGGAATGGTGTAGGGTCTCCTCCTTGATCAGGAGATTGGACTAGAAGACCTCCAAGGTCCCTTCCAACTCTGTTATTCTGTTAAAAGGAAAACAAGTGTTTCCTCTTTCCAGAGTTTGATTGGAGCGGTACATATTCTAACAGTGGTTTGAAAACATTATCTAGAGGGTTTATTGAATAACTGTGGAGGCAATTTGAGAAAAATTGAAATCTAATCAATACACTGGAATGTCTAGTACATGTCTAGGAGAGTTCCCTGCTATCCAAGACCTCCATTTTTTTCCCCAAACCGGGGTCCGTGGGTCTGGATTTGAGGAGGCTCGCACAAGCGCCGAGATTTTGCAGTGAACATTCAGGTTTCTCCCCCCCCCCCGAGTTTCAGTAACCATGGAAACAGAAAGTGACATCCTAAATGAGCTTTACTTTGTGTGGCTGGAAGTAAAAGTGGGAAGATGCATATGGAGAAATCCAAGCTTAGAATTATATTTTGGTAATGACCCATTATGTTTGTTTTTAGACTTCCCATAATGGTGGGCAATATGACATTTTGATTGCATTTCCTCCATGCCAGGAAGGATATTTCAAAACCCATTTAAAACTAAATTTGATGACCCTGCTTTAAACGCATTAAATTGCATTTGAAAAAGTCATTTCACTTGCATCTCAACCCACCGCGCGTTTAATTTCATACAATTCTTCCTGCACAGGCTGAAGAATATTTCGATAGCAAAGCAGATGTAATTAAAAGCATGAGTTTAGCTGAACATTTTTCTCTTTCTTTCTTTCTTTCTTTCTTTCTTTCTTTCTTTCTTTCTTTCTTTCTTTCTTTCTTTCTTTCTTTCTTTCTTTCTTTCTTTCTTTCTTTCTTTCTTTCTTTCACTCTCTCTCTCTCTCTCTCTTTCTTTCTTTCTTTCTTTCTCTCTCTCTCTCTCTCTCTCTTTCTTTTAAAAAAAAGACTTCTCTTTTTTACTTTTATTAATTCTGTAAAGACGTCAAGGCTGTGATCTTCTGCTTGGTTATTCCCTCAGTCCAAATGTAATCAAAGGAACTTCTGAGGAAATATGTAAATATTTTATTCTTTTTATTCTTTTTTTTGAGGGGGAGGGGAATGGGGTTACCTAGTAAACAAAAATAGTTTAGATAATTTAAATTATTAAGGAACGGTTATTTTGTAATTGTAACCATTCTTCGTAAACGGAAAAGTAATATTAACAATGTAATTGTGCACCCTGGATGAAATAGTGAGCTGCAAGTAATTTCTCGCCCTTAAGACTTAGAGGAAAGAAAGTAGACCTTTCAGGTTTTCCAGTTACCCTATTTTCACTTACTAACAACAATAAGAAGTTCCTAGAAGTTCTGAGTCTGCCCTAAGAAGGATCCTGGACCAAGAGATCTTTAGTCTGGAGAAAAGACATAGAATAACAAAATAACAGAGTTGGAAGGGACCTTGGAGGTCTTCTAATCTAGTCCAGTGGTGGTGAACCTATGGCACGAGTGTCAGAGGCAGCACTCGGAGCTCTCTCTGTGGGCACGCACACCGTCGACCCAGCCTCGCCTCCCCCTGCAGCCCCCTCCTCACCAGTAGCCCCCTCCCAGAGGAGAGTCACCCACAGGTGCAGCCCGCGTGGAGCAGCACAGCCAAGCACATGGCAGCTGGGCAGCAGATGATGCTGCGGGGCACGGGAGGAGGGCATGGCCACCATGGCGCTGCAGGGCCTCCTGGGCGATCTGCGGCAGGCCGTGGATGGCCCTGAGGGCGGGCGGGGTGAGGGTGGAGTAGGGCCGGGGTGGGCGGGCGGAGCAGGGGCGGGCCGGGGGTAGGCCAGTTTTTGGGCACTCGGTCTCTAAAAGGTTCGCCATCACTGTTCTAGTCCAATCCCCTGCTCAGGCAGGAACCCCTATACCTTTTCAGACAAATGACTGTCCAGTCTCTTCTTAAAAACTTCCAGTGTTGGAGCATTCACAACTTCTGGAGGCAAGTCGTTCCATCGATTAATTGTTCTCACTGTCAGGAAATTTCTCCTTAGTTCTAGGTTGCTTCTCTCCTTGATTAGTTTCCATCCGTTGCTTCTTGTTCTGCCTTCAGGTGCCTTGGAGAAGAGCTTGACTCCCTCTTCCTCTTCAACTTCCTGTCACACAGAAGAACAGGACTTCCATTTCTCATATTTCACAGCACAGGACCTGGAAAGATAGATTTCAATTAGGAGAAGGCAGACTCCGAGGGAGTGCTAGGAAAACCTTCCAAACAACAAGGTCAGCCAGCCGAAAGGCCACCTTCCGTGGAGGTGGCTGAGTGGCCACCTGCCAGGTGCTTGGACTGGGCCTCCTGCAATGAGCAGTCAAGGGCTCCGCAGCTGAAGGGCCCCTTCCCACTTTGCGCTTCTGCCAAGTATCATATTTAGCCCTCGAGCATTTCCAGATCCCCCCCCACCCAGCAATTACTGTCATCCTGAAAGATGTTTTACATTTTAAGCTGTCAAGCTTGTTTACATGGGTCTGTCACTTCTGATGCTGCAGAGAGGAAACCGCACTGCCTCCCCCCCCCTTGCAGTCAGATTATTTCATCTGCAGTTGCGAGCCTGGCAAGACATGGTGTTGCTAATTATCTCTATTATTATGCCCTATTAATAACCTGAGAGACATTTGGCTGCTCATTCGAAGTAGGCGTTGAGCTGGCCAGAACAATCCAGACTCAGCCAACTTAGAAGACAAAGTCACAGGGAGAACGGGGCCCTTTCAACAGAGTCTCATTTGGCTGTCCCGAAGCTGCTTTTTCCAAAAAAGCAATTGGACTTTGATTCTTCTGTTTTGTGTGTGTGGTTTTTTTCGTGTCTAAACTGTAGGGTAGAAAATTTGCCCTTTCTGTCGTTTTTTGCTCTTGTTGGGTAGTGCTGATTGTGTTTTCTTAGTAGATTTTGTAACTTCCTCCAATATTTAACTTACAGTTTGTAGCACTTCCCAGCAAGCTCTGAGCAGTTTAAATGCAGTTTAAATGCAATGGAGGTCCAATCAGCAGGGCCTCAGCTACTTTCCTGCTCCACCCTCCTTCTTTTTAACTTACAGTTTGTAGCACTTTCCAGCAAGCTCTGGGCAGTTTAAATGCAGTTTAAATGCAATGGAGGTCCAATCAGCATGGCCTCAGCTACTTTCCTGCTCCACCCTCCTTCTTTTTAACTTACAGTTTGTAGCACTTTCCAGCAAGCTCTGGGCAGTTTAAATGCAGTTTAAATGCAATGGAGGTCCAATCAGCAGGGCCTCAGCTACTTTCCTGCTCCACCCTCCTTCTTTTTAACTTACAGTTTGCAGCACTTCCCAGCAAGCTCTGGGCAGTTTAAATGCAGTTTAAATGCAATGGAGGTCCAATCAGCATGGCCTCAGCTACTTTCCTGCTCCACCCTCCTTCTTTTTAACTTACAGTTTGTAGCACTTTCCAGCAAGCTCTGGGCAGTTTAAATGCAGTTTAAATGCAATGGAGGTCCAATCAGCAGGGCCTCAGCTACTTTCCTGCTCCACCCTCCTTCTTTTTAACTTACAGTTTGCAGCACTTCCCAGCAAGCTCTGGGCAGTTTAAATGCAATGGAGGTCCAATCAGCAGGGCCTCAGCTACTTTCCCGCTCCACCCTCTGTTGGTAGAAGTGATTTCAGCTCTTGGAGTTTGTGTTCGACTCTCTCTTTCAAAAGCTCAGTTGTAAAATTAATCTGTCTTACTCTTTCGTCAAGAAGCTGGAGCTGCACTTTCTGCAGAATGTTTTGTGCCCTGTGTCCTTTCACTGTTGAACAGGCTGTTGGGGATGAGTCTGTGTTGTCTGCATCTCAAGTTGAAGTACAAATGGTTCCTGTAGTCTGCAAATTTTCTGGAAATCTGTTTGTACTAAGGCACCATTCGAAGGGTGTTCATCCCAAAGTGCATGGCTAAATATCTATGGGGATTCTCAATCATCCAGGTCATGAGAAGAGTAACAAAGATGATTAGAGCTCTGGAGGCTAAAACATATAAGGAACGGTTGCTGGAATTGGGTATGTCTAGTTTAACGAAGAGAAGAACGAGGGGGGACATGATAGCCGTGTTCCAATATCTCAGGGGCTGCCACAGAGAAGAGGGAGTCAAGCTATTCTCCAAGGCGCCTGAGGGCAGGACAAGAAGCAACGGATGGAAACTAATCAAGGAGAGAAGCAACCTAGAACTAAAGAGAAACTTCCTGACAGTTAGAACAATTAACCAGTGGAACAACCTGCCTCCAGAAGCAGTGAATGCTCCAACACTGGAAGTTTTTAAGAAGAGACTGGACAGCCATTTGTCCAAAATGGTATAGGGTTTCCTGCCTGAGCAAGGGGTTGGACTAGATGTCCAAGGTCCCTTCCAACTTTATTATTATTATTATTATTATTATTATTATTATTATTATTATTATTATTATTATTATTATTATTATTATTATTATTATTATTATTATTATTATTATTATTATTATCTTTTATTCATTAAACATGAACCTCAGTCAACTGAACATTCAAATTGGCTGGTGCTGATGGCTGACACGGGTTGCTATCAGCATCCTAGGTGTCAACCAGGTACCTTCTTAAAATATAAGATGTTCCGAGTAGCGCAGTTTTTTGTAACATTGCTGAAGTTATTGCAGGAAGCTGCAGTTTCTTGATGTGTTTTGCGAAGTTTTTTGACATAGTTTCCAGTGCCCCGATGACAATGGGTACCACTGTTACACGTTTCATCCATAATCGCGCAGTTTCGGTGGCCAGGTCGCGATATTTCGTAATTTTTTCCAGTCTTTTTCTTCGACTCTGGCATCTCCTGGTACAGCGATATCAATCAGCTGTACGCTTTGGTTTTCTACAACTGCGATATCCGGTGTATTGTGTTCCAAATGGCGATCTGTATTATTATTATTATTATTATTATTATTATTATTATTATTATTATTATTATTATTATTATTATTATTATTATTATTATTGTTGTTGTTGTTGTTGTTGTTGTTGTTGTTGTTGTTGTTGTTGTTGTTGTTGTTGTTGTTGTTGTTGTTGTTGTTGTTGTTGTCCCAAAGGTGCTTTTTCCAAAAGGCAACTGAATTTCTCCATAGACCACTCTCTTTGGCTAGATTTTTGTTGTTATTGTTGTTGCTGTTGTTCAAATATTATTTTCATCCTACCACCATTGTTTAAGGAGCATATAAAGTCTTCCCTAGTTCCTTTTCTCCTTACAAGTAACTTGGAAGACAGCTTAGGTTAAAAGCAGTGGTGGGATTCAAATATGTGAACAACCGGTTCTCTGTGTGGATGCCACTTCTGGAAGTCCGTTCTGGGCCTGGGCAACAAAAAATTAGCTACCGGTTCTGCCAAAGTGGTGCGAACTGGCTGAATCCTACCACTGGTTAAAAGTATACAAATTCTGAAGCCAGAGCATTAATTCTCACTTTGCCCAACTATTGCAACATTTTGGATTGCTATTTCAACAATTATTAATGTGACTTTCAGTCAATCAAAGATGCATATCTTCTGCTTCATAATATCCCTAGAGACCTAATCTATTAACAGATGGGCACGCAAAGATTATATCACAAACTCAAACTCATGTTATTTTCTTAACTGCGTTTATTTTCTTTTTCTCTGTAACGTCTCTTTTTCTGTTAATTAGTTTGATGTAGGAGTGGATGAACTACCGGTGGAACTGTTAAAAAGTCTTATAAGATGAGACTGTTAAAAAGCTTTGTGCAATTTGAAGACAGGTATGGAAAGCACAGCAGTGACCAAGGACTGGAAAAATATCAATTGACATTCCAGTCCTCAAATAAGCAGTGCTAAAAATAACATTTAAACTAACCTACAGTTCTGCTTATCTCAAATGCTGATGCTCAAGATTTTGTTATCTGATTTCCACAGTAGAGGGATTGAGAAGTGCCAGATGCACCAGCTGAATTCAGAAGAGGCACTTGAGATAACTCTGCTAACATCTCATGGATAATGGAAAAGGCAAAGGAGTTTCAAGAAGAAGGCTATTTTTGCCTTTTGATTATGCAAAGGCTTTTGACAGTGTAGACCGGAACTACTACCAAAAAGCCCTTAAAGGCACACATTCAATACCACCTCATTGAAACCCATTGAAGAATTCGTATAATGACCAGGAAGCAAAAGTTACACTCGAATTTGGATATTCAGAATTGGGTTAAATGTTCCAAGATTGTATAATATGCCAAGGTTATATAATAAGGGAGCCCTGGTGGCGCAGTGGTTAGAATGCAGTACTGCAGGCTAACTCTGCCAACTGCCAGCAGTTCGATCCTGACCGGCTAAAGGTTGACTCAGCCTTCCATCCCTCCAAGGTCAGTAAAATGAGGACACAGATTGTTGGGGGGCAACAGGCTGACATTGTAAACCACTCAGACACTGCTATACAGTAAAGCACTATGTAGCGGTATATAAGTCTAAGCCAGTGATGGCGAACCTTTTAGAGACCGAGTGCCCCAAAACTGGCTCCGCCCCGCCCCACCCCCCGCCCCCGCTCTGCCCCCACCCTGCCTGCCTGCAGGGCCACTCACCGCCTCCAGGGCCTGCCGCAGATCGCCCAGCAGTGCCATGGCGGCCACGCCCTCTGCCCGTGCCCCGCAGCATCAACTGTGCACAATGGGGCATGAGGGCAGAGTCTTGTCTACGCTGCCTGGTTGCCATGTCCTTGGCTGCACTGCTCTGCGTGGGCCACGCTCGGGGGCGACTCTCCTCCAGGGGGGCTGCTGGTGAGGAGGGGGTTGCGGGGGGAGGCAAGGCTGAGGCAACTGCACATGTACCCACAGAGAGGGCTCCGAGTGCCGCCTCTGGCACCCGTGCCATAGGTTCGCCACCACTGGTCTAAGCGCTATTGCTATAACATATACATTTAACTTTACTTAACTAATATGTAGATTATAAGAAATAGAAATTGGACCAAAATAGCTGAGAGAAATACCAACAACTTCGGATATGCTTTGACAGCTGGAAGCAAGGAAGACTTAGAGAATCTTTAATTGTAAGTGAAAGAAGAGTGTTGATATGATGATCAATAACGATCTTGAAAAACTAAGGTTATGTTAAGAGGCTAAACCAACCTAAAGCACATTGCAAATCTTTCCCTTCCTGATCTCAAAGCTTCCTGGGAATAGCAACCCTGGGGACATAAGGTCCCTTCCAACTTTATTATTATTATTATTATTATTATTATTATTATTATTATTATTATTATTATTATTATTATTATTATTATTATTATTATTATTATTATTATTATTATTATTATTATTATTATTATTATTATTATTATTATTATTATTATTATCATCATCATCATCATCATCATCATCATCATCATCATCATCATCATCATCAATTATTATTATTATTGTTATTATTATTATTATTATTATTACTACTACTATTATTACTACTACTACTATTATTATTATTACTACTATTATTATTATTATTAATAATAATTATTATTATTATTAAGGTCTCCTGCTTGAGCAGGCAGTTGGACCAAAAGACCTCCAAGGCCCCTTCCAATTCTGATATTCTATATGACTTCTGTCTAAAGAAGTCTGCCCTGGCAGAGAATCCTGCTGAACAACGTTCTTAGGTTCCCAGAGTGACAAACTGAACAAGTGAACATCAAGAACCAATGTGGGTTTTTGTGTGAGAGAAGGAGAGACACAGGAAGGTCGACGAGCTGAGCAGATCTTGGGTTCTCCTAAATAAAACAGCCTCCCTACCGAAATTGCTCTTTGGGACAACTTTACATAGATCGAAGCAGAGAACATATGCCAGGAAGAATTTTGTTTTTATTTATTTGTGCATTTATTTTATTTTCCTTTTCACGTTGCCAAAATATTTGATACACATACGTTCCTAATGAGGAGAATTCTTCGCAACGCCTCCAGACAACAAATTAGAATGCAGTAATCAATTATTCCCACATGCCTGAAGCATTGAAGCAGGCAGGAGATGCAGATTCCTTCCAACACGGGGGAAAAAAAATCCCGGGATTACAAGATGCTCCTGCATTTGGATGCTTTTGACCGCCTTCCCTTCAAACAGGCCTTTCCCCCTTCCCCCCTCACGACTCGGCTCTGTAATTACACCGTCCAGACTCTTCCTGTAAAGTTTCTCTTGGGCTTTTTACTCAGCTAACGCCTTGATTTCCAATTTGCTGTGAAAAACGGCAGTATGAGTCTGTGCGAACGCTGCAGAGGAATCTGCTTGAATGTGGTGAGAAACAAGTTTTTGAGAGGAGGAGGAGGAGGAGGAGGAGGAGGAGGAGAAAAAGAAAGAGGAGAGGAGGAGGAGGAGGAGAAGCAAAAGAGAAAGAGAAGGAGAAGGAAGAGAGAAGGAGGAGATGATGGCAAGGGCAGAAATCTAACTAATTCCAATTTTGATCGATTACATTCACTAGGTTTCTGCATAGCTTTCTATCTTTTCGAAGAAGAAGAAGAAGAAGAAGAAGAAGAAGAAGAAGAAGAAGAAGAAGAAGAAGAAGAAGAAGAAGAAGAAGAAGAAGAAGAAGAAGAAGAAGAAGAAGAAGAAGAAGAAGAAGAAGAAGGAAGGAAGGAAGGAAGGAAAGAAAGAAAGAAAGAAAGAAAGAAAGAAAGAAAGAAAGAAAGAAAGAAAGAAAGAAAGAAAGAAAGAAAGAAAGAAAGAAAGAAAGAAAGAAAGAAAGAAAGAAAGAAAGAAAGAAAGAAAGGAAAAGACTACTCAGGAAAAAAACTCATCCTTGGCCAGGTGGAGACTGCAGGTGGAGACTGAAGATGAGCAACTGGGATCAGATTAAATTTGCCATGAATTGCGGTATTTCTCTTGCAGAATGGGATCACTTGTGTTTGGATGGGTCCTGAAACAAGGGAAGATTGATCATCTTGATCATGAGAATTGTAATTGTTATTATAGAATTATTAGTATGGAAAGATTGATCTCCTTGTCTTTATCTCGGGTTAAGTCAAGCACCCTGGCATTTCTTTTGCTCCCTCTGGTGGAAGGAAGTCTCTTCTAGATCACACACAGGTACAGTCCAGATGGAAGGGAATCTTTGCATGAAGGGCATTTGCTTACTGGGACCAGGTTTATGATGTTCTTCCTAGCATTATTCCCACGCTATGGCAGGGTCCACTTAAACTCCCTTTTTGCGACTCTCTAATCCCTTAATTTGGGGTAGAGTTGAGGCAAATGGATGGGGCTGAGCATTTACTAGCCGGATGCCCTTCCTGATGCCACGTGGAGTTCACAGCAGATATTTTTTTTCTTTGCGCCCTAGGAGAGAAGTATCTACTGCTAGCTAGGATTGAATTCTTAACCTTCTGAGTGAGAGATGAGCATCTTTACCATTAGCTCACTATGCTGCTCTTGAAGGAAGTCTTTTCTGGATTACATATACGTACAGGGAATCTTTGCATGAAGACCATTTGCGCGCGCGCGCGCACACGCACATACACACACACACACACACACAATCCATAGCTGCTGAAGAGCTAACATCTTGCCATATGTTAAAGAGATGAGTGACAAGCATTTTCTAGAAGGAAAGAAATAATAAAGAAATAGTGGGTCTTTCTCTGTAAGATTTGATGTTACTAATTCTTTCTGCTAGGACAAGGGATCAACTCCTACCTTTGATTATGCTAATCTCACCTCCTCCTTAAATTAACTAAAATTAAACTGGTTGAGTGTATGAAGCAGAACTACACAATGTTTTTTTTTTTATATAAAGGCATTTCAGCAGATAGCTATTTATATGAATTGTAGCTAAGCCTCTCTGGGTTTAACCTGAATATTAGAATATATTCACCAACTGGGCCTTTTGTACATCCTTTCCTTTTTAAAAAGGTCTACCTCTTAAAGGCAGAATTGCTAGTTATTAAAATGCCATCTGTTACAACACAGAGGAATTGTAATGACTGTGAATGTTTATTATCTCATCACAAAATACAGGGAAATGTCTGTATTCTTTGTTCAAAGAAAGATTATATATCTGAAGAGAAAATATGCTAATAGTTTTGGAAAAACCATGAGCAAAACCAGCCATGTAGCTCATCCTGGTAATTTATTCACAAACAACATCATTTTTCCTTATTTGGGAAGTTTTAATGTGTTAGAAGCAAGTTACATAATAATAAGAGAACAATACTTCTATATAAATCACAATGAAAGAAAAATGCATAGCAGTTGGAAACATTTAACAGTGTGTGTTCACAGGAAACAAGATTATTATTTTAAATGTCTAAGACATGCCAGTGAAATTTTTAAAAAGCATAAAGGTGAAAAATGTGTAAGAATCCAATGGGGAACCTGCTGGTGATTTTATTACAGTAACTTTCTGTAGAACTTTAGCAATTTTTTAAAGTAATCTTCTGAACATTGTTCTCACTAAGCTAATTGTCTCCAAATTATAAATGCAGGTTGAGACTGTGTTGGGCTTGGACCTTATTCCATGTATGGAGGAAGAGAGCCCAAATGTCTCTATGGCCATTAATACCAACAGTGGTCCTGATTACGTTCTGTTGAAATCAGTCATACTTACCATAAATAAATGAATGGATTTTGAGGAATGGGAACATGATAGAAGCAAGCATGGTTTGCAAGGATAGAAAGCTATGCAGAAACCTAGTGAATGTAATTGATCAAAACTGGAATTAGTTAGATTTCTGCCTTTGCCATCATCTCCTCCTCCTCCTTCTCTCTTCCTTCTCCTTCTCCTTCTTTCTCTCTCTTTCTCTCTCTCTTTCTCTCTCTTTCTCCTCCTCCTCCTCTGCTTCAAGTGTTGTTGTTGTTGTTAGTTGCGAAGTCGTGTCCGACTCATCGCGGCCCCATGGACAACATTCCTCCAGGCCTTCCTGTCCTCTACCATCTTCTGGAGTCCAATTAAGCTCACGCCTACTGCTTCCGTGACTCCATCCAGCCACCTCATTCTCTGTCGTCCCCTTCTTCTATTGCCCTCAATCTTTCCCAGTGAGTCCTTCCTTCTCATTAGGTGGCCAAAGTACTTGAGTTTCAACTTCAGGATCTGGCCTTCTAAAGAGCAGTCGGGGTTGATCTCCTCTAGGACTGACCGGTTTGATTGCCTTGCAGTCCAGGGGACTCGCAGGAGTCTTCTCCAGCACCATAGTTCAAAGGCTTCAATTCTTTTTCAAGTGTTGAGGGAGATACAAAGTTCTGGCTCTTGTCATTCTGGCAGCTTCTACCATTGTTAATTGATGTTGTTGTGGTGCATCTTTGCTGTTGTTTCTTCATCTTCTTCTGGGTCTGCCTTCTGTTCTTTGACCTTCTCCTCTTTCTGTATATGCCATGCATGGTATGAAATCCCATCCTCTCAAGGTGAGCAAATCACTTTATTTGCTGTTTTTGTATGTAATTTAAGATTGGTTCTATGCCAATTCTTTCTCTTATGGTCTCATTTCTGATTTTATCTCTTCCGGTCACACCAGCAGCTTTATCTGCTGCCTTGATTTATTTAACCTACTGCTTTTCACTACTTGTCAGCATTCTGTATTATGTTCCTATCCCAAGATGGAATAATGTGATTGGGTGTAGATGTTTTTGGCAAGCAAGTACGAAACGAATCCCCCAGGAGTAGTTGGGTTAAAGTTCAGCCATACTCACCAAGACTCACCAAAATCAGTGGGCCCAGGGACTTATTATAAAACTTGATCTAATCCGTAACCATTTATCACTGAGAACGTTTATGCGTTTTCTTTCTGTGGCTACTGAAATACACTTGAGAAAAAGAATTACAGCTACAACAACAATAAATTAGAAAGCTCTATGAATTAGAAACCTACTTCAAATCAAGTCTGGCTGCTTATGCCTAACTACATGTTACCTTGGAATGTGTGGACGTAGAATATTGACAGGCCTAATGGTTGAACCTGTCTTCTGTGCAATAATCCCTACTCAAGCAGTGCAGGCTTTCTTGCTTTTTATACCCAACGGGTCCCTACAATTCTGCTTCAAAAAGAAATGCATATTGCATTTAATTTTTAACACTCTTAAACATTAGCTTCTAGAATGGTAGCAGCACATCTGCATCACTTCCTTGTTTAAATATTTGGGGGCATTTTTTTTCTCCATTTCCAAATTGCCCAGGAGCATAACTGCAATAAAAGTAACCTCCTTAAGACAAATAGCCCATGTCTAAAAGCAGTTGCCTCGGTAGCTTGCTGACAAATAGAATGCAAATACAATACAGACACACAAATAGGAGCATTTGGACCCCCCAACAAAGCAGTCTTGGCCTGGCCACATCAGAGTTGGCATCCCTGGCCTCCTTGTAGCTTGAACCACTAGGTTGCAGCAGGGCAGCGGGTGGGGCTTTGATGGAGAATTTCTGGGCTCTGTTGCCTGGCAACAGAGAAGTTGGAGACCTTGGGGTGGGTGGAAAATGCTTTGAAAAGAATTTAGGCAGCTGCTAAGAAGGCAAAGGCATTAGAGCTCCATTTGACACCGAGAGTCCACACCAGCTCCTTGTTTACAAAAGACAACAATCAGCCATAATCCCCAAAGCCCACCAACCAGTCAACCGTGTGAAGCCTATCAAAGTCTCTTGAATCCACGCAAAAGGGGAGAAGCAGAAAGATCCACCTTCTCAGATGCTCACTTGCAATTACTCTTAGTCACCCTTCCCATTTTTGTCAGATACAATGGCCTTTCCCCCCCCAAATTTTTTTTTAACATAAAATAGAATAAGGAAGAAATTCAGTCCCCTCAGAGGCAGTTCTATGCTTCAGAGATTTCACCATGTATGAATCATGACATTTTCTCTTTCTTTAAGAATAGGTGCTCTTCTGTTGTTGATATGACAGGGAAGGATTTCACTTCTTCATGTCTTGGGGGGGGGGGCGGGAAAGTGCCAGTTAGGGGGAAATGTTTTATACTCTTTCCCATGAATGCTCCTTGCTCCCCCGGCTTCTTGCAAGTGTTTGCTTTGCCAAGGAGGTGCCTTCTGTATCTTGATACCAGGGAGAAATTAGTCTTAGGGGCATCCTAAGGAGAGAAGTAGTTGATTAAAACATATAAGGAACGGTTGCTGGAATTGGGTATGTCTAGTTTAATGAAGAGAAGGATGAGGAGGGACATGATAGCAGTGTTCCAATATCTCAGGGGCTGCCACAAAGAAGAGGGAGTCAAGCTGTTCTCCAAAGCACCTGAAGGCAGGACAAGAAGCAAGGGATGGAAACTAACCAAGGAGAGAAGCAACCTAGAACTAAGGAGAAACTTCCTGACAGTTAGAACAATTAACCAGTACAACAACCTGCCTCCAGAAGTGGTGAATGCTCCAACACTGGAAGTTTTTAAGAAGAGACTGGACAGCCATTTGTCCAAAATGGTATAGGGTTACCTGCCTGAGCAGGGGGTTGGATTTCATGACCTCCAAGGTCCCTTCCAACTTTATTATTATTATTATTATTACCTTCAAAAAAAATATAAGGACGTAGTTTTCAGATTTCCACCTTCTTCCTGTTGACTTAAAGTCTTCCATTTGTGAATTGAAGAACTTTTCTGATCTTGGAGTCCTGGTGGACAGTTGCTTAAATATAAGTCAACAGTGTGCAGCAGCCACCAAACAAATCAATGCAATCCTTGGTTGCATTAACAAAGGGATAAAGTCAAGATCACGTGAAGTATTGGTACTGCTTTGCAAAGCCTTAGTAAGACCACACTTGGAATACTGCATCCAGTTTTGTTCACCACAATATAAAAACCATGTTGAGACTCTGGAAAGATGCAGAAAAAAGAGCAACAAAAATGATCAGGGGGCTGGAGGCTAAAACTTATGAAGAACAGTTGCAGAAATTGGGTGTGCCTAGTCTAGTGAAAAGAAAGACTAGGTGTGACATTATAACAGTGTTCCAAAATTTGAGGGGCTGCCACAAAGAAGAGGGGGTCAACTTATTTTCCAAAGCAGCAGAAGGCAAGAGAAGAAACACTGGATGGAAACTAACCAAGGAGAGAAGCAACCTAAAATTTAGGAGAAATTTCCTAACAGTGAGAACAATAAAACAATGGAACGGCTTGCCTTCAGAAGTTGTAGGTGCTCCATCACTGGAGGCTTTTAAGAGGAGACTGGACAGCCACTTGTCTGAAATGGTACAGGGCTTCCTGCCTGAGCAGGGAGTTGGACTAGGTGACCTCCAAGGTCCCTTCCAACTGTTATTCTGTTATTCTGATTCCCAGGGAACCAATAATTTCTTCTTCTTTTTTCTATTCATTGCTCCTCGGAGAATGAAGGTGCTAAGACACATAAAAGGAATGTTCATTAGATACTGTAGTCATAATTCAAATCAAACATTACCTTCAGTTTTAGAAAGGTGAAAATGTAATCTAAGGTCCTATTTCAGTTTTACATTTTTCTTCTCAGTAGGCTCTGCATATTGACTAATTAACACAAAGGTCACCGTTCTCATTTCAGAATATCAACAGATCATTAAAATAGCATGTCTGTGATTATGTTGATAGATGTAGGAGCTGATGTCACGAGAGAATTTTCCATTTCTTCTCAAAGGCTACAAACAATCTTCATAAACTTTAACAAGAGCATAATTTATGGAACAATGTGTTCAAAATGTGTTTATTCCCTCGCTCTGAAGGATGGAGAGGAAGTATTAAGATATAAACAGAACTAAACAGACAGACTGGGCCTCAATCTACCACAATAATTTAAAAGCAGTGTTTTTCAGACTCTATCCTAGGATGGGAAAATCTCATAGATGCCTTCTGAGGACCATCAGTCAGAAGATCAGTCTTATTGGACAGCTGGCTTACCACCTAGGACACGGGTCGGCAACCCGCGGCTCCAGAGCCGCATGCGGCTCTTTGAGGCATCACCTGCGGCTCCGGAGCCTCCGCCGCCATTTTGGGGAGCGCATGCGCACGTGCACGGGCGGGTGCGCGTGCGTGGACGGGTGCGCGTGCGCATGCGCGAACGGGTGCGCATGCGCGAATGGGCATGCGCGGGTGCGCGCACATGCACGCATGCGCGGGCGGGCGTGCATGCGCGGGTGCGCGCACATGCACGCATGCGTGGGCGGGCGGGCATGCGCGGGCGGTTGCGGCTCCCAGGGGTTTTTTTTTTTAGGGAAACGGGTCCGTGCGGCTCGTTGGATGTTTCGGCTGGCCGACCCATGACCTAGGACAATAAATCATAGGACAGACCTCCATAAATGGTAGTATTGCATTTCCCAAAATGAAGGCAACTCTAGATGTAAGATGACTGCACATCGCACAGAAGGTGAAAGTAGACGTAGATTAACGAGATCTCTACGCAGAGACCATCTTCCCCATCTTGCTAGCGTATGGATGCAGCTCCAGCTGAAATCATTCTTTGTGGGATTTCCAGGAAAATCCCACAAAGACACCATCTTTCAAACAAGAGCAGAGTTAGGGCAAAAACCAGTTAGTATTACTGAAGAAGCAACTGTTGGTTAAAAATAATTGCCTGTAAAATAATGTAACCTGCTTGAAAATATTCATCTGCATCTGCCAAATATCCTGTCTGCCATACACAATACATTCTCACACACAAAAGCACAAGACTACATTCCTTGTGCCTTCATTTCCCTCTTTTCAGCAGAAACAAATTGGAGGAGAGGAGAGGAGAAGAGAGGAGAGGAGAGGAGAGGAGAGGAGAAAGGAAAGGAAAGGAAAGGAGAGGAGAGGAGAGGGGAGAGGAGGGAGGAGGAGAGGAGCGAGGAGAGAGAGAAGAGGAAGAGGAGAGGAGAGGAGGAGGGGAGAGGAGAGGAGAGGAGAGGAGAGGAGAGGGGGAGGGGAGAGAGAGGAGAGGAGAGGAGAGGAGAGGGGAGAGGAGAGGAGAGGAGAGGGAGGGGAGGGGAGGGGGGAGAGGAGGAGAGGGGAGGGGAGGAGAGGACGAGGAGACGAGAAGAAGGAGAGGAGAAGAGAGCAGGAGAGGAGAGGAGAGGAGCGATAGGAGTAGAGAGGAGAGGGGAGGGGAGAGGAGAGGAGAGGAGAAGCAAAGGGAAGGGGAAGGGGAAGAGAAGGGGAAGGGGGAGAAGAAGGAAAAGGGAAGGGAAGGGAGAGGGAAGAGAGGGGAAGGGAAGGGGAGGACAGGGGAGAGAAGGAGAGGGAAGGGAAGGGGAGGGTCAAAATTAAATAAGGGTTTGGGCAGGGAAGGAAGACATAAGACCAGCTTAGGTATTAAGAAAAGGTTAAATTAACCAGGTAAGCAGTACTTCAAAAGCAATTGCTGGGAGGCCTTTAGACTAGTCTTCCGAGGCCTCCCAACTTTTCTGCAGTTTTGTATGACACAATTGGCCATAGGGCCCACTCACACAATGTCTTGTCTTCTGCTCAGTGAATGTGATTCATTGTTCATTATTTGGTATGTGTGAGAGGGGGGGGGAAGCACTTCTTGTTCAGAAAATGACAACGGTATTCTGCTGGGATCAAAAGTCATTCTGAACACACACACACATACACACACACGTATGCAGACATCACATTATATTGCAACCCACAAAGATCTTCTTTTGACAGCAAAGAATGTAAAGGTAGCAATATATTTGCCTCTCAGGCAGGCAGAGCTCTTTTTCTTATTTTCAAAATAGTCCTCAGTCTCTGAACACTGACTTGAATGACTGTCCCTGTTCTCAGCTAGCTTGACTCAACAATAGCAAGGATAGAACCAGTTTTCATGACTAACCTGTCTCCAACTCACCATGGCTGGGAGGAACTCCAAGAACGGAATGGGACAACTTGCCACAGTCAACTTGCTGCGGCCAAGTCGCTGTGGGACAACCACCACGGCCAACTTGCCATGGCCAATTTGATGACCAGGACTTAGGGGACAGTATCAATTGTGAATTCGTACAGATGGCCCCTCTCTCTCTGGTCACTTGCAGAGTCCTGGATGCAGGGTCATGAAAGGACAGCAAAGAAAACACCCAATGTCCTAACCCACCCGAGAACATACAATATCTTTAGGGAAACACCCAAAAGGGAACATGTTTAGCTACTTCTGCTTTCTCCCTTCTTATCTACAGGGTGCCAGACTTACTGGGTGAAACCTTTATCTTATGTGTGTCAGCTTTGCTGGATGGGTTGCTTATGTAATTAGAAAGAATAAACACAAGGGTTTCTTGTCATTCGGGGCTGCTCTCATTTAGAGGAGTCCGTCTTTGTTCAGCTGAATAAAAATGTAAAGCTTGAAGGCACCTTCTGGTTTCCTGTATTTTTTTTTATCAAGCAAAACCTCAGAACCTGCATATCAAATTCACCATGGCCAACTCGCCATGGGACAAGTCCCTGTGGGACAATTTAACAATTCTATTTAATTATTTCAAATATTTTTTTTTAAAAAAAATAATTTTTGGTCATTCACATTTCATTCTGTCCCTCCTTTTGCATCCTTCCTTTAATGATTCTATTCCACCACTTCTTTGATATTAGGGTAACTCTTGTCTTGCAGCGAGTTGGCTGTGGCGAGTTGGCTACAGCGAGTTGTCATAGACCCCTCAAAGAAGGCATGCTAACTGTGAGATGTCCAATGCTCTAAGCAACAAAGGTGGACTTGTTCTGCTTTGCCTGAGCTCAGGACCTGCGTATAAGGACCTGACCTGAGGCAACCTCCAGGACATGGAGACCTCTCAAAATGCCTGGGTTCAGGGTGGAATTTTTTGAGGGAAGAACACCCTGAGAAGCAACCTTGGAGTCTGTTCATTGGCAAATGCCCCAACTGAGCAGGTGTCATGGGATCCAGTGCAAGCACACCAGCATGAGTTCCAGGGCATAGAATGTAGAATAAATTAAACCAAGCTATTCACCCTCCCTAAGATCTTGTCAGAACCCATATATTATTAAAGGGGACTCTTTTCTATTTCTATTTCTGCCATTACGCTGGGTTCTGCCATACTCCTGAAGAGGAGGGGGGAAGTCACTGCGGGCTGTCTCTTTGTTTCTCTCTATCGCTACAATGTATCCCTTTTGCTATTCTGCATATTCCCTCTTTAAACTGTCTCTCCCTTGATGTTACCTTGGGGTGAGAAAGGAATGTGCCTCCGGACATCTGGCTTATCACCCATTTCAGAAGGGAAGGCGCGAAGATCCAGCTTTCACTGCGAGCCTGGGAAAGACCGATGTTATCCGCTCCTTTCCCACAACGGACCTAACACCTGAGGATTGGCCCATTCAAACTGACCGGATGAACTATTGGGGTGTTTGCTTGGGACTCTTTTAACCTATTGATCTGAGCGGAAAACCCTCAGATCCTGCCTACTATGCCTACTATCAGCTTCTCCTAATAAAAGTTCCTTTTGGAAGAGACTGCTTTCACGAGTCCTGCTTTCTTAGGATGAGGTTTTGAAGTGGGCCCTGACAGATCTTAGCAATCTTGTCCAACAACACAAACAGAATTAGTTTCAATCCCCTAACAAGCTAAGGGGTTGCCCTGAAGTTGAGTCATGGCAACAAGACTTAACTTTTCTGATTTGGTGTGAAACGTTTTGCTGCTTATCCAAGTAGCTTCTTCAACTTGGATAAGTAGAACTTTATCTACTTATGCAACTTGAAGAAGCTACTTGGATAAACAGCAAAACATTTCAAACAAAAAAGAAAAAAGAAATCCAGTTGCCCTGATTCAATGTCCAGACAACTCCACCTGGATGACTGAGCATCTTGATTGAAGGTTTGCCTTGAAGCCTGTTTCAGACTCCCCAAAGGAAAGAGTTGCTTACAGTTGCTTACAGTCCTTTTGACTTTGCAGGCCACCTGCTACCTCAGATGGTGGATCTGTTTTCTTCTCACTCCCTAAGCATGATTTAAAGTCCTGATATTCCACTCAGAGAGCCTGGAAGGACAGAAAAGGCTAACCAAGCCTGGACATCACTTTCACTTCCTCGGTCTCTGCCATCCCACCTGAGATTGGCAAGAATGCCCAACATGGTTCAGGCAGGGTTCACCCTCAGCAAGTGGGAACAACCAGGCACCCCATTTCTTTGATATTTGCAGTGGTGGGATTCAGCCGGTTCGCAACGGTTCGGCAGAACTGGTAGCTAAATTTTGCTGAGTTCAGAGAACCAGCTGAATGCACACTGCTTCTGGTAGTCCATTCTAGGCCTCGGAGGCCTGGAGGAGGCCTCCCCAGCCCAGAACAGCCCACCGGAAGTGCGTGGATCCACTTCCGGAAGTCTGTTCTAGACCTCAGAGGACTAGAGGAGGCCTCCCAGGCCTAGAACAGCCTGCTGGAGGTGTGTGGATGCCACTTCCAGAAGTCCGTTCTAGGCCTCGGAGGCCCAGGCCTGCATCCAATAAGAGAACCGGTTGTTCAGGTATTTGAATCCCACCACTGGGTAGGTGACCTGGAAACATTAAAGGGAAGGGTGAAATCAAGCCAAGGAATAACATAATAATAGAGTTGGAACAGTCCTTGGAAGTCTTTTAGTCCAACCAAGCAGGAGATCCTATACCAGGGGTAGGCAACCTTGGCTCTTTTATGACTCGTGGACTTCAACTCCCAGAATTCCTGAGCCAGCCATGCTGAGGGGAAAGGGAGAGGTTTCCATGCTGAGCCATGCTGGCTCAGGAATTCTGGGAGTTGAAGTCCAGGAGTCATAAAAGAGCCGAGGTTGCCTACCCCTGTCCTATACCATTTCAGACAAATGGTTGTCCAATTTCTTTTTAAAAACTTCCAGTGATGGAGCTTTTCAACCACTAGCCTGCTTGGGGTAATTCCTATAAACCTATCTACCTGGAAATGCTTGTCTTTTCTCGTTTGATTTTTTTATGTTCTGAAAGTATAATTCATGGGCTCATTGTAAAACTAACTGTAAACAACAGAATCCCCAAACTGATTTTAGAATGAGGAACAACAATGTCAGCCTCCTATAAAGAAAACCTATACAAAATGTTTTATAGATGGCACTTGCTACCAACAAGATTAGCAAAAATGTTTAAAAATATGTCAGAGAAATGTTGGAAATGTAAGCATAAACCAGGTACTTATTATTATATGTGATGGACATGTGCTAAAGCAAGGAGATATTGGACAAAAATTCACACTTGGTTAGAAAAAATGTTAGAGAAACACATAGAGTATAAACCTGAATTTGTTTTACTAGGTATAATGCCAGAAAAATTTGATAAGCAAAGTACATATTTGATTTTACATGTGATAACAGCGGCAAGAATTATATTTGCACAATAGTGGAAAGTGGAAGAATGAATAAACACCACCGGAAGAAGAAATAATTAAAAAAAATATTAGACTGTGCGGAAATGGACAGACTTACTTTAAGGTTGAAAGAAAAAGAAGAAACAGAACATTTTCAAACTTGGGACCTATTTTATCAATGGTTAGAGAAAAGATTTAGGAATTAGGAATTTAATTTGTATTAGTGAATAAGATACTCAGACAACATGTTTTGTTGAATGATTACTATTGAACTCTGTTAAAAAAAATAATCAATAAAACTTTATATTTCAGGGGGAAAAATAATGAGGAACATCTAAGGAAAAAATTGGATGAATTGATTACGCTTTTTAAGAGCTCTTTTTTTTCTAGATGTGTGCTGATTCATCGGGAACAGACAATGTTAGTTCACTTGGTTCTTGTACCTTCAATCCATTTTTAAGTGAAATTCTGTTTTTTTTCTGCAGAAAATAAATAATTGTGAAGCCTGAATGAATTGGAGGCAGAACTGTGAAGTGAAACAATTTGTTAAGAATTCCTTGAAAAGAACATAAACACCCATTCATTAAGACTATCCAGTTGTTGAATAGATTTTAATTGTTCCATTTACTGACCCTAAAGTGCATTTAAAAATAACAAACACCTTATTTATCAGAATTTTGGCAATCATGTCATGGGAATGTATACACATTGAACCAATGTTTTCTTAAGAATTAATTCCTGATGAAGACCATGGGACTGTATGTAAACTATTTTTTTTTTCCACAACCCTGTAGTCCCTTTAATTCAGGTGGGGTTGAGGTAACTGGATGGAGCTGAACATTTACTGGCTGGATGCCCTTCTTGATGCCTATGTGGAGTTTGCAGCAGATATTTTCTCTTTCTGCCCTGAGAGAGAAACATCTGCCTCTATCTAGGACTGAACTATCAACCTTCCAAATGGGAAGTTTTTAAGAAGAGACTGGACAGCCATTTGTCTGAAATGGTATAGGGTTTCCTGCCTGAGCAGGGGGTTAAACTATAAGATCTCCAAGGTCGCTTCCAACTTTATTATTATTATTATTATTATTATTATTATTATTATTATTATTATTATTATTATTATTATTATTATTATTATTATTATTATTATTATTATTATTATTATTATTATCTTCACCACTAGGCCGCCACTCCGCTTTGTGTGTATGTATACTGATAACGGAAAATATTTGTGGCTCAGGTTTGAAATGGGAGGTCCTTGGTGCTCTCTGAGCTTGGTTGTTTTCTTGCAGACATTTCATTTCCCAAACTAGGTAACATTATCAGTGCTCAGTGTGTGCATGTGTGTGTGTGTGTGTGTTTCTGAAATTATTTTGCTTTGTCTTCTTCCTGAACACTCTGAGGGATCCAGGAAGTGGAATGCCGCTGCCCACAGAACCCTTTTCTCTGGCTGTTCAGCTTTCCTACTTCGTTCATCAGCCAGCTGTTGTTTGCAAGTAGCCTTCAGCTCCTCAATGTGATGACGATGAGGAGGATAAAACCAGCCATCATTATCTTCCTGTGCTCTTCTATTGAACCAAACACTTTGCAATTACTCCAGGACTCTGTTTTGCATCTTTCCAATGCCATTGATGGGATTAATGAATATCCCTTGAAGAAGAAGAAAAAAAAGGAGAATAGCAAGCATTCATCGTGTTCTACAGATGGGCTAAAATCTCAGGAGTAATTAAGCTTGTTTCTTGTTCCAGCAGATGTGTAGAGCCTTTTGCTGAATACTGAGCACATCAGAAGGAATTTGGAGGGAGACAGAACAGCAGGCATGGAACAGGCAGATGGAGGATGGAAAACAACACTGGGACTTGCTACTCTTAGGAGTGCTGATGTCAGCCTCTTCTTGCAGGAACGCAGAGGCACTTGATGTTGTAGTAGCTCTTGGTTGACCTCTTCTCCACATGTATCATCAGGTGCTTCTGCATTCCTATGGACAGATGTTGTTCCAGGTTGTAGTTGGCCCCTTTCTCTAGTGTAGCGGCTCCCAACCTTTTCTATACCCCGCGTCCCTAGAACACTTCTGATATATTCTCGCACCCCTTACAAAGGTTCGAAATAATGGCAACAAATTATGCATATATGCTATAATTTTGAAAACCCAAGTTTTTGCACCCTTTGAAATATTGTCTCACACCCCCAGGGGGTGTGAGCACCCCCGGTTGGGAACCCCTGCTCTAGTGCAAAGCTGATCTTGTCAATTGATCTGAGAGTAGATTCGGTTGAAATGAATGCCATTCAAGAACTGCACTTTTTACTGCTATATATTTGAATTTTCCTTCGGTGGTGGGGAGGAGCTTGGAGTAAACATACCACAAGAGCAAAAACTTCCTCATTAAATGAATTGTACGGCATGCAAGCTTACAATTACCCCAAACCACATGTGTCAGAAACCCAGACAGCCATGTAATAAACCACAGAATGAAGTCGATTTTAAATTTTTAGCCCAAAGGGATGTTGTCTCATGGTGACAGACTATGGTTCATTTTCCTCCAGACTCAGAAGTAAAGTAAAGTGAAGTGAAGTGTTGCTTATTTCAGGGCACAAGGAAACAGCATGAATGAACGCAACTGGACAACTTGTGGGAGCTCCAGTAGGGCATCTCCTGGCATGGGGGATGATGACTCCGTCATGGAAAAGGAAGGTTGACTTGGCCTTCCATCCTTCGAAAGTCAGTAAAATCAGATTGTTGGGGCCAATATGATGACTCTGTAAATCTCTTAGAGAGGGCGAAACGGTATATAAGTCTATGGGAAAAATCCAGAGAAAGAAATGTTTTGGGAAATATTAAAAAGGCAGAATATATTTCCCCAAAGGAATAATGAAGAAGATCTTTAAAAAGACAGGAACTTCTCCTCTCCACCCCCCCACCCCCCCAGCCAGACAACTCAGCAGAAACCAGCTTTTAGAAATGCAGATGTAATAATCCATTCCGGAAGGTTGGAGCCCTCCAGCTAGAAGCTGAAGAGATCAGGAAGACAAAGACCCTTAAAATCTACATACCCCGCCCAAATTCTAAGGACAGGACATAATAGGATTAACCCACCACCATCATAATACCAGAAAGGCACACTCAGACTCACCTCAAAGTTCATGACACAAGAACAACTCCAAACAAAAGCCCAAGAAGGTATAAAAACCCACTGCCTACTACATGTGGCCGCTTTTTTTTTCCAGAGCCATCTTTCTGTCTGGCTCTCCTCTTCAATAAACTACAACCTTCTTTCTAAAGCAGTCGCCATGTTGTTTATTCCCAGCTTGGACTGGATCCTGATGAAGATTTTTCCTTCAACAAGTCTAAGTGCCATTGCTATTGCTACATCCATTCGTTCTGAGAATGTGTGTGTGTGTGTTTGTATCTACAGTGTATCTATCATCTCTCGCAAACGGCCATTCTCTCAGTCTTGCAAACAAGGAGCTAAGGGTGAACCAATCACTGAATGTAAGACCAAGCTGAAAGTGGAGAGTGGATGAGCAGCCGGTCTCAAGAGGAGATGCCCTACCACGAACTGAGAGGAAAGAGCCAATTTGGTCTAGTGGTTAAGGCAGCAGGCTAGAAAGCAAGAGACTGTGAGTTCAAGTCCCATCTTAGCCACGAAAGCCAGCTTTGGGCCAGTCACTCTCTCTCAATCCAACTCACCTCAGAGGGTTGTTGTAGTGGAAAAAATAGGAGGAGGAAGACGTGTTGGATCTATTCACCATTTTGAGTTATATGTAAATAAATGAATAAAGATTCCCCTTCGCCTTCTCATAATTGCCATTCCGTAGCCTTGTCCAGCCTCCTATCACCAGTTTGGCACTGCTAGCAAAGCACACTGGAAAGGAGGCATGGCTCACTAGCTGCTGTTACTTTACTTGCAGGTTACAAGTAAGAGGGCCTGTTCTATCAATGTCTCGCATGGGACGTCCAAATCGCCAACCGGCCATTTCTCATTTCTTTCTCGGCTGTTTCAAGGCCGCTGGGCTCACCAGTCAATGTCTTCCTGAGGCTTCTCTGCCCTACCTCTTGTCGCAGAGAAAAGGTCAGATCCCTGCACTTCCTCCCCTGCTGTCAGCTTTGCAAGCTGGAAGGCTTTGACCTTTAATATTTTTCGGCTGTCTGTTTAAAACTTTATATATTTATTTCGCTATTTATTGGAGAGCTGCACTTTCAGAATCACGCTCGGCGTGCTAAGAGGAAGAGAGTCAAAGCAAGGGTTCACCAGGAAGAGGAGGAGTTTACGCAAGGTGCAACGTGTAAACTAGTGCTTGCAAGGAAATGGTTTTAGGGGGCATGTTGTGTCGTCGTCTCGGGAAAGAGAACTTTTATTTAGGTTTAATTTCATACAGAATTCCTCTTCAGTGAAAGGAAACTAACTGAATCCCAGTTTTGCGTGTGTTGTGTAGCTTTGAATAAATTGAAAATCCTATACCTACAACAATTGTTTAGTACCTTTGTTTGTTTGCTTGCTTGTTTGTACACCCCATTCAGGAAGGTTTATGGCAGTGATGGCAAACCTTTTAGAGACCGAGTGCCCAAACTGCAACCCAAAACCCACTTATTTATCACCTGGTGCCAGATGGGCGTGGCCCACTGGATGGGCGTGGCTGTGGTGGTCATGGCAGACTGGGTGGGTGTGGCCAAGGTGGGCGTGGTCACCTCGATGTTGCTCATGGGGAGGGCCGGGCAGGGTTGGGGGAAATTCAGGGGGTCTCTGGCAGGTGGGGCGGTGGGCAGGAGGCTCATCCTGTGGGGTGAGGCGAGGCAAGGCAAGGCAGGGGTGCCATTGTCGCAGGGCACGGCGAGGCAGAGGCTGGGGTGGCTGCTGCCTGACACCATCGGCCCCCACACACAGAGGCCAGCAAGTGCATGGGGGCCAACAGTGTCCGTCAGCAGCCAAAGCCTGCCGGCCCCTCGACCAGCGCACTCTGGGGCTCCGCAGCCCACCACTAGTAGTTCAGAGAAGCTGCCTCTGAGCTGGATGGCCGGCCGACAGCTGAGGAGGCGATGCAGTGGGTCGTACCTGGGAAAAGGAGAGCATACGAGCCCAGGAGGGATAGGACGGGGGGGAGGGAAACTAGCTGGGATGCATCTGGCCACGTGGGAGCTCGGTGAGTTAGCGGGCGGCTGGTTGAAGAGGGACGGTTGCCATCTCCGGGGCATGGTGCGCGTGCCCACAGAGAAGGCTCTGAGTGTCGCCTCTGGCACCGGTGCCATAGGTTCGCCACCACTGGTTTATGGTATTTACTATGATGAATCTGAAGTTATAATGACCTCTCCTGATATAATATACTCCAGATGAGGAGGAGGAGGAGGAGGAGGGGGAAAGTCAGGAGGAGGAGGAGGAGGAAGAGGGGGAGGAGGAGCAGGGCAATGGGGGGTCAGGGGGGGTTCGTCTTGACGTCTGTTGGGAGGGGTGGCCAATGGGGAGGAGCAGTGAGGAAGTTTGGGTACGGTTCGGAGTGGTCAGGAGGAGGAGGAGGAGGAGGAAGGGGAGGAGGAGCAGGAGATCTGTTTTCAGAGAAAATGATGTTGTAGAGAGTTTTTAAATGAGTATAGAATGGTTAATACCTGCCACTGAAACAGTTCAATTATTTTGAAATTTCCCTTCCAGTAGCAGTAAACTTTCCAATCACATAGCTGTTGCACTTTTCCTACTTTCCCTGTTTAATGGCTACATTTGACATATTAACATTGTACGTGAGACCTAAAATCCATTCTTGGAGAAAACCCATGCATCTTACTCAACTTTCCCACGCCCTGAATGAAGGACTGCAGGGGTGACGGTCACAAGGCCATATGTATTTCCCTTCGGTCTGGATGGAGGGAGATGCCCCCTCTATCTATGGCAACCAATAAGGTGGAAAAAGGCAGAATATTTCCCTAAAACAAGAGCAACAAAATGACAATGCATTTAACTCGGTGTGATTTAGGTGCCACTGAAGGTGCTGACGAGAAGCAATATTTCTTCAGCTTCTTTGCAGACAAATTTGTGTGCTACATGAAGATTCAGCCATGACAGTCCATTGGATGATCAAGGACAACTCTTTCAAAAATAGCAATCTTACTGCACACTTGAGATGTGTTTCGCTGTGTACCCAGATTCACATTTGCACATCAACTCTAATATTTCTTTGTTGCCTTTGGATAAAATCCCTAATACAGCTCTGATTGGGGGACCAAGTATGTGGGGGTCTAGGGCAGGGGTAAGCAACCTTGGCTCTTTTATGACTCGTGGACTTCAACTCCCAGAATTCCTGAGCCAGCCATGCTGAGGGGAAAGGAAGAGGTTTCCAAGCTGAGCCATGCTGGCTCAGGAATTCTGGGAGTTGAAGTCCACGAGTCATAAAAGAGCCAAGCTTGCCTACCCCTGGTCTAGGGCAACTCACCATAGCCAAGTCTCCATGGGACAATTCACCATAGCCAACTTGCCATGGGACAAAAGTTACCTAACATCAAAGAAACGGTGGAATAGAATCATTAAAGAAAGGATGCAAAAGGGGACACAAAAATAAAATGTGAACGACTAAAAATTTAAATATTTTTTTTCCCAAAAAAAATATTTTAAATAATTAAATAAATCTGTTGAATTGCCCCACAGCGAGTTGTCCCGCAGCTAGTTGGTTGTGGTGAGTTGCCCCATGGCAAATTGGCTGTAGCCGGCTGGCCACAGTGAGTTGACCATGGAGACTTGGCCATGGCACGTTGGCTGTGGTGAGTGGTCTCATTCCGCAAGTGGGGAACCTTCCCCTGCCCCAACTGGTTTCTCTTTGACTCATGCGTCACAGCCAGTTCTGATAGTGGTTAGAGAGAAGGCCCATTGGGAATCATCCCTTGGAGGTGGACAAGGTCAGAAAAACCATTGGAGGCTTCCGGTTTCGGATTACGGCACGCGCAGTCGCACGGAGAGAGCCGTCTCTCCTACCGGCTGCTTTCCCTCCGCCGGTAGACCCTTAACCGGGTCGAAAGTCGCCCCGTAGAGGCGACCACCGCTTGAGGAGGCCCCTGCTTGACTGGGGAAGGGCGGCAGCTCTCTTTAGTTCGAGCTATCTCCTTAGGGCCATCGGAGGAAAGATCGGCCAGCAAAATGGACGATCACTTCGCCGCACCAGCTGAAAGCCAGAAGAACAACTAAGCGTAAAGAACCCCCGTGGAGAATCCGGGTGAGACCTTTCCTACCCCTTTTTTCCCTAATTACTCTCCTGTCAAAAGCTTTTGTGCTTGAATTACTTCCCTGCTGTGAGGGAGCAGCGTTTGGGCATTCGGGAAAAACAGCTTTGGAAAAAAGAAAAAAAAACCAGTTAATTTTTATGGACTATTTAAATTTTGGAATACTGAGGGGACCTGAAAACATTTTATTCTTGATTATTATTGTTATAACTACGCATCTATTACTTTGGAGAGGCCTTTCTTCATCTTTTTCAACACGAAAAATAAAAAATCTATTAATTTGGAAAGAAAAAAAAGATTTTATGGTCTGCTGAGGACATCTTGTGATGAAAAGTGGTACTGCAATTGTATATTTTTTTATGGCTGGGGATGGCTTTGACCTTCAAAAGATGATAAGCATAAGATAACTGAAACAGCTGTGTGGTGATCTGGTCTATTGAAAATTGGAGGTGAACATTTGTTTGATTTCTACGAAATAGAGCCTTCTCTAAAAGATTAAAAAATCTTTCTACTACTGATATGGAACCCAACACACAGCTGGACTATGAGCTCATATTGGAAAAAATTCTGGAAGCCACAGAGGATATGAACTCTTACTTTCAAACTTTGACAGACACAAATTATAGACCGAAAGACAGCGCAGAAGAAGCAGATTGGCGCCAAAGAAATTAGTGAACAATATGTACAACCTAAAGAGGAACCACGTCAACAACTCAACTATGAAACTACACTGAGAGAAACTGTGGAAACCAAAGAACAAATTAACTTTATACAACTCCAAACGCAATCTATGGAGAAGCCTGACGATCAAAGAATAACTTTAACGGAGATGTCTGAAGCATTAACATCAACAGAGACTGACACTCAGATACAAGTTATTGAAAATTGTGATAAGGTGGATAAACAACTGGCAAATATAACATGGAATAAAACGGCTTTTACCATCCAAAGGCTACTAGAAGAAAGGAAAGAGAACTTTGACCAATTTGAAGCGTTAAAGAATATGGACCTTTTAATATTGTGGTTTGATGATGCAGGAATTTTATTATGGAAACCGTTATGGCACAGAAAGAAACCTAGAGTTAGATTTAAAAATGTATTTTAAAGTTTTATTTAATGGGTTTAAAAAGGCTTTGATTTTTTGACTGAGTTAATAACTAATGGAGCACGTGAAATTTCTAAGAGGATACCCTTTGTAACAATACTTTGTTTTAGACATGATAATTACTGGAGAGGTAAACTTTATTTACTGGTTTAAAAAGATTTTCATAGATATAGATGAATTGATAGAATATATACTTAAATTAGATAGAAATCTATTTGTTGGTTTGATATTTTTACTTTAAGATAATTATTTTGAAATAGAAGGAGAATAAGAGGGATGGGTGACAAGAGAAGAAATGGTATTAATGAAGAAAATATAAGAATATTACTGCGGGAATAATATACCAGATATAATTACTATGTAAAAAAAAAAGGACACCCGAAGTGTTAATAATATGTCTATCTAAGGCCAATTGGAATATGGTAATTGTAAGTTAGTAAAGCTTAAAAACAGGACCTGGATCTTTAGAATTGAAATGTGAGTGATATTTGATAGGATTGTTTGAAGCTTATATAGAAATGTATTAATTTGAATATGCAAGACTAAATGAGGGAATTAGAGAGGGAATTTTAAACGAATTGATTTGGGCTATATATTTGTGATTGTTTTTTGTTTTTTTGGGATGTTCAATATACCCACCTCCACGGTGGTTCCTAAGCACTCTGATGTAACCCTTTTACCCCTATAAAAATCTAATAAAATATATTTAGAAAAGAAAAAAGAAAAACCATTGGCACCACTGGAACTCTACTTTATTCTTCTTGGGTATAATAACAAAATCTTGAAAGCCTGACCATGGTCTCCTTACCCCATCTTATATTAAAATATGCCATAGTCTCCATTACTAAAACAAATGAAAACATTGAGTAATATGAATGACCAGGGAAAAATGTCAAGTCATTAAGGCCAATGAGCTGAGGGCATCAGGGGCTGCCACCCCAAAGACCACCCACTCTTGGATCCCACAAGAAGACATAGATCAGTGATGGTGAACCTTTTAGAGACCGAGTGCCCAAAAACCGCCCCCGCCCCCACCTTGTGCCCCCGTGCCGCCCCCCGCCCCACTCTGCCCCCTGCTCTGCCCACCCGCAGGGCCACCCATCGCCTCCACAGCCCGCCGATCGCCCAGGTGGCCCAGCAGCATCATGGCAGCTACACCCTCCGCCCGCGCCCCGCAGCATCAACTGCGTGCGACGGGGTGCGAGGGCAGAGTCTTGTCCCCGCTGCCTGGCTGCCATGTCCTTAGCTGCACTGCTCCATGTGGACCCTGCTCAGGGGCGACTCTCCTCCGGGGGGCTGCTGATGAGGAGGGGGCCACAGGGGGAGGCGGGGCTGAGGCGATGGCACACGTGCCCACAGAGAGGGCTATGAGTGCCACCTCTGGCACGTGTGCCATAGGTTTGCCACCACTGACATAGATTAATAGAAGGGGTCCAGACTATGTTCATCTTCCGAGATCTGGTAAAATAGATGGGTTGGGGACAGATGGTGCCATAGGTCAGGGCTTTTCAACCTGTGGTGCGCGTACCACTTGTGGTACATTAATGAGTGGCAGGTGGTATGCAGCCCTGCCTAGCCAAGTGTAGTGGGGAAGGGAAAGAGCCAGCACAGGCAAAGACTTACAGTGAGAGAGTCCTCTGGAACTGCAGATTTTACTTATGAATGGAGCCATTTGGGGAAGCTGCCTTAGCTGGCAGCCAGTACTTACATTTTTTTTCTTCCTTAAGTGCCGGCTGGGCTCCTTACTTTCCTTTCTAGCCAGTAGCTAATTCTTAAAGGGGAAGTGCCTTTTTAAGCTAGTTCACTCAGCAGCTTGTCTTTTCTGTCTCTGGAGGCCTTTCCTTGTTTGATCAAAATATGGAAGAGGGGAAATATGGGGGGGTTCAAATTCTTCCTTCAGAAGGAGATGGGAATGAGAAAAAGGGAGGCAGGGAAGGAAGTCCCGCCTTAGCACTTGGCCACCAGCAGCTCTGCCTTTGACTTTGCTTGTCAAAAGGTTGCAGAAGGGGATCACATGACCCTGGGACACTGTGACCATCATAAATATGAATCAGTTGCCAAGCATCCAAATATAAATCATATGACCCTGTTGCTGCAATGGTCATAAGTGTGAAAAATGGTCATAAGTCATTTCAGTGCAATTGCAACTTTGAACATGTTTTTTTTTTTGGTCATCAAGTTTTTGACACCTTGCTAGGTGGTACTCGAATATTGCCATATCCTAAAAGTGGTACAATCGGTAAAAAGGTTGAAAAGCCCTGCCATAGGTAACTGGCTCTGTGCCATGTAGGGTTTTATGTTGCCCCTTACCTACCAATTATTGAATCTCTGTAAAAAGAAAAAAAACCCAGTACCCTGGCACTTTGTACCATCTGAATATCAGTCAACTATTCTTTGTGTGGGCTGGAAAATGGAGCTTCTGCTGGAACTGTAACTTAGAAGCTGGAAAAGCTCCGAATCCACTTTGCAGAGTTTTCAATCGTGAAAGTTGAAGGGTCCTTGGTGCTCTCTGAGCTTGGTTGTTTATAAACTCAGAGAACAACCAACCAACCTCGGAGAGCACCAAGGACCCTTCATTTCAGCCCTGAGCTACAAATATTCTCCTTCATTAGTCATGAAAGTGTTCAGCTTTCTGACACGCCAAGTTCATGAGATGCATCCGTTGGAAGCAGAACTCCCAAACTGGCACATAAACTCAGCAGGGAGTGAGTGAAGGAAGGAGTGAAAAAAACAAATGTTTTTCTTCTTCTTCTTATCACTGGTAACACCTGCTTCCTGAAATGCTTCAGGGAAGTTATCTAGGCTTGTATTGGCAGTATTAGTTGTATTCCTCCACGTTATCCTCAAAAGATGGACAAACTCCAACTCCCCTTAAAAACCTCTCAACATTAAAGATCTCGCAAAATAGCAGCTGTGCCTATTGGTCTAAAAATATAGCTGTATTCAATCCAGAAAGGATACAGTGCCTGTAAAGTTGATTCAGTTTTGCCAAAAGACATAATAATGATGGGGGGAGGAAGGGGAGAGAAAGAGAAGCCTTAGAGTTATCTGCAGATTTTTCCATTACAGGGAATGGAGAGACAATTCAAATCTTGAAAAAACGACAACAAAAACAAAAAAAGTGAAAGGAGCTTTATTTAAAGCACGCAAAACCAAGTTGTCGTTTGTCCAAAGTTGCTGTTCTTTGCCCAGCTGAGGACAGAACTGAGGACAGAAGCCAGTGACGACAGAACCAGATATATTGTAATGAAAGCATTGATGGCAATTCTATCCCACAGCAGTGTATTGATCTGGTTTTGTCCCTGTGTGGCTGACTTGTGACCTGGTCTTTCAGCGTATGTCCTGAAGATGTGGTTGGAGGGAGCCCCACTTCCAATCTTTGTCAATTCTCTCACGTTCTCTTCTTTCTTCAGACCCACACAGCACAACACCCCTGAGGCCTTCACGAGAGCATTATGAGGGTAACAGGGCTCTGCCATCATACTCACCTGCTCCACACCAGCCATTCTTATTTCCCGATAGAAAAAAAAAACAATCCATGTGATCATGTTGACAAATTCTTTCCTGTTCTTTTGATCTGTGTTTGAAATAATGGTTTTCTTCTTAGTGGTTTACCACTGAACCTGGACTCTATGTATCATGCAGAATTTAAGTTCCTCACCCTCAAACTTGAACACTTGTAATGAGGAAAAAGCAACCTGGAATTGGGAGGGCCAACATCCAAAATATCCATAGGGAGCCCAGTTGCCTGTGTCTGCTTATCATGACTATTCCTTTGTCCAAGGCTCTTTGTGGATATTTGCCCTGTGGATCTGCAGATGGTTGAGATGATTAACAGAGTAACAGAATTGGAAGGGATCTTGGAGGTCCTAGCCCTACGTCCTGCTCAAGTAGAAGACCCTATACCATTTCAGACAAATGGTTGCCCAATTTCTTCTTAAAAACCACCAGTGATGGAGCACCCATAACTTTTAGAGGGAAGCCATTCCATTGGTTCATTGGTGTCACCGTCGGGAAATTCCTCCTTAGCTCTAGGTCCTCTCCTTGATTACTTTGATTTATCTTCTGATTGGAGCTCCTAATGACAGATGTTGTTGAAAAAGGATAGCACAGGAAGTAGATTTGTTTTTAAAGCCCAGCCTTTCTTCAAAGGTAACCTGCTCATATGAATCAAAAGTATCCTTTAGCTAATTCTGCAGAAAAGTAGCTCCCGTTTGTTCTCGCCCTTTCGCTGCACGGAGAACGTGGCCGCTCTGCATCAAACATTTCCCAGCGGGATAAAAGAATCATCTGCAGAGAAAGCAGCAGAGAGAGGGAAATCTCCAAGGCAGAAATGTCAGGATGGCCTTCCAAAGATGCAACCTTTGCAGCAATTCCATGCTGATGAACAAAGCCAGGTGAGCATCTGTTCCTCTCGGCTAAAGCCTATATTCTCCAAAGTAGGTTCTTTCTCCTAAAACCTTCATCTCCTAGGAAGGCAGAACATCCTGTCTGGAAAGAAGACAGTGCCAACATTTGCATATTACCTCCTTAGCTTTTAAGTAATGTCCTCCTTTACTTTTGTAAGATTGTGATTAGCTTCAGGTTAGCAAAAAAATGAAAAAAAAAAACTTTCATAAAAGGATGGATATTCGAAGCTGCATCTCCATGTCCAGTATTCCCCAGAGTTCACACATGCACACACACACACACCAATGTTCACCTATGCTAATGTAGTAAGCTGTACAATCCTTCCCTCTTAAGGTAGGTGTACTCATATTGTACAATTTGCAAATCAACAACAGCTGGTCTTATCTAATATACTTTATGCTTAAGGAGCCACATGTGGCTCTGTTAAGAGCAAAGTAAGCAAAATGGAGAGGAAATTATACTCAGAAGTGACTTTTAAAGTTTTGTTATAACTGTCAAATAAATTTCAGATCCACGATCCTTTTGTCAAGGGTTCCAGGAGTGAAAATTCAAAATGAAAGCTCAAAGTTATAGGTCATAAGAGTGCAAGATTATTTGCAGCTAAATAATCACTAAATTCTACTATAACGTGGCTTAGGGGAAGAGAGCAAAAGACTAAATCAGCCTTGGAATCACAGTTGAATGAACCAGGAGCAAAAAACATGTTATTCTCCTCATGGACCATCTCACCAGCTTTTCCTGAGCATTGCAGTAGACTGAGCATGTGAGAATGGGGGGCACACCACCAGACAGTTGGTCTCCCTTTCCATCAGGATGGAGAACTTGATCTTAGCTCTGGACTATTGCTAGCAGACTGAGGCCATTCCTGGATCTTCAGGAACCATGAAGTTCTGTCCAGGAGTATTCCTGAGAGGAGCAGATTCATTCCAAAAAGGCTGGTGATCTCCTATCCCTGGACCAGGAAGCACCTCTGGGTTGTGTTTTGGTTTTACTTTCAATATATTTACTTTCATCCAGTGTATCACTGGATGAAAGTGCAGGATCTTCTCAGGTCAGGGGAACAAAATGTTCTCATCAGAGTTTGGCTGTCAGTCAAAGTGGCTAGCTCTGCTGCAGACATTGTGTTATTTTGTGGAATGAGATGGGTATTGCGCAACAGGGAGCTCTATCTCTAGCAGAAGAATTTGACTTTGGTGAGCCAGGATTTCACTGTGCATCAAGAGAGAAGCTTATTAATAAAATTGTATGAAACATCTCAAATGTGCTCATTCTACAGAGATGTGGCAGAGAGGTTGTTGAATTAGCATCACCCAGTTTAGTATCCTGTGACTGAGGATGATGGGAGATGTACTTTCAGTTTATCTGGAGGACACCCAGTTGGGGAATTACAACACAAAGAGAAAGAGAGAAAGGGAAATAGATTGCATTGCTGATGCAGAATTGTGGATTGTTTCACTGAATGCAAACCACATAATGAGGACAAGAGCAGAAACGACATTCTCCATTTGCAATAGGTTAATGTTCTTGGGTTTTCCTCTACTCCAAAACATTCAAGTGGCTTTAGATCAGAGGAAATCAACAGGGATGTTTAGGCTTTTGTATGTAAAGTCCCAAGGGGTGCGATAGGTCATTGGTTAAATGCACTGAGCTGGTCAGCTGCAAAGTACCGAGTACCGAGTATGACATGACAAGGTGAGCTCCCGTTCCTTTCCCCATCTCCTGCCTCCCCTTAGAGTCAGACATGACTGGAAAGGGAAACCTTTAGCTTTACCTTATCTAAAATCTCATAAATCATTCAACCGAAAAGCTGGGTTGCATCATAAAGAAACAAAAGGTCTGCTTTATCCAAAAAGAAGCTTCCAGTAGCAAGTTTACGGATGTTCTGCTATGGCCTTCATTACTGATACTCTGTTTTATGATATCCTTTCAATCACTGCTTCTGAGTTCCACCGGTGGGACCCAGGACATTGATTCTGAGTCTCTACATAGAGTGTGTCCACAGCTAACCAATTTCTTAGGGAGAATTGCTCTACAACTCACGTCCAGGAAGCCTCAGTGTTGTAAATTTTCACTGCAATCATAAAAAGGATTCCATGCACAGACCTTGAGAAGTGCACAAATGAGTAACTACTTTTAGAAATAGGTCAGCAATAAAGCAATAAAGGCAATCCGGTACCAAAAATTAGCAAAAGTTTATTGTTGTTAGTTGCGAAGTCGTGTCTGACCCATCGCGACCCCATGGGCAACGTTCCTCCAGGCCTTCCTGTCCTCTACCATTTTCTGGAGTCCATTTAAGCTCACGCCTACTGCTTCAGTGACTCCATCCAGCCACCTCATTCTCTGTCGTCCCCTTCTTCTATTGCCCTCAATCTTTCCCAGCATCAGGCTCTTCTCCAGTGAGTCCTTCCTTCTCATTTAGGTGGCCAAAGTACTTGAGTTTCAACTTCAGGATCTGGCCTTCTAAAGAGCAGTCGGGGTTGATCTCTTCTAGGACTGACCAGTTTGAACGCCTTGCAGTCCAGGGGACTCGCAGGAGTCTTCTCCAGCACCATAGTTCAAAGGCCTCAATTCTTTGGCGCTCAGCCTTTCTTATGGTCCAGCTTTCACAGCCATACATTGCAACTGGGAAAACCATGGCCTTGACTATTTGCACTTTTGTGGGCAGGGTGATGTCTCTGCTTTTTAGTATGCTGTCTAGATTTGCCATAGCTTTCCTCCCCAGGAACAAAAGTTTATTACCTATTTGCAAAGATGGGTGCACATGAGGATCAAAGCATGCAACAGGCTTTTTTTTATACACCTTCCCCCACCCCATCCCACCCATGCTCAACACTGCTCTAGATTCCCATTGGCTGGATACTACCGTAACAAGCTCACAACCTATCCGGAGCGCCTATTAACAAACATTCGCTAGCTACAGGGCAAAGTCTTGCTCGTCGCTGCTCAGAAAGCACTCCCCCCTCCCTTATCTTTGGTTAACGGCAATAATGCTAATTTTTGAAAAAGTTATTTAACTACAATTAAAACCTTCACAGCAATTATTTCACATTACTCTAAAATCCTTTTCACTGAGCGTCTACGTAAAGCGTCTCCACAGCTAACCAATTTTGAAGGGAGAATTAAGCCGCAGCTCAAGTCCAAGAAGCCTCAGTATTTTAAACTGCCACTACAGGTGATTCTACGATCATAAAAAGAATTCCATGCACAGACTTTGAGCAATGCACAAAGGAGTAACTACTCTAAAAACCTTTGCAGTGGTGCAGGGAAATTATTGTTCGATACAGAGGCCTCATTTGGATTGAAAACACGTGCTTGTGTTTTACAGAAAAATCAAAGGCAACATAAAATGCAGCAGATTTGCTAAAAGCAGTGGCCTCCCTCCAAAAACATACCCCCAAATCCAATGAAAAATGAAATCTTGGCAACATCATGACCTCTTTTGCAAACAGCTCGTTGCGAGCCAAAAGGCAACATTATCGCAACACAACAAGAAGGAACACCAACAGATGCTAGCAAGTACTGGGCAAATGAGGAAAGAACAGCCTCGATTTCATTCTAGCACCTCCGCTGAAATGAAAAGCCACCAGTTCTGTTCTGGACCAACCAGTAGCTAAGAACTGTATGTTAGGATGTTTAGCATTTATAGGGTTAAACGCTGTTTCCTTAAGAAATGGCCTATGGGTAACGTAGTTCAGCAGTCAGTATCTAGTCAGTGGGAGGAGTTCAAAGGTTTATGACTGTACTTCCTGGCTCTGTGCCATTGTTTGATTCTCTTCATATTGGGTTCCAGCCTCATGGCTCAGACACAGCAATCATTCAACATGTGATTAGCAATTATTCAACATGTGATTTATATACAGGACAGGAGAACATCACTGTCTTTCAACCTAATGATATGGATCCAGATTAATATTGCATTCCAGACGTATTTCATCTTAATCGTGAGTTGTTGATTATCTCTGTGAATAAAGTATTCTTCTTTGATCTGTTCATTCGAGTTAATGCTACTTGTCTACACGGAAGTAAGCACACGGCCGTGGAAACAAGGTAAGTTCCTTTACTTTGGCTTTACACCACACAGAATGCAATGCAACAATTCCAGAGCTAACTGGTTTTCCTTGAAGATTTTCTTCAAAAATGATCTGACTTGCTCCTCCATGCAGATTGTTTTCACGCCTTTGCTGGTATTTATGAGAAGTAGACATTGAAGAAAGAAAGAAAGAAAGAAAGAAAAAAAGAAAGAAAGAAAGAAAAAGAAAGAGAGAGAAAGAAAGAAAGAAAGAAAGAAAGAGAAAGAAAGAAAGAAAGAAAGAAAGAAAAAGAAAGAGAGAGAAAGAAAGAAAGAAAGAGAAAGAAAGAAAGAAAGAAAGAAAGAAAGAAAGAAAGAAAGAAAGAAAGAAAGAAAGAAAGAAAGAAAGAAAGAAAGAAAGAAAGAAAGAAAGAAAGAAAGAAAGAAAGAAAGAAAGACTCAGAATAGAAGGTTGTTGCAGGAATGGAAAGGACAAGTCCTGTTGGAAAAGAGTATTAGAAGATACATTAATTTTCCTAGAGAATGAATGAGAAGTGGGCTGTGCATCAGAAGATTATTGTATTATTTCTGCCTTCAAGTCAATCATGGCTCCTGGAGATTGCCTGGACAAGTCCCTGTATTTTTCTTGGCAACATTTTTTTTTCAACAGAGAGTTCAGGTTGCCTCTTTCTCAGGGCTGGCCGAGTGACTGACCCTGCCATCTTCTGGGCCTGAGGCATGAAATTCAAAGTCAGGTTTCCTCATTCCTAGACCAGCATTTTAACCATTAGTCCCAACTGGCTCTTCGATCAGAGCTTACTACCCACCGTAATGCAGTCTGCTCAAATGCTACTGTGAAATATTGTTTAGCCATTTTGTAAGGCTGCTGAAATCAATGTCGTCAAAGGAAGCAAGAATGCAGGAAGGGTCACCTGGGATGGCAAATAATTCCTGTATGCCACTGCCAGAAATAATCTAAAGGAAACCCAGAATGATTTCATTTAATAAAAACAACAAAAAATAGTTTATTAAATTTATATGCCACCTGACTCCCAGCAACTCTTAAGTTATATTTCTGGTATGAGTGATTACACAAATCTGGGCAGCCAAATACTGAATAAGCCCTTGACATAGGATATCTTAAGAAGCAGTCAGAGAAAAAATTTCAAAATTAGTCATAAGTGGTTCATCTCCTAGCCTCAAATTTAATGAAAAGAAGGACTAGGAGTGACATGATAGCAGGATTCCAATATTTGAGGGGCTTCAACAAAGAAGAGGGGGTCAACCTATACTCCAAAGCACCAGAAGGCAAGAAAAAGAAACAATGGATGGAAACTAATCAAGGAGAGAAGCAACCTAGAACTAAGGAGAAACTTCCTGACAGTGAGAACAATTAACCAGTGGAACAGCTTGCCTTCAGAAGTTGTGGGTGTTTCATCACTGGAAGTTTTTAAGAAGAGACTATATAGCCATTTGTCTGAAATGGTATAGGGTTTCCTGCCTGAGCAGGGGGTTGGACTAGAAGACCCCCAAGGTCCCTTCCAACTCTTTTTTTTTCTGTTATTCACTTAACTGCTTCTCATAAATGCCAGCGAAGATATGAGAACTATCTGCACGGGGGAGTCAGTCAAGTAATTTGTGAAGAAATCTTCAGGGAAACCAGCCCACTTTTCTAAAGATCCACTTTTGACACCAGCAAAGAATGGGCTCTCCCCCCATTCTGAACTTCTCATCATCCTTCGTTGATTCTTTCACTCTTTCATTAGTCAAATCTGTATCTTTTTCAATTTATCATTTTTTCCCCATTTCTCTGTGTGAATAGTTTCCTGCTTTAAACCTATTGGAAACAGGTCCCTGAAGAAGCCTCAAGGAACGTCTCTTTGAAAGTGAGAGAACTGCACTCCCAAAAGTTAGACCTTCAAGGAGCTGTTCTCAAGAAACCACAGAAGCCAATCTTCACTTGAAACGCTGATGCAAGGTACAAACGTGGTTCATCTGCCAGTTATAAATTTGGAAAGCAGCCTTCGACCACAGCCAAGAACCCTGTTCTTTGGATGTTTCTCAGAGAGAACAGGAGTTTGCACCTCTTTCTCATTCCTTGATATTGGGTGGGTAGAGAGGCAACCTTGTTCCAGCATCTACGGAGTAACAGGCTCAATTAAGCAAGCGCACATTTCAGGAAAGGCATCAACTGGCCTGCTTTCTTGGGAGTTGGCAGAGGTAATTTCCTGTGACCACCAAGAACTGTAAAAGGGCAATTGACCTTGTACTGCTCTTCTAAGCTGGTGGAACGATGTCTCACTTCACTGAACATTGGTACGTGCATTTTTTTGAAATGTGTGATCCCCTAGATCAGGGGTCTCCAAACTTGGCAACTTTAAGACTTGTGGACTTCAATTCCCAGAATTCCCCAGCCAGCCATGTCATAGGTCACAGACTGCCTATCCCCATGTAAAAGGGTCTTTTTTGTGTCAATGAGGGATTTCCCCCAAATATTCCAGTTCTGTGTTACTGCTTTCTTTGCCCTTCCCAAACAAGCCACAACTCACAAGTGAACAGCTCCATTGTCTTGCTGGATTCATCCCAAGTGTAGACCTGAATGAAATAGGAGACCGGGTCTCCTTCATCTTGAAGCAAAAGCTCCTTCTTTACTGTCCAAGTCCATTAAAGGAAATCTGCCTTTATTTGCCCATCCAAAGCATCCTGATTGCATTATCCAACAGCCATAAAGCCGTAGAGTTATCATTCCTCTTAAGATTGAAACCAAGTATTCTATCTTGTAGAGCAGCGACCCCCCAACCTTTTGGGCACCAGGGACCGATTTCATGGAGAGAGGTTTTTCCACGGACCAGAGGGGACATGGTTTTGTGTGCTGCCTGCATCCCCCGGATGGGGCTTCACTTGTTTGTGTGGCCCAGTTTCTGGCATGCCATGGACCAGTGTGGGTCCACAGACTGGGGGTTGGGGACCCTAGTTGTAAAGTAACTTATAATTGTTTTAGTTTCAAGAAAGTACAGGTCTCGCATCTCAGGGTTTATATATATATATAAAGTATAGGCTAAATCAGTCTGTTCTGCATTTCGCTCCAATCTAGGAGCATGTTTTGCAGGCAGGCGTCACATACTGTGAACACTGTAAATTCAAAACTTTTTGTGGCTGACAAAGAGTTAGTGGAGACTAGTATAGCTATTTCAAGCTCTTTAGCTCTCATCAGCTAGTCATACCCCTCTGGGATTCGAACCTGGGCAGCTTGCATGTTAGGCAGTTGTATTACCCAGAGGGGTATGACTAGCTGATGAGAGCTAAAGAGCTTGAAATAGCTATACTAGTCTCCCACTAACTCTTTGTCAGCCACAAAAAAAAAAAATGAATATATATATTTACTTAATCCATTCAAGGAAGCAGAACTCAAGTTACCATAGAAACCACCGAACTGTGAAGTAATTATGATGTCACCTGACATCATGGCAGGAGTTTTCTTAGCTATTCAGAAGGGAACGCTCGGCTGCCCTAATCAAGCAAATGAAACAATCTTGCAGTCCTAATTGGACCATGAACATCTGCAATAAATTTCAGATGGAAACGTTGTCTTGCTACAAGCCATTTATTTCCAATTATCTTTCATCCAGAATTGTGATGGGGTATTGCTTATGTGCGCATGTTTAAGTCCAATTGTTCAGTGCAATCTGTCCGGACAAGATAATTAAGTAAACCCAAAGTATTTTCAAATTTATGAAAGAATCCTTCACTTGAGTCTTCTGTTTCTGGAGTGTCTCTAACAATGATGGGGAGTTCAATTGTGAATACTGGACTCTAATGAAATATTGCAAACCTTCTTTTTCTAGGAAGTCACAGACCAAGCTTTACCCCAATCTTATGGGGATGTCCTTCTCCTACATTCTCTGCTTCTCCCCACTCTAGATCTAGCAGAGGGGGAATGCTCCAGATCCCTTCTATGGTTTCACTGGTCCCCAGGGTGGTGCCATCTCATGCAGCACCTGACCTATGGAACTGCATTTCCTAAAGATCCTGATGGCCTCAGCCCTGCTAGCCTATCACAAGATGGTGAAGATCTGTCTGTTTCCCCAGGTCAAGAAATTAGGTGAGCTTTGTTGCTGAGGAGTTTCTCCATAAATAGGGTTATTGATTTATCCTTGGGCCCCATGCTGTAGTTTTGTGTTTTAATCCTTGTACGCTGTCCAGAGTCACGACTGTGAGATGGATGTCTATGGAGATTCTCAGTCATCCAGGTCATGGTTGTCCCAAAGGTGCTTTTTTCAGGAGGCAACTGGACTTCCTTGTTTTTCTTTGAAGACGTTTCGCTTCCCATCCAAGAAGCTTCTTCAGCTCTGGCTGGATGGTGGGGAAATGGAAGGATGATAAGGAATCCTGCAAGGAATATAAATCCTTCCATTCCCCACCACCTAGTCAGAGCTGAAGAAGCTTCTTGGATGGGAAGCGAAACGTCTTCAGAGAAAAACAAGAAAGTCCAGTTGCCTCCTGAAAAAAGCACCTTTAGGAGGGCTGTGAGATGAGTGGCCATATAAATCATATAAACAAATGGAATAAATAAAATCTGTCTTCTGCTGTCTCTGTACGAAACAGAGAGATGGGATAGTGGTAAGGGCTAGGAAGATGGTTCTCCTGAAGAGCAGCTTCTCTATCCTTCCTGTGCTAATAAACCCATGTTTTTGCTTAGTCTTTTCCCATAGCTGCTCCTCAACCATGATCATAACTCAGAATACCATGATCTGTTACCCTCCGCCTGAATCACTCTCCTGCAGGATGTTATCTGCTGTAATCTAGTACCTCATGCCAGAAGAGTGGTGCTTTCAGTTTCCCTACCTAGTACTGGCCTGCCTGGCTTCCAGGCCTGAAGGATGAAGAATAGCCTGGATCTCGGGGTTCCTGTCCAGCACCTTCACCGTGAACCACGTGGTATCTCACTACATTATTTATACTTACCAAATGAATTTTACAATAAAACACAACATGCTTCTCTTTGCAATATTCATCACAGATTCATTTTTAATGTATTTAAATTTTCAGTTACAAGTTGCATTTCCACCCAGCTTCTCTCTCTCTCTCTCTCTCTCTCCCCCCCCCCCCCCCCCCCGGTCTTTCTAGGTACTGAAAATCATTTATTGTCTTTTTAGGACAACTGTGAGTAATCCTGACCTAGAAAACATGAGTGTGTAAATCAAATTCTTGGCTTCTTGTCAAGTAGTCTGAGTGCTTTGCTGCCCCTGTTTGTTTGCTCATGTCTTTCAGATCCTGTGAATCAAATTGTGTTTCATTGGGTGTTTTAAATGCTTCTGGTCTGGTCTGGTGTGTGAACAATGAGGAAGAAGGATTTCCTTGACTCCTATTCTCATACTCCATGGTTGACCTGGCTGTAAATTCATCCATTAACATTTCACCAAATCAGGCACACTTTCACCTTACAGTCCAACAAAAACCTGTCAAAAGCAGGCATTCTATCAGTCAAATGTCTTTGCAGCGTATCTTTGACCACACCAGACCATGGCTTCCTTAAGCTGAGATGGGAAAGTTTATGAAAATCAAGGCCAAGCAGGCTGCTGGGTGGGTGCAGAGAAGGAGAACCCAAATCACTTCGGGAATTTTGCCCCTGTTCTGGTGCAGATCTCAGCTGAAGGCCTAAGCTTCTCCTTGGACCTCTTGTCACCAATGGTCTGGTGACAGCTACAGTGTGGTGGAAGGGCTCAGGATCAAGTCAGAGCCAAAAAAAAGTGACTTGGAGATGAGATAAAGTAAGTGAAGTCTTGAACATCAGCATCAAAAAGGAAGGAAGGAAGGAAGGAAGGAAAGGGAGAGAGAAAGAAAAAGAAAGAGAAAGAAAGAAAGAGAAAGAAAGAAAGAAAGAAAGAAAGAAAGAGAAAGAAAGAAAGAAAGAAAGAAAGAAAGAAAGAAAGAAAGAAAGAAAGAAAGAAAGAAAGAAAGAAAAAGAAAGAAAGAAAGAAAGAAAGAAAGATCCAAGTCTGATTTTCCCCAAATCTTTCTCAGAATCTAATATGGAGAGAAGGAAGGGTGTTTTTTAACTTCTTATATTCTCAGCAACTAGAAACCAGAAGTCCTTGCTGCCCTTTCATTTATCATTCAAGATCTATTAGTTACTCTGTTCTTATTTACCTTCTTTCCAAAATCTACTTAATATATTTATGTAGCACAGAGTTGGCCATTCTGTACTGCTTGATTTGCACAGAAAATATCTTTTCTAGCTGTTTTGCTTTTAACTAGGTTTTCTTCAAATGCCATATTGTGCAGCTATTGTTTCTTTGGAGAGGATTTGTGAGAGACACTGAAATGTATACTTTCCTGATTGTTAAAACTCACTGTGACATATTGAAAACATTCACGTTAAGGCTTTGCCATAACCAGAAGGATGTATCTTTCTACAGAGGGATTAAAGTAGCTATGTGGGAATTCTCCTTTCCAATTACAAATGCAAAAGCATGAATTAAAAAAAAAAAAACAGGAAAAAAGGAGGGAAAGTATTAAAGTCTAAGGACTGTGAGTGTGCAGAGACTGTGGGAAGATAAAAAGATTCCCAGAAGAATCATTTCCAAGAACATAACCCTATCATTCTTTACATTACATTTAGAAGACTTTCCCAAGGCTGGCTGGTGGATAAGACACACTTCTTGTTTGGATTAAAAGTCTGGATGAAGATCAAGAGAAGATTATTGCTCACAAATATACAATCTTCTGTGAAACTTCTATAGCACAGTTTTCTCACAAAACTATTGCAGATGTCTTTGAAAGCAATAATGTAGGACATATAATTTCAGTTACAACCATTTCCATACCGGCAAGTATGTGCTAGAACCGTGGTGGCGAACCTATGGCACACATGCCACTGGTGGCACGCAGAGCCCTCTCTGTGGGCACGCGCGCCGTCGCCCCAGTCCTAGGCCTTCAGCTGGGTTTTATAAAACCTTTTTGCTTTAGGCCTCCGCCACCGTGTGCAAAAAAAACACAAAGGTTCAATCAATCAATCAATTTCAACTTCTTGCGGGGAAAAAAAAGATCTCGCAAAGTGGGAATTGATTGATTGAACTTTTTAGTCCCACCCAGTCTGCCGTTACCACCGCAGCCATGCCCACCCAATTGACCACGCCCACCCAATTGGCCATGCCCATCCAATGGGCCACGCCCACCCAGCACCTGACGATACATAAGTGGGTTTTGGGTTGCAGTTTGGGCACTCGGGTTCGCCATCACTGTGCTAGTAAAACACCACTGACAGTCTTAAATGAGCTCCAGATTGAAGGGTTTAAGAACAGTATGGAAGTATCTCATCTCATGACTTACACTGGACCACTTCATGAAAGGCTGTGAAGCAAGGGTCTAGGCAACCTTGGCTCTTTTAAGACTCGTGGACTTCAACTCCCAGAATTCCTGAGCCAGCCATGCTGGCTCAAGAATTCTGGGAGTTGAAGTCCACGAGTCATAAAAGAGCCAAGGTTGCCTACCCCTGGTCTAGGACAACACACCACAGCCAACTTGCCACGGTCAATTTGCTGCAACCAACTCACCGTGGCCGATTCACCGTGGGACAACTCTCCATGGACAACTCTCCAAGGGACAAGAGTTTCATTAATGCAATATTGAAGAAATGGCAGAATAGGACCATTCAACAAAGGACGCCAAAGGACGGACACAATGAAATGTGAATGGCAAAAATGAAAATATATATTTTCAATTATTTTAAATAATTATCCTGAATTGTTGAATGTCCCATGGCCAGTTGGCTGCGGCAAGATCATCATCGTGAATTGGCCCTGGTGATTGTCCCATTCCCATGAAGAAGAAGACCTCTCCAGGCCTGCCATATTGTGACTTGATTCTTTCTTTTGATAGAAAAAGTCCCCCCCCCCCAAAAAAAAAAAGATTAAAGGTGTTATCAAGCTTATGAGTCTGCAAAGAAAGTCAAGAAAAACCTGTGTTGGAATTGTGCAGCTACTGGCTGCCAAAGGAATGCAATTAATTAATTTAGTTAAATTAGGGAAATATCTTGAAAATGCATTTCATTGGCTCCTGCTTTATTCTTTGTAGGCTGCAGACATTTTTAGCGGTGTGATATCAGAAGGATGAAGTTGAAAGTCTATCTGACTTATACCATTTGCATTCATTGTCATGTGTGGGGTATCAGTTATTTTCCACCACCTTGTTGTTGTGTTGAGCTCTTTTTCTGCCAATTGCTTTGTGCTTTCCCTTTTATTATGCAGACGTTATTTTCACCCTGAGACTCCACCCTTAAATTAACCAGATTTCGTCTTCAAAGAGGCTGGCTCTGTGTAGGGCTAGTCTTCACAGCACTGAAAAGGATTTAAAAATCCTTTTTTTGCCAACAAGGAAACTTTATTTCTTTGATGTTCAGAGTTGTTTAAAAGGGCTGTGCGGAACTTCAAAGGTGGGAGCTTCAGGCAAACATCTGTCATCGAGACGTGGGCATCTAAGCAGTGGCATTAAGCAGGGTGGCTGGTTGAGGCTGATCAAGGCGTCAAGGGCCTCCTGAAATTTCCACGAAGTGTCTGGACAAGGTAGAGTGCACCTTGCTTGCCTGCTCTTCTGCATGTGGGAATGAATTTGAATGGGGGGAGGGTCTGTCTCTGTCCACAGTTTAGTCTACAACATCACAGGTACAATCCAGTTGTTTTAAGTTTTCCTTTTTTGTCTGGTGAGATATTTTTGGAGAAAGAGTTGCTCTTAGCTTCAGCTTTAAAATTTGGCCATCAATTGATGCAGGTACTCCTCTACTTACAACAGTTTGTCTAACGAGTGTTCAAAGTTACAACGGCCCTGAAAAAAGTAACTTATGAGCGTTTTTCACACTCACAACCATTGCAGAATCCCCAACGTGATCAAAATCCAGAAGATTGGCAACTGACTCATATTTATGACAGTTGCAGTGTCCCGGGGGCCATATGATCAACTTTCGTGAACTTCTGACAAGCAAAGTCAATGGGGAAGCCGGATTTACTTAACAATCACTTTAACAACTGCAGTGATTTGCTTAACAAATGTGGCAAGAAAATGGAGCCAAACTTACTTAACAACTGTCTCACTTAGCAATATAAATTTGGGACTGGTCGTACGTCCAGGATACTTGTACTTAAAATATTTCCAGAGAGAAACACTGATGAGATTGAATCTACTAGTTGACAAGTAAGGTCTAATAAAATGAGTTAGAATGTTGGATTAAGAGATGAAGTTGCTCTGCAGAGACCAGTTGGCCCCAAGACCCCTCTAATCTGGGAACTGATTTCACTTCAATAAAATGAAGATGGGAATCCTTATTCAGGAAGGTTGAAGCAAACAGTGAGGCCTAAGCAGTAAGCAAAAATAAATTGGGAGAAGAAACCAAGGAGGAAAAGCCATCGTTTCATATTGCAATGCTAAATTTGTCTTCCAAATTCTTTTAGAGAGCCAATATACTAAGATATTCATTAATCTGCCTGAGGGAGCTAATTGCAGATGGTTCATATTCTCGCCTTAATGGATTACTGGAGCAATCTTGCTATCCACCCACACAGAGCAACAGAAATTGTTTTAGCCTAAGCAAAACGTATGTCGAAATACCTTTGTGGGAAGTCGGCCCCCCAGAGAAGGAAATATTAAAAGGACAGAAAAATATATTTCCTCAAAGGATCTTAAAGAGGCAGGAAAGCATGCCCAGTTTTCTTAATAGCCCCAGGTCTCCCTTCCCCAATCAGAAACCAGCTCTGTAGAGATGCAGATGTAAATTGAGGGAGCTAGGAGATTAAGAAGACAAAGACCTAAAATCTACATACCCCATCCAAACTCTAAGAGTCATCAGCCCCAGCCCCAGGGAAGCAGGATATGACCTTTGGACATAATAGGATTAACCCATCACCATCAGAATACCAGAAAGGCACCCAGACTCAGGTCAAAGTTCATGCCACAGGAACAACTCCAAACAAAAGGCTCCAGAGGGTATAAAAACCCACTCCCTACATGTGTTCACTCTTCTTTTCTGCCAGAGCCACCTTTCTGTCTGGCTCTCCTCTTCAATAAACTGCAACCTTCTTTCTAAAGCAGTCGCCATGTTGTTTATCCCCGGCTTGGACTGAACCACGATGAAGACTTTTCTTCCAACACCTTCCTCTCCAGATTCTGCTGCTAGAACCCCAAATTTATTATGATCAGCAGAGGGAAGATGGGGGTCTTCTGAGCTACAGAGGAGACTCTCGCTACCCTCTCTCTTTGTGAAATGATGTGGAGACTTTAACTGGCTGCCAACAAGCCAAGCTGGGTTATCTGTCATCCCTCCAATAAACCCAGGATCAGGCAGTGCTGGAAGCACCAGACTGTTTCTCAGAGATGCTAGCTGTTCCAAACATTTTTGTGATGTTGCTCCTTGCAACTGAGATGAAAAAAAGGGGCCACATTCTTTTTAATGGCTGCATTGAACCGCTGGTGTCTTTCACAAGTCCCAGTGACACAAACGGGCCAAAGAAATTTACCCTTCCTGTTTTAAGAAATGGATTCAGGATGTATGCTTGTCATCTATTTGTGAAAATTCCCTTTGTTCTAAAAATGAGAAGATGTTGCTATACAAACTAGATCCAATGATAAGCTTAAGGATTTAATTAATTCTATATTGCTATCCATGGTTATTATGCACAGCTTTTTTCCTGATAATTAGTTTCCGTTTTTGTCAGTTTATTCTAATCATTATACAATGGTGTAGTATAATTTCTTTCTTTACCCTATAATCACTACCAATCTCTTTCTTTCCATTAGTATCATGGGTTTATTTTAATTTCAACATTAAAAAAAAATCCTTCTGTTATTTTAAGATATTTATCCTTTCCTGTTAAAGTTGTTCAAGGCAATATTTGGAAAGTACAGAAAAACATGGTAGTGTAAAAATTCCTTGAGTGACACTGAAATGAGTGGTTTTCAGAAGCAGGGATCCAGAAAGTGACCCACTGAAATGAGCACATCCATTCATATTTGATAACAATCTGAATAATTCATTTTTTCCCGAGGATGAATTTTTATTATTTTTTACTTCGGAAAAATAATTGAATTCACAGCTGAAGCCTCAGACTTTACCAGGCAATGTTTTTTTATGGGCATTAAATAATTCATAATTCAATTTATAAATTCGCAAGAGGAGGAATGAAATGTGTGCTTCAAACTAGCAAACCCGATCAAAGTTCACTTCCATAAACCCTTCCAAGAGAACAGGATTACTTTTCCTCAGACCTCTGAGGACGAACAGCATCGGCCAGCACAAAAGTTCACATTTAACTTCTCTTTCTTTGAAACAGAGACTTATTTGGGAATTGAGTTCCACTGTAGCCTGGCACAACTTTGTTTTGGCAATCTGACAATTAAACTGAGGTTGCAAAGGTGGAGGAGAAGAAATGGGCGAGAAGGCTTCAGGATGGGCAGCAATGTTGCTCCTTTTCCTTCTCCTTTTCCTTCTCCTTCTCCTTCTTCTTCCTCCTCCTCTTCCTCCTCCTCCATCTCCTTCTCCTCCTCCTCCTCCTCCTCTTCCTTCTTCTCCTTCTCCTCCTCCTCCTCTTTCTTCTTCTTCTTCTTCTTCTTCTTCTCCTCCTCCTCCTCCTCCTCCTTCTTCTCCTCCTCCTCCTCCTCCTCCTCCTCCCTCCTTCTTCTCCCCTCCCCTTCTCCTCCTCCTCCTCCTCCTTCTTCTCCTCCTCCTCCTCTCCCTCCTCCTCCTCCTCCTTCTTCTCCTCCTCCTTCAGTTTGTCTTAAATTTTGCATAACTTTTTTTATTCATTGTCTTGATGTGTTTCTTCTGCTGTGTAATGGTCACTATAACTGTACATAATCCTGATCGCTGACCACAATAAAGTAAATACCACATTATTCTCATGGGTTCAGCTTGGAGATGGACCTTCAGGTCTACTAATTGCCATGTAAGGGAAGCTGGTTTATGCCACATAAACCAGGGAAAGCATCGGTCATAGAAGTCAGGATGTTACCGGATCCATTGAAGGACCCATGAAGCTCAGAAAGCAAATCTCACACACACACCCCAAGCAGATGCACAATCCAGACTGAACCTCCTATTCCTGCTACCTGCTACTTTAGCTGTTTTCAAGGAAAAAAGGCATTCACACAGTAAAACAACTGTGAAAAATGCTTCTTCTCTAATCTAGCCATTTATGTTTCTATTGTGGGAAGTCAGCCCCTCCAGAGAAGGAAATATTAAAAGGGCAGAATATATTTCCCTAAAGGATTTTAAAAGCAGAAACCAACCCTGCCCCCAAGTCTCTCTGTCCCAAGCAGAAACCAAGTCTGCAGAATTACAGATGTGTTAATCTTGTCAGAAAGACTGGAGTCAGGAAACTGGGATTAGGAAGAAAGATCCATAGAATCAACACCAAAAATCTAAGAGTCATCAGCCACAGCCCCAGGGAAGCAGGATATGACCCTTGGGACATAATAGGATTAACCCACCACCATCAGAATACCAGAAAGGCACACCCAGACTCAGGTCAAAGTACATGACACAGGAAATACAAAGCCTCAAACAGGAACAGGAAACAACTCCAAACAAAAGGCTCCAGAGGGTATAAAAACCCACTCCCTACATGTGCTCATTCTCTTTCTTCCAGAGCCATCTTTCTGTCTGGCTCTCCTCTTCAATAAACTGCAACCTTCTTTTTAAAGCAGTTGCCATGTTGTTTATCCCCGGCTTGGACTGAACCATGATGAAGACTTTTCCTTCAACACTATAATGTCACCTTTTCCAACCTACCAAGACACAGCTGGAAAGCAGGACCTGAACAGGCAGCCTTCCACCGTTCAGCTGATGCTATTGACCTGAATCCTCTTTAATTTCACTCAATCGGATCTCTTGTGGCAGCTGTTTTCTTTTGCTTCCAAATTCACCTTGCCTTTCTCCTGAACTGAGAGCCCCATTTGTCTACCCTCACATGTAACCACCAGAGCTTTCTCTGCCTCTTCAAGGGTTGGATAAAGCCTTTCAATCTGCCTGCTTTTAAGAAACATGGGACTCTCTGTTGCCTGTCCCAATGCAGCTGCCCCTTTGAACACAAAATCTCTGAATCCGTGGGATGGATGCCCTTTTATGTTGCCACCTCTGAATCTTAACCCAAACAACCCAGGCATCCCACAGCAGGAGGTGAAGCCCTGGCTGATAATCAAAGCTTTGTTCCCAGCACCTCACCTGCCAGGGCCCCCTCCATCACTTCACAATTGATCGCAAACTCATCACTGCCGATGTAGGCTTTCCACTCCTGCTTCCCTCTGCTTGCAGTCTGTATGTTGCCCAATGTCCCTCTTCTGCTTGTCTAGTCAGGATCAAACAAATTATTCTGGCGTCCCTCCCAACTTTTTATTGATTTGATGTCAGGCTAGGAAATTGAAGTTCAAAGATCCACTCCAACCACTTTCGCACAAGTTATCTTTTACAGCATCGCCCAGCCATCCCTGGAGTGAAAGAATGCTTATCTTTCTGCTGCTATTTTGGCCCACAAATAACTCTAGAAGATGCTGTCAATTCCTAACAGGGATCCTGCATAAACCACAAAGCTCTTCTTCTGACTACAACTGCAGAGGGCTATGCCTTATTCTACTAATTCCAGTCTAACTTCCTACAACTTTTAAGCGCCTGCCCCACAACTCCTGGGGAAGGGCACTGGGCATGTGGCCAAAGCCACTTACACCAGAGCAGCCCAGTCTGCTACTGAGCTACTAGGGAAGGGGCAAGTGGCAACTCTCTTCTTTCAACAGCTTCACCAGATCAAAGCCAGCTGCTGGATCTCAACTTATTATGGCACAAAGGGGGGATTGTGGGAAGTCAGCCCCCCAGAGAAAGAAATATTAAAAGGGCAGAAAAATATATTTCCTAAAAAGATATTAAAGAGACAGAAAAGCATGCCCAGTTTTTCTTAATAGCCCCAAGTCTGCCTCCCCCAAGCAGAAGCCAGCTCTGTACAAATGCAGATGTAAACCATCAGGAAAGTTGGAGCTAGAAGCTTAGGAAGACAAAGACACCTAAAATCTGCATACCCCACCCAAACTCTAAGAGTCATTAGCTTCAGCACCAGGGAAGCAGGATATGACCTTTGGGACATAATAGGATTAACTCACAGATGCCAAAGGGACACAGGTCAAAATACATGACACAGGAAATACAAAGCCTAAAACAGGAACAGGAAACTACTCCAAACAAAAGGCTCCAGAGGGTATAAAAACCTACTCCCCGCATGTGCTCAGCCTTTTTCTCTCCTCTTTCCTGCCAGAACCATCTTTCTGTCTGGCTCTTCAATAAACTGCAACCTTCTTTCTAAAGCAGTCGCCATGTTGTTTATCCCCGGCTTGGATGAACCAGGATGAAGACTTTTCTTTCAACACCACCAAATAAGTAACTCCTGATTACCATCTTTTTCTAAGAATGGCCTAAAGCAGCAGTCCCCAAGTTTTGCTGCTTGGCGGCCCAGCTGAGAGGGGGGGAAGGGGAACTGGGCCCCACAAGTAGTGGGCCGGTGTGCACACAAGTGCACCCATCCCTTGCATGAGTGGCAAGTTGGCATGTGTGTGAGTGCTCGCCAGCCCGCCGCTTGCACAAGTTGAGCTGCGTGCCCGTGTGCACATGCTCTGGCCAGCCACTCACATGGCCTGTTTGCGAAGAGGCCACAGCCTACACACTTTCTTTGTCCCCTTGATGTCCTTGATGCTGAGCCCATCTAAGAAATACTCCAGCATTTCCCCAGCAGCAGAGAAATATGGAGTGTTCTTCTTTTCTTGATGGTGGAGCAGTCCAGGAAGAAAATGTTGAAATCTAACTGGGAGATGCCAACAATCCAGGGTAGTAGTAGGGAAATCCAGCCTCTCTCACCTGGGGGAGATAGTTGGATGGACCTCTTTGATGTTTCGGACAGAGACGACTGAGGAAGGAAAGAAAGTCTGTCATGGAAACACCAGGACCAAAGGCAATGCTTTTGGCTACTTTATTATAAAATTAATTTCTTGACAGTCTCTTACTGGAACCCGGTTACTGATTCCGTATAATGTAAGAGAAGATTAGATGCTGGAATCAGAGCAGAAGGGGTGATTTTGATTGCCTTGGCAGGGTGAGCAGGCATCCCAAGTTCCTTGAAGAAAGTGTGCAGAAGCTGCTTCAGGGTAGTGCAAAATCCATCCGCAAAGCAGCTTCTCTTCAAAGCAGCTTGTTGACATCAAATTCTTTAAAGCAGCCCCTTAATTGAAATGGAACCCAACTGCATGAGTTCTGCAAATCAAAAGTAGTGTTGATTGCCATCAGGCACCTGGAATTTTAACAATTCCAGAGCTGCTACGCTGTGCCCAATAGGATTTGCATTATAGATCAGTACTTGGACCTTGTTACATTTGTATTTGGGATGCATTTCTTATCGATCAAATGATGTCAACTCTTAGTGAACACACAGTTAGATGTTTTCTCCAGGATGATCTGCCACCAACCTAATCCTTCAGGTCTTCCAACAGTGCACCCATCACTACTGTAACTGGCTTGCATCTTGCATTTCTTGTTATTATTTACCACCGAATACATCAGCGGCTTCTTGGGACAAGCAGTTTAATAAAAGCGGTAATGCACACACAGATACGTAATCTTGACTGCATCAGAATTTGTAGAAGACGGTTTCTTTTCTCCACAGAAAGAAAAGCCCTGATTGATCCTTTCAAGTTAACAGATATACATTCAGTGCAGCACACTCTGAAAGCAGGAATGTCATTATATTCGTGCTTAGCATGTCTTGTCTGATTTCCAATAGATTCTGGGTGCCTGCCTGTGGCTGGGGGAGTTTGATTTTGACTTGAATCAATCAAATATGCTGCAGGTCAAGAAGCATTAACAGGAAATGTTATGAAAAAAGCTGGAACAACAAAGTTAAAACAGATTCTAGAACAACAGACAAGGAGACAGGCAAATTTCAGGGGTCAACACCCCCCTAGCTCAATGTAGATAATTCAAGGGGGGGGGTCAAAGAGACAAAAGACAGATCTCTAAAGGGAATGAGTTCAATATTTAAATAGTGAAGTGAACCAATCTTTTTTTTTTCATTCAAGGCAGTAAAACCAATCCATTGAAATATAATCCCGATATATACAGTATTTCAGAGTTTTGCAATCTCCAGTGTGCTTCTGTTGGCTGAAACCTCATTGGATAGTTTTTCTCACTGGAGAAAAAAATATATATTGACATCAGGTGCAGAGAAGAAAAGGAGGGGGGGGGGACTTGAGCAGCAGTCCCCCACGCATGCATGTGCCAATCAAGAAAGTGGGGTTGGCATTGTTTTGCCCTGCACCTTCTGGCTACTTCCTAAGTCTTCATTTGGGTTCAAAGGTGGAGATCCAGTGACCCATGGCCTCCTTAATGGCGTAGGAACGTGGTTACTGAGGTTTAAAAGGAGGGGTGCAAATGGAAGGCACCCCTCCCTTCCCTGCTATAAACGGAAACACATAGGGTCTGTATGTCTTGCAGTTCAAAAGAGACTCTATTCATGCATTTTAGGGAGGTTGAGACAGGTAAGAAGACAAATCTCCAAGAGAAGTTTGACTCTTTCGTATACCTGCTCAACCTACTGTCGTGGAAAAACCCAATGAAAAAGACAAGAGACAGCAACACAAGAACAATAATTCTTACTTTAGGATTCAGAGGTTTATTTTTCTACTAATTTGGAACATAGCATAACACCATGATGGCGAACCTATGGCACGCGTGCCACAGGCAGCACGCAGAGCCGTCCCTGTGGGCACGCACGCCATCGCCCTGGAGGGAGGCAGGGCCAGGCTGCTCCCCTCCGCCTCTCCATGCTGCCATGACTACCATAGCCACGCCCACACAGTGGGCCACACCCACCCAGCACCCGGTGATACATAAGTGGGTTTTGGGTTGCAGTTTGGGCACTCGGTCTCTAAAAGCTTCGCCACCACTGGCATAACATAACATTACTTACATTAACAACCCTTTGGAATGAAGACCATATGGTATAGCAGATTCCAAAAGGACAGCTATAGGCCAATGGCAAATCAATCAGGTCCAGTCCCAACCCTTTTATACCCTTTCTCGTTCTAAGACTGTAGTCAGATGGTCCGCTGACTTTTGCTGAACATAACTTTCCACATATACCCGTGTACATTGGAACCCGCATCCATCAGCTACTTCCAGTTCCTCTTTTCCCACGGTTACAATACTCATGTTCCAAATATATATATATATATATAGAACTACCTACTTTGCAATTTATATTGCACAAAGCTCAGCAGATTACAAATAACACGTCCGTATTGTGAAAACAACATAAAGTTCAAGTTAAAGCTTTGTTTTAAATCACTACTGTGGGGCCTATCTCAGGCTTGCTCCAGCCTCATCTCATTATATGAGGAGGGGGCTATATTTTTTTATCTCCCACACTACTATCCATTCCCTCTGTGTGAAATTAGACAATTTCTTCAACTCTTCCCATCTGGAGGAGATTAATGTTTACTGTGCAGCGAATGCTATTCTCAGTGCTTCATTTGTGGAGGCTCTATTTCAGGGGTCCCCAACCCCCAGTCCGTGGACTGGTAACAATCAGCTGCATGCTAGAAATTGGGCCATGCAAACAAGCAAAGCCCCATTCATGGGATGCAGGCAGCACGCAAAACCACGCACCCTCTGATCCACGGAAAAACCTCTCTCCACGGAACCAGTTCCTGGTGCACAAAAGGTTGGGGGCCACTGCTCTATTTGACTTCCAGCCCTTTGGCTATGAAGAGGAATAAAACACCATCCAAAATTGTCAACAGCCCTGGGCCTGAAATCCTCACAATGACAAAAAGAAGGACTTTAGATCAAGCGTGATCAGAATATAGTTAGCTTGATTCTTATCAAAAAAATGAGTGGAAAGATCCCTCAAGGAGAGAAATTTCCTTGGGAAAGAAACACATAAGAATAACAGAACTTAATTACTACGGAAATCAAGGAGCAAGATTAAAATAATACAGTTTTTTTCCCCTTCCTTTCCCCCATTTTCTGCAATTAGGGGTATGAGCTGTTGTAAATTAAGTAGAGTTGATTAGTAACAGGGAAGATGGATGAAAAATTAATCTGCAGAACGCATGATTGATTCCCACAGCAGGAAAGACTGTGGATGTTTCTTAAATGGCTGCATGCATTGATCCTGGGTTGCAGGATCAGAACAGGTGAAATGAGGGCAGAGGGGTATGAGAGCATGCAGACAGACAGAAGGACACAGTTCCTTAGCAGCATTCATCCCACCAGAGGCAGAGGGAGACAGGCTAGAGGAATGGCTGTTAGTTCCTCCTTCCCTGCTACCACCTTTTTATCCCGGCTGCAGCAGAGACAAAAGCTGATCCATCTCAAGAAGAAGAGTCTTCTTTGGGGATGATCTTCTTCTTGCCTTCTTACACTTTTTGCCTTCTGCATCACATCTCTCACACTAGAAATGTGCCTTTCTTTGCTTTGTAAACTAATCTGGGAGGCTTTTGAGCTAAAGAGGGAGTTAATTGGGTTGTCTGTCCATCCATCCATCCATCCATCCATCCATCCATCCATCCATCCATGGAAATGTAAGCATAGAACTTCAGAACAGTGTCTGCCCCACTTCATAAAGTGATGATGCCTTTCAGAATGTCATTGAAATACATTTTTCTTTCGTTCTACAGCACAATGTAATATAAAGGTAGGTTAATCCAAGGTGAATTTATCTCTGTTTTACCCTCTGGTATGAATACCCAATGCATGTTAGGTCTCAAGCATAGGGTGAAACAAATCAAAAGCCAGATGTAACTTAGAAAAGGGAGTACATTATCTGATGAATGAGCTTTGTGGCATGGGATGTTTCTGGACTCTACCTTCCTCTTGGCAGATGCAACAGTGAGGCTGTTGATGCCCTAGGGCCAGAAAAGTGTGGGATGCTGGAGAGAATGGCAGTGGCTACTGTTGAATAATTGGACATACCAACTATTATCCACAACTCCTCCCTTTGCAGGTACATCTCCATTTTCAGACACCAGGAGAGGTGGTTTGTCTCATTCAGATGAGATACTACGAAACCTCCTCCCATTATGCGAACAGAGTCCATGTTGCCTGCTACCAGCACAAACCACAACAAACCTTAACTCCTCTGGCTCTGGGTCAAGCTCTCACTGGGTTTCTCCTCTCTCTGGGCCCATAACCTGTCAGAGCATGCACAGTCTTATTGTGCGAGATAACCCAGGAGTAAACACTGTAAACAGTGATTTGTATTAAATTGTGGTTTATCTTACACTATCTACAACATCATACATCAGGAATAATATACATACATGTGCTAATACAGCAGGATCCAACAAACCACAGTTACATCAGGAAATGGAAGAGAGAGAACACATCAGCAGAGCCTTCCCTTTATACAAAGGCTCTTAAAGAGACACAGACCCTGCTGAGTCATTCCCATCATTACATCTTACATCTTACATTACATAAGCTGATTAGCTGTTAAATCATTACCTTGACAAAGCAGGTGAAAGCAAAGAAGGTACCCCACCTCCATCACTCAACCTAATGTTCCTCTTGGCTCAATGGGGCTTTCAAGATACACACAACTCCTTGTTAGAAACAAATCAAACAAATTTTATTTATGTGGTAACTTTTTGTCAAGTTTCTTCTAGCTACGTCTCTAAATTTTAGTTCAGATTCTGCACATATCTTATTTTCTCTTTTTGCAGGAATGTACCCTCATTGTTATTCTAGGACTGTGTGAAAGGGTGCCTCCAAATGATATTGAGCCCCCAATTCCTTAAGGGGATCCTTAGAGAGTTTTGCACGACTTTATGTAGAGAATAAGGAAGATGACCTTGACAGACATAGGCCAGAGCCATAACCAAAGAAACAAGGAGAAAAACATAGCTTAAGTCCAACATAAGAGACACCTCCCTAATTCACAGAGGAAGGAGACACAGCACAATCAGACTTGCAAGATCCTTTTATTATTGCCATCATAATTGGAAGAGTTTTAGCTGTTCTATGGAGCCGATTATTGGTCTGGTCTACTTGGTGGGGCTTTGGACTGGGTTGAAATATAGCATGTGTCTTTTAATGCCCAATGAATTAAAATAAGGCAACTTAGGCATAGTTGGGTAGGGTGTAACCTGCCTGAACTCTGACAGAAAGCAACAGGGAGATGAATAAATATTGCTCATTAAATTAATATCCAGAAATGCCCTGCAGCATTTTAATGAGAGTAATTTGGCCCAGAAGTGCCAGACTGTCTTCCTTGAGAGAGAGAAAAAAATATTGATTACAATCTCATTGTCACAACTTTAAAACCATAAACACAGATTTCCTGCTAGGAGGGTATCTGCTTTTTATTAGTTCTTCGCTTTTTTGTGTAGAATTTTAGGTACGAGGGAGGGTTTATCATACATCTCTCAAGCATTCAAAAGATCAGTTCATCATGAACAATTAAACTGTAATATTCTGTGAACTGATAAGTTATATGTTGTTTCATTAGATGATGTTGTCAATTCCTGACAGGGCTTCAGTTACACAATGATACTTGACAGTTTCAGAAGAGCCAACAGTCCATTATATTGTATACCTTCCCTTCCCTTATCTTCCCTATCCAATAATTCCTTCCCTTCTTCATCCCTTCCCTTTAGATTTAATCCTTTCTCTTCCCTTTTCTTCCCTATCCATTTAATCCCTCCCCTTTCCTTCTTTATTCATTTAATCCCTTCCCTTCCCTTCTTTTCCCTTCCCTTCCCTGAACCAGGCCTGCAAAATCAGTGAGTTCAGTCTGTTCTTTTTCTGTTTCTTGCATTGGTAGGCATTGAAGAGGCAGGACTCACAAACAGGTACTTCTTTATTTGCAGCTAAACAGAACTAAGAACAAAATGGCTCCGCCCCTTTTTATACATTCAGCCTGGGGCGTTGCCAACCAATGAATGCACCGTATTTTCCCGCTCAAATGCATCCTAGTCAGCCTTGCCGACAGCAAGTCTGGCCCAGCAGGCCACGTGGTCTGCTGACTGTTCAGGGCAGCTCCCTGCACCTGTTCCCAATTAAGCTCAGTACATAACAGTTCTAATTGCCCTTCCCTCTTCAGAAGTTTTAAGCAGGACCCCATTCAGCTCTTCTTGGAGATGCTAAGGACTGAAAGAGAATCTTTGGTATGCAAAGAATGAGCTTCTCTTAGAAATATGCATCACAGAGATTTCAGCTACCGAAATGTCACTGTCGGATAAATCCAGTTTCTGGTTCCCACTGGGGTCGCATCTGAATCATCCAGAGCTTTGTGCTATTTTCTAACAAAGGAATTGTCCCTCACAGGTTTTTTTTTTTTGGGGGGAGCACAATGAGTGGAAACAGGAACCTAATACTAGGATTGTGCTTTGCAGTTTAATAGGGCTCAATGGGGAAGGGGAGCAACTATGTTTTTCGGGGCACCTGCCCATTTCTACTCTTTTGAAATTCCAACTGCTTAAGAAGCATCTTCTTCTGAAAGAGAAAAATCAGGATTTGTCTGGTGTGTAGCATTCTCATCAGGTTTTGGAGAGGCTGCTGCAAAACTAACCAATGTGCAATTTGGAGCATCTGAATATATTCAGTCAGCTGCAGGAGGGTAGTAGCTCAAATACTTCTAGATCCAAATGCTTTATGGAGAATGCTAGAAATGGGCACACATTCATCTTTCTCCTTATTGTGCTGGGCAGAATAATTTAAAGAATTTTCCCTGTTTTATGAGAACCGTGGGATTTGGAAATTTATAGCTACTGCAGACTAGTGGTAAAATATATGAAAAGCTGTTCTTTGGTAGGAAAGAAATCTATAAAAAGCATCTCCATCTCTTTTTACAGTTTTATTTTTGTTATTCTTTTATGGACACTTACATCTTCTCAGCAATTGCAGAAAGAGCCAAAAACACCCTTTCAGGAATAAACTTATTAAAGTAAAATTTAGAATATTAGGGTGGTTAGGACATGTGATGCGACACCCAGAAAAATACGGCATACTCCATTTAATCCTCCAAGGAAAGATTGAAGGCAAACGAGGTCCAGGCAGAAGAAGAACATCATGGCTTCAAAATCTAAGGGACTGGTTTGGACAAAACTCAGCAGCACTTTTTCGTGCGGCTGCTGATAAAAACAGGATCGCCAACATGATCGCCAACGTCCGATAACGGATATGGCACAAGAAGAAGAAGAAGGGTGGTTAGGAGAAGAGTCAATGGGCAACATCTTTTTAGGCTAGAAGGACTAAGAATCAAGTTGAAATAAAGAGTAGCTGTGTTTTGCTGGATATTAATTTAGTCATCTCTGAGATCAGCAGAATCCAGCCTGCCACTAACCTTTGCCCTGAGCCCTTCCAGATAGAATTTTTCCTAACAAATCGGAGAAAATCGATAGTCAATAGGCGGAATGGGACAACTCTCCATGGCAACGCTGAGGGACAGCTCACTATAGGACAATTTAACAAATACAAAAAGTTAATTTAATTTTGACGGAACCATGGCCAATAAAAATAAAATGAAGTCAATTCAGAAATATAAGAGTTAGAATAATTTTGATGAAAACCTGCTCACCATTGGTAAAAATAATTGAATGAAAAAATTAATACAGCATTAAATGGTCCCGGAGTGAGTTGTCCTGCAGCAAGTTGTCCGTGGCGAGTTGGCTATGTGATGAGTTGGCTACAGCAAGTTAGTTGGGGCAAGTAGACCTAAACCCGTCAACAGGGAACACAGGTGGAGAAAGCCCAGAGGCTTATTTCTCCTGCATACGTGCAGCCCTAAATCTTCCAGCTTGGAATGGTGGAAAGCAAAGGAAGCAGAGTCTGAAAGAGGCCCTTTCAGGAAACTCATGGACTTCCCATGAGTGAGAACCCAGCACAATCAGCTCTTCTTTGCATGGAAGACTTTCATGGTCACTTGGGCATGAGAAGACTTCAGACCCACAGAGGGTTTAAGCCAGTGGTGGGATTCAGCCAGTTCGCACCACTTCAGCAGAACCGGCAGCTAATTTTTTGTTGCCCAGGCCTATAATGGACTTCCAGAAGCGGCATCCACACAGAGAACTGGTTGTTCACATATTTGAATCCCACCACTGGTTCAAGCTCTATGGACATGGATTTAGGAAGACTACATCAGGTATGTGATGGCAAGCGTGGAGCAATTGCACGTTGCCCCATCTCAGCTCATTTGCTCTTACTTGTGTGTTTGCTGGATTTTCAAACTCCATTACAGGAGGTCCTCAACTTACTACAATTCATTTAGTGACTGTTCCAGGTTATGATGACCTGAAAAAGTGACTTATGACTGCTTTTCACACTTATGACCATTGCAGCATCCCCGTGGGCACATGATCAAAATTCAGACACTTGGCAACTGGTTCATACTTATGATGGTTGCAGTGTCCCCAATGGTCATGGGATCAAAATTCAGATGCTTGGCAACTTGTTTATACCTAGGACCATTGCTGTGTCCCAGGGTCACGTGATCCCCTTTTGCGACCTTCTGACAAGCAAAGTCAACGGGGAAGCCAGTGTTGTGATTCCTCGCCAGCCCATGGATCCAGCAGCTTAGCCTGAGGACTCAGAGGAGGAGGAGAGGCCTGGAGTGACAGAGTCAGAGGGATGCTCTGAGGAGCTCCAAGACTTACAGTCTGACGAGGAGCCTGACCCCTCTACTCGTGCTCAGGCTGAGACACAGCTGTGCTGGGAGTCTGAGGGGGACAGTGATGACTCCCAGCTGGAAGATATCCAGTATGCTCGTAAACACTGGCAAGAAAAGAGAGCAGGACAGAGGAATGCAATGGGGCGGCTCCAAAGGCAAAGGAGAAGGCATTAGGAAAGCCATGCCTTGCCTGCATAATAAAAGAGAAGGTGTGGGAGGTGCTGGTTACCGAAGGCAACCATTCGGGTTAAGAATTGAGTTGCTGTGAATTGTATTTGTTTTCCTCAGGTCTGTGAGTAATAAAAGGGGTTTGGATTTGTCCTGCGGTTTCTGCCTGCTTGATTGGAAGAGGGGTTTCTCCTTGTGAACTTAACAAGGACTCAAGTAGGCTGGGACAGAACAGCCAGATTCAGTCAACAATGGTATTACTGACTTAACAACTGCAGAGCTTCACTTAACAACTGTGGCAAGAAAGTTCATAAAATGAGGCAAAACTCACTTAACCAATGTCTCACTTACCCATGTAAATTTTGGGGTTAATTGTGGTCGCACATCAAGGACTACCTGTATTGGTTTTTAAATTTCATGTTTGAATCAACAACATGATTCAACGCTTTCAACCTTTCAAACGTTTTTGGCTGAGTGGTGGGGAATCCCTGGCCATCTTTGCACTCCTAGAGAACACGGCCAAGTCTCAGGGATGATCAGAATTGTATTCCAATGACATTCGCATGGGCCATTCCCAAGAACGGTTCAATATATTTATGTAACACATAATAGAAATCCAATGTTTTGGAAAAAGGCACACATGACATGAGTAATTCCTGCATACTGTAGAGCAGCTACACCGTGTGTGGATACTGCAGCTGCTAGTGGGTGGTTGGGAGGAAGAGCAGGAGGATGAGAATGTTCTAGCAACATTCAGTGGACTTTTTCCAGGAGATTGTTCTCCAGTTTGAAGCCAGCCAGCCTGATCCAAGAAGGGGGAGAAAAGGTTGAAGATGTGACCGAATAGATACGGCAACTCCTCATGTTTGCCACCAATATTTCAGAAAATATGTAAGACATGTGTTCATTCTACGATGACTCCAAAGCCCCGGGTGGTACAGTAGGAGGATGAGTGAGTAAGTGTGCGTGAGTGTAAAATAGATGTGAGCGTGAGACATCTGAGCTTTCCTACAACATCACTTCTGCTGTTTTCCACTGGGACAATGGAGATGGGGAAAATCATAAGTGAAATCATCAAGAGTGAATTGAAATCAGGGTTATGCTCCATTCCCATTACAAAAGCTCCTTTCCCAGTCTCTTAATGCCCGTGGTTTGGACCAACCTTCTATCTTCCAAGATAGAGCACTAGATATGTGAAGACCACTCCATTAAGCACAGCTGCCAGCTTCCAACTTGGATGTTATGGACCATCAACCTTATATTCTTCTGGTTCCTTGGGCTGTGCATTATCTTATATTTGAGCTCCAGAAGCTGTTTGAGACCCAAAGGTGCTTTTTTCAGGAGGCAACTGGACTCTCTTGTTTTTCTTTGAAGATGTTTCGCTTCTCATCCAAGAATCTTCTTCAGCTCTGACTGGATGGTGGGGAATGGAAGCACCTAGTCACCTAGTCAGAGCTGAAGAAGGTTCTTGGATGAGAAGCAAAACATCTTCAGAGAAAAATAAGAAAGTCTAGTTGCCTCCTGTCTCTGGCACCATAAGGCAAGTGTGATCTTGGGAAAAAGATCCACCACTTGAAGGTGTTGCAGACAGAGAGGACACCACTTGTTCTTCTGTGCACTCTCAAACAGCTTGATGTCTGTGGAGGTTCTCAGTCATCCAGGTCATGGTTGTCCCAAAGGTGCTTTTTCAGGAGGCAACTGAAGATAGAAGGTTGGTCCAAACAATGGGCATTTTCCACAAGGGAAACAAAACTGCTCCAGGTAGGGGAGGCCACTAGGTTCCCTTCAATATAGAAGCCACAGTTCTGCCATTCCCCAACTGACTAGGCTTTGGAGGTCAGTGAAATTCTTCCTCCTGCAGGGGAGGTTGCTGCAAAGGAGCTCACTCAACATCAGGAAAGTTGACATCTAATGGTTTGTCAAAGGATAAGCAACATCAAGATCACATAAAGTGTTAATACCACTTTATAATGCTTTGATAAGGCCACACATGGAATAATGCATCCAGTTTTGGTGACCACAATATAAAAAGATGTTGAGGCTCTAGAAAGAGTGCAGAGAAAAGCAACAAAGATGATCAGGGGGCTGGAGGCTAAAACATATGAAAAATAGTTGCTGGAATTGGGTATGTCTAGTTTAATGAAAAGAAGAACTATGGTTGATATGATAACAGTGTTCCAATATCTCAGGAGTTGCCACAAAAAAGAGCGAGTCAAACTATTCTCCAAAGCACCTGAGGGCAGGACAAGAAGCATTTGATGGAAACTAATCAAGGAGAGAAGCAACCTAGAACTAAGGAGAAATTTCCCAACAGTGAGAACAATTAATCAGTTGCCTCCAGAAGTTGTGAATGCTCCAAAACTGGACGTTTTTAAGAAGAGACTGGACAACCATTTGTCTGAAATGGGATAGGGTTTCCTGCCTGAACAGGGGGTTGGATTAGAAGACCTCCAAGGTCCCTTCCAACCTTGTTTTTCTATTCTATGAAATACATTCTTTGGTTGTTTTCCAAATCCTGAGTGTGCTCTTTGGTTGGACTTGAATGGCATTTATTTTATTTTCAGAAAACAATTTTTACAAGAAAGTTAACTTCCCCAAAGACCCTCCAGGGTAGTTGCGTTTCATTGACAATGACTGTAAGACTATTTCCAATCCTGCACTAAAATGTGGCCACAGTAAAATGTGATTAGCACAGATGTGCAGCAATCTAAACGCTGGCTTCATTTACTAGATTTCCGTGCGTATAACCCATGTTTTTCATATCAAAGATAATTGGCCCCTTTTTCTCGTTCTCACTGGAAGAACAACTGGTCTGCATTTGCACAGTTTATTACTTTTCATTATTTCATATTCAGCTGTGTATCTTCCCAAAAAATGAGTTGGAAGACGTGCTTTGGTGCTTGCATGGAAGTCTGAACAAAATGAGAGGCTGCTTTAAAGAATAATTAAGGGGTGCTGTGTGAGGTCCAAGGTGCTTCCTCCATGCCTAGCTCTGATCTTGACCAACAGGAATACAAAGTGAATATATTTGCACATAGCAGAAATGGAGGCAGAGAGGGAGAACAGCTCCTTCTTTAAACAGAGGAAAATGCTCCAGGAGCAGCCTTGTCATGTTTTTCCCACCCTCCAGTTCCCAAAGGTTCTTTTCAAAAGGCAACTGGACTTTGTTTTTCCTTGAAAATGTTTTGCTTCTCATCCAAGAAGCTTCTTTAATTCAGTTCTGTTTGGGACGACCATGACCTGAATGATTGAGAATCTCCATAGCTACCCACCCTCCAGATATAAAGAGTGAGAGTCTGCAACTCTATGGAGGCTCTCCATGTAAAGGAGGGTTGTGGGAAACCAGGATCCTCAATAGGGAAAGACTTGCATAGAGAGATTGTCCACCACAGATACTCTATGCAGATGGAGATAAATGAATGGAGGATGAGAGTAGCATTTGGCTGAAGAGGAGAGGACTTCAACACTGCTCCCACAAGCAAGAGGTGCTGAACTAGAATGGAATGGAATAGAATAGGAGCAGAGCAGAGCGGAGTGAATAGAATAGAATAGAATAGAATAGAATAGAATAGAATAGAATAGAATAGAATAGAATAGAATAGAATAGAATAGAATAGAATAGAATATAGAATAGAGTAGAGTAGAGTAGAGTAGAGTAGAGTAGAGTAGAGTAGAGTAGAGTAGAGTAGAGTAGAATAGAATATAGAATATAGAATAGAGTAGAGTAGAGTAGAGTAGAGTAGAGTAGAGTAGAGTAGAGTAGAGTAGAGTAGAATAGAATAGAATACAAAATAGAATAGAATAGAATAGAATAGAATACAGAATAGAATAGAATAGAATAGAATAGAATAGAATAGAATAGAATAGAATAGAATAGAATAGAATAGAATAGAATAGAATAGAATAGCTTTATTTGGCCAAATGTGATTAGACACATAAGAAATTTGTCTCGGATGCAGAAGCTTTTAGTGTACATGCAAAGCAACAGAGTAATAATAATACTCATAATAATACCAGTAAGAGGGGCTGGTAAAGAAGATAAGATGGGTAATAATAATGCTAAGCCACACAACATGGATAAATACGCCTAGACCTAAGAGAGTACTGTGAGAATTAGGTGTTCAGCAGAGTGATGGCACAAGAGAAGAAACTGTCCCTATGGAAGCATCCATAATTCTCTAGCATCTTTTTTCTTTTTCCAGACTGCAAGAAAAACAGTGCAGGATCTCAAAGTTCTGGTCCTCAGTTTCCACTCCAGGTGCGGGGAGTCAGCTGAGCTAAAAGATCCCTCCTTTGCACAGCATTGGCTGGAATTTTTCTTCGCAAAAGCTTTGGTAGCTTTTCTAAAATAAATGAATGGATGGATGGATCTGCTTATCAGGCGGTCTTGTATCCTTCAGTGCCTGTTTTATCTCTTTGAAGTCCATCTTGGCAAGGGAAGCTTGACACTAACCCCATCTTACCAGCGAGACAGGGATGAGTTGAAGGCAAGAAAAAAAAATGTTGCCGGGGCACGTTTGTGCCATTGATAGGTGCCAATGGGGTAGGGCCCCTGGAGTTGGGGATTGCTCTGGTAGGGAAGAAGGCAGGCAGGAGTTCAACCTCCAGGGATGGGACCCATCCAGAGCCCAGGTTCTACTTCTAAGTTGCCAGGAGCGAGCAGAAGCTCCATCCCTCCTATCTCTGGGAAATGAATAATTGGTACCCTGGGGGAAAGCCAGTAGACTAGGGTTCTGAAATGTGTTTTTCTCTGTGAACAGCAACGAGTTTCTAATTAAACCCTCCCTCAATTCATCTGTTTGCTTACCAGAGAGTTATTCTTGCTCTTTTGAGTTATAATTAATTCAGAACGCTATTAATTTTTCCAACAGAGCCTACTTTAATCTATACGAAGCAAGCATTTTTCTTAAAGAACAACATCGGCCGAAATAAAGCCGTCACATGTCAATGTGTGTCAAGCAGGCAAATTAGAGACGTCTTTTAATTTGTGACGTCTTAAGTTTAGATAATTCGGAGCAGATTCCACATGATCACCTTTATAGAAGTAAGCCAAAAGTCCCTCAGGTGAAGCTGGCCCTTCATGGCTCCAACAATATGGAAGTGGTTTGTCATTGCTGTCTTTTTTGGGGGATTTCTTTACCGTCTTACAGTCTTGAGATTTTTTTTTGATGGTCTCCAACCCAAATACTTACCCGGCCCAGCCTTGCTTAGCTAACCCATCCCGAATTATGAACAGAATTCTGCTTCTCTTTCTTTAGCGTTCTGACTTCATCCACCTTGATTGAGAATTTGACACAAGATTAATTTTGGGATATCCGTGGGTTGTCATTGTTCCCTATTATCATGTATCAAGACTTCTGCCACATGAAATGAGTACCTGGACTGGCTTTGCAGGCGATGAACTTAAGCCACAAAAGCAGTCACACAATGTGGTATGGGATGAGTGGAACAGCCTGAGAAGGAAACAAAAATGGCTAGCCAGGAACTTAATGAACAAACATCCAAGTTCTGCTTATTTTTTCACATGAGAAAATGCAGGAAAATTATGACCATGGTCCTCCCAAGGAGACAGAAGTGTTCTCCCTTGCAGCAATTATTTTAAACTTATGCCTGGTTTTTAAGTTGGGTTAGCTTTTGCAAAATGCCTTTATTTCACAGGCAGTTTTATCAAAAGGTGCAAAAACAAGTATGTAGATTTTTTTAAAGCAAGATAACTATGAAGTCCTTGATGCTCTCTGAGCTTGGTTGAATCAACTTTGCTTGATCCAAACTTAGAGAGTATCAAAGACTCCACATTTCATCCCCGAGCTACATATATTTTCCTCTTTTAGCAAGCTAGCTAGCTAGCTGGTAAGTACAGCACTGAAGGCTGAACTTTCAGAGTGAAATCAGACCTTATTCTATGATGTGTGAACTGGCTGAAGTCCTTCGAAAAATGGGGATCAGATTTAGCTTAACTCCACTGAGTTCCATCTGCTTAAATGGATATCCTGCATCAAAAGCCCTTCCAGTGTACTGTAGGGGCTGGATCTGGGAGAGAAAGGTAGACATTAATTCCCACAAAATCACCAGGGCTTAAGTTAAAAATAATGAATGCCACAGAATCAGAAAAGTAATGAGCTTAAATCCAAAATGTTTCATCTTGCTGGGATTATAGACTGGGCTCCTAGTCTATCAGTGTTACAAAAGTAAGCAGTTCTGAATTAATTATATCGGCATGAATTAATCCAGCAGTTGGAACCTACAGTATTAGCTGATCTAACTTTTCAACATCTAGTCCAGTGATGGCGAACCTTTTAGAGACCGAGTGCCCAAACCGCAACCCAAAACCCACTTATTTATCACCGGGTGCCAGGGGGGCGTGGCCCACTGGGTGGGCGTGGCTGTGGTGGTCATGGCAGACTGGGTGGGTGTGGCCAAGGTGGGCGTGATCACCTCGATGTTGCTCGTGGGGAAGGACGCATGTGGGGGCCAGGCAGGGTTGGGGGAGATCCAGGGGGTCTCTGGCAGGTGGGGCGGTGGGCAGGAGGCTCTTCCTGCGGGGTGAGGCGAGGCAGGGTGGGAGTGCCATTGTTGCAGGGCAAGGCGAGGCAGGGGCCAGGGCGGCTGCTGCCCTGATACCATCAGCCCCCGCACACAGAGGCCAGCAAGCACATGGGTGCTGGGATGCATCCGGCCACGTGGGACCTCGGCGAGTTAGCGGGCAGCTGGTTGAAGAGGGACGGTTGCAATCTCCAGGGCTTGGCACGCGTGCCCACAGAGAGGGCTCTGAGTGCCGCCTCTGGCACGCGTGCCATAGGTTTGCCACCACTGATCTAGTCCACTGGTGTAATCTACATTTGGGATTGCATCTTGTACTCCAACTGAGGACAACAATTGCCATAAGGGAAGGGGAACTGCTAACTTTTTTTTTTTTTTTTTTAGTTTTTCTTTGTCCAAGGGAGAACAAAAATCTTCAGCCCAGGTTCTGGAAGGTCTACTACCGGATGTAAGAACAAAAGCAGAGGGTTCATTTTTTGATATGTATTTTGTTTCATCATTTTTAACTGAGAATTTGGTTTGGATGAACATTGCCATGGCAAACTGCATTGCCGGGGGGGGGAGGAGTGTTTTCCAGGTCTAAATCTGCTCTGTTTAAGTCATAAATGTTAGAAAGTGTAATGATCCACATAGTCCCCTCTATAAATATGCTGAAAATTAACACCATTTATATGGCTCCTTATATATGATATACAGCAAGAAAATTGCCTTTTTTTTTTAAGGTATAGACTTCTTTACCTTAAAGAGAGTGGTGAGGATGGCAGAAAAGATTATTGGCAGTTCCCTCCCTTCCATCCAGGACATGGCATATAAACATTGCATGAGTAGGATTGTCCGAGACACTACACACCCTCTTCACAACCTGTTTTCCTTGTTACCTTCTGGGAGGAGACTTCGTGGTATCCATAGCAGAACATCCAGATTCACTCACAGTTTTGTTCCATACAGTATCAACCTTGTGAACTCTCAAGCTTCCCCTTCCGTTATATATTCAAGAGGGACTGTGATTAATATTTATATGTATTTATATGTAAGGGTGTAGGTGTATACATATGTGTGTATATAGCATGTTTATGTGTGTGTTATGTATGTGTACACTTTTGAGAGCAGGGAACAGAATTTCATTTTTAATGTGTGCCAGTGTGCCCACAGTAAAAAATGACAATAAAAGTTATCTTATCTTATCTTATCTTATCTTATCTTATCTTATCTTATCTTATCTTATCTTATCTTATCTTATCTTACCTTATCCTATCCTATCCTATCCTATCCTATCCTATCCTATCCTACCTTACCTTACCTTACCTCACCTCACCTCATCTCATCTCATCTCATCTTATCATCTCATCCTATATCCTATCCTATTCTGCCTATCCTATCCTATCTCATCTCATCTCATCTCATCCCATCCCATCCCATCCCATCCCATCCCATCCCATCCTATCCTATCCTATCCTGTCCTGTCCTGTCCTGTCCTGTCCTGTCCTGTCCTGTCCTATTGCATCCTATCTCATCTCATCTCATCCTATCCTATCCTATCCTATCCTATCCTATCCTATCCTATCCTATCCTATCCTATCCTATCCTATCCTATCCATCTTGCCTTGCCTTGCCTTGCCTTGCCTTATCATCTTATCTTATCTTATCATCTTATCTTTAGGTCTAATTTAACCTTGTCCTGGTGAGACTTTTTTTTCAACCATCTACAGCTCTGGTGTTCCCCGAAGGTGACTCTCTGAAGCATTCACCAGGTTCAGTCTCGCTGAGCCTTCAGGCCCTACAAAGCCCTTAACCTCTGCAAAGCAAACCTTCTTGAAACCATTTGAGTTAATATAAAAGGAAGGATGAACGACATTGCCATAGGTGTATAATGCAGACCACCCAACCAAGCTTGCTAATAAGTTATTTAAGGTGTCCAGGAAGCACACTAGCTTGACATCAACTTGGAGACAGACAGCCATTTCTCCAAAATGGTATAGAGTCTCCTGCTCAAGCAGGGCGTCGGATTAGAAGACCTCCCAGATCCAAAAAAAGCCAATGCAATCCTAGTCTGCATTGAATCAAGATCGTGTGAAGTGTTGGTATTGCTTGATAAGACCACACTCAGAATACTGCATCCAGTTTTGATCCCCACAATATAAAAAAGATGTTGAGACTCTAGAAAGAGTGCAGAGAAGAGCAATAAAGATGTTTAGGGGGCTGGAGGCTAAGCATATGAAGAACTGAGTTGGATATCTCTAGTTTAGTGAAAAGAAGGACTCGGGGTGAGATGATAGCAGTGTTCCAATATTTGAGGGGCTGCCACAAAGAAGAAGGGGGGTTAATCTATTTTCCAAAGCACCAGAGGGTAGGACAAGAAACAATGGATGGAAATTAACCAAGGAGAGAAGCAACCTAGAACTAAGGAAAAAATTCCTAACGGTCAGAACAATTAACCAATCGTATAGCTTGCCTCCAGAAGTTGCGAGTGCTCCATCACTGGAAGCTTTTAAAAAGAGACTGAACAGCCATTTGTCTCAAATGGTATAGGGTTTCCTACTTGAGCAGGGGGCTGGACTAGAAGACCTTTGAGGTCCATTCCAACTCTATTATTCTGTTATTCTGTCCCTTCTATCCCTGTTATTCTATGTTCTAAAGCAGCAGGAGTGTTTTACCTGCCTTCTTCTGATCCCACAGGAGTATCCTCCATGCCCACTCAGGAGTCTGGGAAAAAGCTTAAAAGCATCCGTGCCAAATCTTTAAGTCGCCCAACCTCTTCGGTGTGGTCCTCAAGAAGGAGTTCAGCAGTGGTGTGAAATGCCCCCCACCTCTTACTTTGCACAGAGCTGTTCCATATTCACCTCCCCGTAGGCACTCATACACATATCACGGTCCTCCCATCAGCTGCTGAGGTTTAAAACATCGTTCCCCAGCAACGTTGCCCAGCCTTCTGCCTTCCAAAATGGGAGGCGGGAAGATTCTCCTGAGGATGCTTTGGCATCTGCATAGCCCTGATGGAAACATGCAGTTCTTACATCTGATTGAAAGAGCAAATTGCTGTAACCTTTCTTCCCAAGCACGGATATGGGTGCTTCAGCTGTGTGTGCTTTCCTGTAATTGGTCTAGGAAAATGGCCATTGTTTTATTTCCTTTTTGGATTTTTATGTGTCTGAGGAAGGAGCTAGAAATGGCTTTAGGAGATCTGAGATTTCTTCCCTCAAATTGGAAAGGGTTTTCTCTGTCATACTGAGCGCTGCGTGAGCCAAATTAAAAACCCAACGTAGTATAGGAAAGTTAAGTCCATTTTCACAAAGCTTTGAAAAGTGTTTGGAACGAAGGGAAGGTGTTAAACGAAGCCGGTGTGAGCAGAAAGTGTGTAACAGTTGTCGTTGGGATTACAATTCCACAATAAATAGAGAAACCGAGTCAGGATCAAGGACGAAGAAGCACGTGGTGGTGCCACCGTTAAAAGGCAATAGAGAACTGGCAAGTTAATTGAAAGGCAGCAATGGGAAGGATGACAGCTTTGTGCAAATAAGTGGGAAGCCCTGGCTTTCCCCTTAAAATCTCTAGAAAGGATGATCTCCCAAGGACGTTAGCCAAGCACTGCCCAGCACTCTCTGTCAAATACAGGTAGTTCTCGATTTACAACAGTTCACTTAGTGACCGTCGAAAGTTACAACGGCACTGAAAAAAAAGTGACTTGTGAACATTTGTCACAGGGGCTGCCACAAAGGGGCTGCCACAAAGAGGAGGGAGTCAAGCTATTCTCCAGAGAGCCTAAAGGCAGGACAAGAAGCAACGGATGGAAGCTGATCAAGGAGAGAAGCAACCTAGAACTAAGGAGAAACTTCCTGACAGTTAGAACAATTAACCAGTGGAACAACCTGCCTCCAGAAGCGGTGAATGCTCCAACACTGGAAGTTTTTAAGAAGAGACTGGACAGCCATTTGTCTGAAATGGTATAGGGTTTCCTGCTTGAGCAGGGGGTTGGACTAGATGACCTCCAAGGTACCTTTCAACATTATTATTATTATCATCATCATCATCATCATCATCATCATCATCATCATCATCATCATCATTATTATTATTATTATTATTATTATTATTATTATTATTATTATTACTATTACTATTATTATTATTATTATTATTATTATTATTATTATTATTATTATTATTATTATTATTATTATTACTATTATTATTACTATTATTATTATTATTATTATTATTATTATTATTATTATTATTATTATTATTATTATTATTATTATTATTATTATTATTATTATTATTATTGACCATTGCAGCATCCACAGGGTCACGAAATTTACATCCAGAAGCTTGACAACTAACTCACATTTATGACGGTGGCAGTGATCCGGGGTCCTGTGATCCCTTTTTGCCACTTTCTGACAAGCAAAGTCAATGGGGAAACCAGATTCACTTAACAACCACGTTACTAATTTAACAGCTGCAGTGATTCACTTCACAGACGTGGCAAGAAAGGTCATAAAATGGGGCAAAACTGACATAATAGATTTCTCACTTAACAACATAAATTTTGGGCTCAATTGTGGTCATAAGTTGAAAACTACGGTACTGGTATAACCCCTTTGCCTTCCTTAGTTGTCTGCGGATGACTACACTCAGCCTAACCTCAATTCCCACACCAATGCCCAGAATTCCCAGCAACACGAAAGTCAGGGGTCTTATGGTTTCTGACCAGGATGACAAGAGGGCCATGGTGATTCCCACATTCCCAGAAAAAGTTAATAGGAAGAAGGAGAGGAGGGTGATTTCTTTAGGAGGGTGTATATATATATATAATTTGGATTGCCAACAAAGAGTTAAAGGGAGACTAGTATAGCTATTTTGAGCTTTTTAGTTCTCATCAGCCGGCCATACCCTTCTGAGATTCGAACCTGGGCTGCTTGCACATTAGGCAGTTATATTAACCTCTAGGCCACAGGTTCTCTCACTTTGTCAGCTGTGTCAGGGAGGGAGGAGACTCAGGGAGATATATATTAAGTGTTTTTTCTTTGACTAATTTGTCGTAGTAGCGACTGCTGCCTGGGATGGCTCCTAGATTGGGGCTGAACATGGCAAAAGCTTCTCACTCATATTTGGGTAGACCAGGTGCTTCAAACAATCAACATAAGTGACATTGCATTTTGGCTTCTTTCTGTGTTTATTCAGAAATACATTAAGTTGCTCCCCCTAATAGATTAAATAAAATTCCCTTTTTATGAGCCTGTAGTCTCTAAATGAATTTAAAAAACAGCATCCTTTGTCACTTCCCTTTCCTCAATGGAGGGATGTCCTAGGAAAGGCAGAATGAATGAATAAATGAATCCCACGCTTCTTGGCCAATCATTTCTTTTGACCCCTGACCTCTAAAAAATTGGCACAACTAGCACAATGTGCACAGTCATCTTTGGAGAGATGCCCCCTCCCCACCCCATACCAAAGCCCAGGAGAAACAAAGCATGAGTGCTGGCTCATCTTTCCAATGTCTTCTTCTTGAAAACATAAGATGAAAATGTCCTATGACTCTAAAGAAGCAACCAACAGGCCTGGCCCAAAGGATTCTGGGATAGAATAGAATAGAATAGAATAGAATAGAATAGAATAGAATAGAATAGAATAGAATAGAATAGAATAGAATAGAATAGAATAGAATAGAATAGAATAGAATAGAATAGAATAGAATAGAGAGTAGGGTAGGGTAGGGTAGTGTAGGGTAGTGTAGGGTAATGTAGGGTAGTGTAGGGTAGTGTAGGGTAATGTAGGGTAGTGTAGGGTAGGGTAGGGTAGGGTAGGGTAGAATAACAGAAATGTAAGGGACCTTGGAGGTCTTCTAATTTAACCCCCTGCTCAGGCAGGAAACCCTATACCATTTCAGACAAATGGCTGTCCAGTCTCTTCTTAAAAACTTCCAGTGTTGGAGCATTCACTGCTTCTGGAGGCAGGTTGTTCCACTGGTTAATTGTTCTCACTGTCAGGAAGTTTCTTCTTAGTTCTAGGTTGCTTCTCCCCTTGATGAGTTTCCATCTGTTGCTTCTTGTCCTGCCTTCAGGCGCCTTGGAAAATAGCTTCACTCCCTCTTCTTTGTGGCAGCCCCTGAGATATTGGAACTCTGCTATCATGTCACCCCTAGTCCTTCTCTTCATTAAACATACCCAATATGTCTAGTAAACTATCTACAGGTTTCAAGGCAGATTCATAAAAAAAGCCAGAGGTTCCTTGACTAATGGCTCAGAGTGTGGTACCCTCTGATAAGTATGGCATTTGAAAACTGCTGCCCTTTTCCATGTGGAGAACCATCTGGCTTTGCCCTTGTCCTTTCCACATCATACACATAATGAGCTGTGGTGGCGCAGTGGTTAGAATGCAGTACTGCAGGCTAGCTCACTGTTCACTGCCAGCAGTTCGATCCTGACCAGCTCAAGGTTGACTCAGCCTTTCATCCTTCCGAGGTCAGTAAAACGAGGACCCAGATTTTTGGGGTCAATATGCTGACTCTGTAAACCACTTAGAGAGGGCTGTAAAGCACTGTGAAGTGGTATATAAGTCTAAGTGCTATTGCTATGCACACCTCTGCTCATCACCTGGCTCTCTGTGGCTGCCCAAAGAGGGAGGAGAAGGGCTTCCTGGAGGTAAAATAGCATGATGTTGTATATGCACAACTTCTGGTTTTAGAGGTTGGCTGTTGTTTTTACCCAGAAGAGAAATCATTTGGAGCAGGATCTCAAAGACCTTTGCAACTGGGCTAGAAGTATATCTTATAAAACTGAAAAAGGGCAGGACATGAAAGAAATGCCTGCAGGCCTTTTGCTTGTTTTTGTGACATTTCGTCTCTCACACTCAATTTATCTATCTATGTGCTTGGGTTGCAGGGCACTCCCATTAAGGAATTTTGTTTCTCTGAGAGAATTTAGAATTAGAATAACAGAGTTGGAAGGGACCTTGTAGGTCATCTAGTCCAGTCCCCCCTCCCAAGCAGGAGACCCTATACCATTTCTGACAGATGGCAGTCTCTTCTTGAAAGCTTCCAGTGATGAAGCTCGCACAACTTTCATCAAGATGAGACAAAAGGACCAAAATGTAATCTACTCAAACTTTTGGGAGAGTGCAAAACGGATGCAGAACTGCACACCATGGCCCTTCTCCCTGTCCCACTGGTCATACTGGTTGTAACGGGTAAAGGTTGGAATATTCTAACAGCTGCAATCTAAAACCTTAGATTGCAGCTGCTAGAATAGATCCCCAGATCCGCAGTGGGTGATGATGTCTCTCTAAGGATTGCCATGACTTGTGCACATAAACTGTAGTTGCAAGAGTGCATTTTGGCTAAAAGCCACGTTGATCAACCTTTCTTCTTATCTTGTAGAAAATCATCAAAATACAAGGGGTTCAAACGGCTTCTATATGAGAAGGGAACTCTTGAGAAAAAAATCTGCAAAAAAAAAAGCAGCCGATGTATAAAAACATGCACAGCCTTGGAGAAAATGGACAGGGAGAAATTGTTCCCCAAAGACGAGGAATATTTAATGAAGCTGATGGGAAGGACGTTAAACAAGCACAGTGCTTCTTCCTGGAGCACACAATTACTCTGCGGAATTCGTAATCACCACACATATCGAGGGCCATTAATTTGGACAGCTTTAGAAAGGATTGCATAAATACATGGAGGAGGACTCGGTCCCTCAGCTCGGAGTTGCAGAGCAAAAGGGAGGCAGAGGGAGGTCTTTGTGTCCTACTGAATAACAAAATAATGGAGTTGGAAAGGACCTTGGAGGTCTTCTAGTCCAACCCCCTGCTCAAGCAGGACACCCTATGCCATTTCATACGTAGCTGTCCAATCTCTTCTTAAAAGCTTCCAGTGATGGAGCAACCACAACTTCTGGAGGCAGGCCTGGTTAATTGTTCTAACTGTCAGGAAGTTTCTCCTTAGTTCTAGGTTGCTTCTCTCCTGGATTAGTTTCCATCCATTGTTTCTTGTCTTGCCTTCTGGTGCTTTGGAAAATAGGCTGACTCCCTAGTCTAATGTTAGAATCTAGGAGCTCCTCAGAAGCAGGTTTTGCCACTGCCAAACTGAGGAGCTGTTTGATGCATCATGCACAGTGTGGCTTGGTAAATGTGCCACAGAACACACTCTTGAGGGAGAATGGAGAGCTGTCAGTAATAAAATGAGATCCCAGGGAACATTTATTGCTCAGCATCCTGATTGTTTGAAAAGGCTTTAAGCAATAAAACACACGTCACTAACAATTAGGAAGATAGTCACCAGGGCGCATCCCCAGGCTAGAACTGCCTAACAGATCATAATTCCTTTGAACCCTTAGCAGTATTCTAAGCCTAGGGGTGATTTAATGTAGTCCTTTTAAAGCCACAATGTTCATTCCTCCAAACCTAGGAGAACAGTAAATCCCACATAGGACCATATCCGGAACGTATCACCCGTCTTGTATAAAACATGTTCACTGCAGTCCCTGGTCAAGCAAGGTCAGCCATCCAGAGCTGACCTGCTCCCAGGGCAGGATGGCAAGCTGATTAAGCTGAAGCCCTGAGCTTTTCTCTTCACGGGGAGAGTGCGCAGGTGGACAATGATCTGTACGAAAATGCCAGGTTTAATAGGGACAGCAGTCAGAGACAGAGCCCAGCTGCAGAGTAGCCAGTGCAGACGTTGAAGCTAATGTGGTTTCCGGCATTGAAACGTGGAGGCTGAGCTGGGGGTCTTGTCCTCTCTTTCTCCGAAGAGGCTGCCAGCCACTCTCTCCCTCCTTTGACCAAATCCCTATGGATGGAAAATGGAGAAGGAAAAGATATCATTTCACTTTCTGAAAAATGGGCAATTCCATTTTTTTAATAAAAGAAGAGATAGATAGATAGATAGATAGATAGATAGATAGATAGATAGATAGATAGATAGATAGATAGATAGATAGATAGATAGATAGATAGATAGATAAAGATAGATAGATAGATAGATAGATAGATAGATAGATAGATAGATAGATAGATAGATAGATCGATAGATAGATAGATAGATAGATAGAATAGATAGATAGATAGATAGATAGATAGATAGATAGATAGATAGATAGATAGATAGATAGATAGATAGATAGATAGACAGTGGAAGGTAGTATATAGAGAGATAGACAGACAGGTATAGAAAGATTGAGAGAGCAGAGAGAGGGCAGATGCATAGATAGATAGATGATAGATAGATAGATAGATTAGATAGATAGATAGATAGATAGTATAGATAGATAGATAGATAGATGATAGATAGATTAGATAGATAGATAGATAGATAGATACGATAGATAGATAGATAGATAGATAGATAGATAGAAGAGAATAGATGGTAGGAGAGAGAGAGAGAGAAGAGAAGAGAGAGAGAGAGAGAGCAGATAGATAGATAGACATAGATAGATAGATAGATAGATGATAGATAGATAGATAGATAGATAGATAGATAGATAGATAGATAGATAGATAGATAGATAGATAGATAGATAGATAGATAGATAGACAGACAGACAGAAGATAGCTTGCCAAACTTCACAATATTGGGAGGGTTATATTGTTATTATTAGGGTATGTTTTATGTTTGCTCTGTTAGGTACTAATCGGTGGGAGCATTCAGCTCTTTGAAGGTTTATCAGCACCAGAGATGTGGGCAGATAAGAACCCCCGAGAGGAAAGCATCCCGGGCCCATCTCACTCCTCCAAAGTCACCCTGGAGATCCCTTTTGCTCCTGAGAGGGAAAGCTCCATCCCCATTCCATAGCTTGCACCCTTGAAAGTGGGGTTTTTTTTTTGCAGACCCTGATACGTGCTCAGCCTTTTCCTGGGGTCCAAACAGAAAAGCTTCTCCTCTTCCATTAACAGCATTTGAATTCCTGCGTTCTGCCATTTCTTTATCTCCCCAGCAGTGAAATCTTAGAAAGCAAGACTAAGCCCGGGAATTACAAAGATGGCTAACAATCACGCCGCATGTTTCGCAAAGTAATTATTACTTAGTAAAATCTGGAGGCTTTCTAATTCAGGGCAGCAGCATGTGATGGATTAAAGCCATCTCTTGGGGAAGCTGATGGGCGCTGTTAGTTTCCTGAGCCACTAGATAATTTTCCCATTAATTTTCTAAAGTTTTCTACAGAGGGTGAAGCCTAATATGTTTCATCAGGTGTCAATTGGTTCCGTCAATTAGTGTGTTTTAACTGGATTTGGGAAGCAGGAAAGGTACTTTGGGATGTGTTGATGGCTTTTCTTTGTGTGTCCAAAGCTCTGACCTTGGGGTTATTTGCCATTTGGTTATGACAGTGATGTAGACCCAGATCTCATTAAATTGAGGGGCAAGACAGTCCTTCTGCTCATAGATTCACTGGAGAAAGCAATTATGTTTGGAAGAGTTAGCGGTAAAAGGAAACCGAGAACACGGTGGTCAACAAAGGTGACACCAGCCAGAGCATAGAAAAGCTCAAAGAGGTAATGCAAGATCAGAAGATATGGAGAGACCTGGCCCGAGAGTCGGACTCAACTGAATGGATAACACCATCAGCATTCACAGATGCATTGAAGCCAGTTGCAATGCAGAGCAAGGCATTGAAAGCAAAAAGTCCAGAAAAGTCACCCCATCCCTGTCACTTTAATACCATAGTGGCTGATGAAAGTAACACTGAAAGTCAGCAAGGAAATAACAGGGTTAGGTGACTGATTCCCCCCCCCCCAGTCTTCATCCCCCTTGCTCCAAGAGTGTGGCTGCAGGCAAGGCAGCCTATATGTCATACTTTCCAGATCCAACATCGTTTTTTTAATTATGATGCAAAAATGCAAAGCCACGGCATCACTGCGAAAGATCCTAATCTTGTCCTTATTTCAGACACTTCAGCTCCTTCCGACCATCTTTGTTCGGCTCAAAATAGGCATTTGTTAATTTAAGTACGCCTCTCCAACTGTATGATTACAGGGCTTTTATAAGAGCAGGGTTCATCGCTGTGGAATTTGAAACGATTCCACAACCAGGGAATTTTAGGAGAACCAAATGGTTTGGGGAAACTGTATCATATGAAATCAAAGATGCTGCTGCTGTTTGGTGCCGAATGTTTCATTGTGCAAGAAAAAAAAAGAGAGAAAGCCCACGATGTTCTGGGACCCTGGTGCAGATTACCCCAAGAGGAGATTCTTCAACTTGCAACTCGTCAAGCAGGGAGGCCATCAGCATCTGGTGTTGCTGTCTGGCAGCCCCCCTCCACCTCCATCTCCCGCCTCCACCAGGCTAAAGCCAAGATTTATCTCTCTCCTGGGTCCCTGCCAGAGCCACTGTGAGTGTAGAGCATGCAAGTCTCCCTGCATCATTGGGTTAGCAAGTCTGGCGAAGCTGATGAACTTCAGGGAGAGAGAGAGGAAGCCTGTTTGATTCTATTAACCACTTCAGTGTTACCACAGCAGGACCTCTTGGTTAGGTTGTGCTGTAGGGACACACAGAGGATCACAATGGTAGAGGCCAAGTATTGTTTTCAAGTTCTTCTCTGCATCAGTCAAAGTGTCAAGATTTGGGGAAGAGAGGGGAGAACTGATGGGACACAAGTGTCTCTGGAGATTCTTAGTCATCCAGCTCATAGTTATCCCAAAGATACTTTTTCAGGAGGCAACTGGACTTCCTTGCTTTTCTTTGAAGACGTTTCGCTTCTCATCCAAGAAGCTTCTTCAGCTCTGACTGGATGGTGGGGAATGGAAGGATTTATACTCCTTGCAGACAGTTGCTCATTTGCATTCTTTTAGAGAGTCATTGAGGCCACCTGGAGGTTTATCTGTGTCCTCGGAGTCACCTGAGTAGTTCAAATGGGTGTGGAGCCTTCTTGGAACTGTTGAAAGGACTGTGTTGTAGACTGGAGACAGATGATGTTGTATGCCTCCCCCTCTGTTGAGAGAGGGCTGTTCAGTTTTGACATAGATGACCTCTTTAACCCCTCTTTCAAACCAGTGGTCCTCTCTGTCCAAAATGTGGACTTTGCTGCCTTCGAAAGAGCGGCCTTTGTCTTTTAAATGCAGATGGACTGCTGAATCTTGTCCTGATGGGTTTGTTCTCCTATGTTGTGCCATGCGTTTATGAAGTGGTTGTTTTGTTTCCCCAATGTCCAGATCTGCACATAGCTCAGTGCATTGCACTGCATATAGCACGTTGCTCACAAGCTGCCCAACATCTCATTTTCCTTTCACAGAAACACTGCCCACAATTCTTCAAGTTTCCACCTGTTCCTCAGCTCTGGGCTGACAGACATGAGGAGACTTTTGTCCATCCTCATGAGGAGCCAAGGTGACACTTCAGTTGGGCAAAGTTAAGCCCTGGCCAGAAAGTCCCAAAGGTCCTTTTCAAAGGACAACCATGACCTGGATGACTGAGAATTTCCATAGACACCTGATCAGAAAGTTTTCACATGTGTTGCTGTATGTGAGGGAAAGTGCAGATATACTATCTAAACCAATGGGGAGAAGGACTTGTAGCCCCATGGCACCTCCTCAGGTGACCATGCTCTAGAAATGCAGCTCCACAACAGCCTTTTCAGCTAACAAAGCACCAAAACCTATCTAAAGTATCCTTAACACAGAGTGAAAAGAAAAATGAAGACAACTCCATTGGAAAGTCCCTGTATTATGCACATCCACCCCATCTTCTGCCCTCTCCCTCAAACCTTGTCCATAGAGTCTCTGGCCCATAGAGATGCCTCACTAAACCCAAGCATCTGCAGAAGACAGCATCAGGAGCATGGGTATCAAGAGTGCCTTTCTGGACATGGAAGTGAAGCCTGATGCTTTGCGTGCAAGGAAGAGATGGGTCTGGTTGTCACATGGCTTCCACTGGGTGTGAGTAACATTTGGGAGAAGAGGGATTGGGGTGAAGGGAGACTTGGTCACCAGCAATCCATCTGCCTGATCCTTTCACTTAAGCAGACATGCCTCAATTGATCTGGGTCCACATCTGAAGACCGAGGGAGCTTAATCTTCAATTCAGATCAGCCAGTTTTATTCTTTCCACTAATGAAAGGCTTGTTGAATGGCTAAAGGGGTGAGTGCCCATTAATCATGGGCATTAGTGCCACCTTCAGAAGGACTCAGGACTGGGGAAGACAAGGAAAGAAAAGCTTGTGAAAATTAGGAAGGTGCTTCAGAAATGGAAGATAAGTACACAGAGCACATCTCTTTATTGTGAGGGCTGCAATTTTATGCATGTGGCAGATGGCCCCAAATAAATCTGAGTTTTGCGGAGTGCTTGGAATAAAAGATAAGACTCTTAAAGGAGCAATGGCATTCTTTTGTCTCCTCAGCTTCTCTCATTCAGAATAGCAAACTCATTCTTCCAATTCCTACAAAAAATAATTCCTACGTCTTGAAAATGATCCACGCACAGAGAACTGTGTGTGCATCTCAGTGTCTATAGATATTCTCAACCATCCAGGTTATGGTTGTTCCAAAGATGCTTTTCAACAAGCAACTGGACTTTCTTTTTCTTGAAAATATTTCGCTTCTCATCCAGGAAGCAGAAATAAAGAAGCTTCTTGTATAAGGAGTGAAATGATTTCAAGGGGGAAAAAAAACCAAGAAAGTCCAGTTGCCTTTTGAAAAGCACTTTTGGGAAACATGCATCTAAGGTTTACGACTCCTAAATGGGGAATGTTAAGGAGTGATACACAAATACTGCTGAGTGGGCCCCAAATACTGCAGAGTGGGCCTACAGGAGACCATGAAGGCTTTTAGATCATACTCATTTCGTGTATCCATGTAACTGTGACAAAATTGCAACATGGATCATCCAGGGAAAAAAGTATTTTAAGACCAGTTTTTAGGAAGGGCCTCGTTGATGTGAGAAGATGGCAGGACATTGGGACCTCCATATATATGAACTAGAGACTTCTTTTAAATAGTGTAAACTATTGCCTGAGAAATGGACTGCTAGTATTAACTGTATGCAAGCCACCACCATGATTTTTGGCAGTATATAAAGGACACAAAAAACCCCAATAAGGGCCTTCATGTGTCAGGAGATCCTTCCTTCCTTCTCATCAAAATTCCATATTCTTTGCCAAGGGGAGAAAAGTCTACCACTGGATCTGCCCACCTTGTCATCAACAGATATGGCTGCCATATTGAGGTCTCTCCTTTCTGTGTCTCTCTGAGTAGAAAGGAGGCTGCTGAACAGAAAGACTCACCTCCTTCACTGTGTGGCACTTTGCAAGTGATACAGAAAATCCAGGATTGTACTCCCTAAAAAGCTTTCTCCCCTATTGAATTTGTATGGATGACACATGCAAATACACTTCTAACTTTCCTCAGAAAGATAACAATCCCCAGGAAGATCATAATATTTCACCTTCTCTGAACTCCCAGTCCCTGTACTGGTATAAGGTGGTCTCAGCTCCAGTACCTGCTTACAGAGAGGCTGTTTGAAGGCCCTGGTGCCAAAATCAAAGATGGCTGTCCAGTTCCAGGTGAAAAGCCCAACGAAGTAAAACACCGGAGACATGGCAATCTCTAATGTAAACTTTGTTAGGCATAGCCTAACAGTACAACAGAGGGAAAGCTAGCTCTGGCAATATGGCGGGAAACAGATAATTAAAAGAGTAAAACTTTTTCCCTCCCCTCTCTTACATTTCAGGTCACATTGTCCAATAAGTCTTCCAGCATTTGTTATGAGAATAAAACTTCAGTTCACCAAAACATCTCTTCTCTCACACTGATAGGGAACACTTGTGGATCCCAAGCTCTTCCCTCCCTCCTCGCAACTGTAGGCAAGCTAGAAGCACTGTGGCATTCCTAATAAAAACAAATCCTCCTAGCTTGACAATGGCTTTACTCATTATTCCTGAGAAGGTAGATGGTAAAAGGCATCAACCAGGAACCATCTTCATTTTAAACATAATGCCTTCTGACCCTTCTTGCTGTAGCAGTTTGATGTTAAAGGCAGTCAACGAAGAAGCCCAGCTAATCTCCAGGCATGACATGTTTATCTGTAGCACTTCCACATGTTCTTTACTCTTTCTAGGAGCCCAAGCCGAAGCCTGGATGAAAGATGAAGTGACTTTATGGAATGCAAATACAGTACAGCAGAAAAAGGAGAGGACAAGACCAAACGTTTACATTCCAGCAGAAGTTCTTCACTCTGATTCATTTTCCAGCTTTTCCTTTCGGCACAATAACTTGAGATTAAGCAGATTGGTTTTCAGAAGAGACCCTCCCTAAATTCTCAGCTTGTAAAGGAGGGGACGGGAGATTTGTACTTTTACAGCTTTTCTCTTAGCCAAATGTTCCCTAGGGGGCATCTCTTTGCTCTTCTCCAGAGATCTTTCTCACGTAGCATTGCAACCTCTGAGAGTCTTCAAACTGTGGCAGCCAGAAAGTCCAGCCAGTCAGCCGGCCTCAACGAAGTCACCCAGACTCAACTTAAAGAAAACCATATTCTTAGACAACAGTATATAGAAGAAATCTCCCCAAAGCCATTTCCAGTCCAAGGAATCAATGCTGGACTAGGATTCTGCCAAATATTTCAGCCTTTCTGCATAATAAGTGGAAAACAGGCACAAATGTAGCCTTGCATTAAATAGAATTAGCATATCCGGTTGTGTTTCCTGTATGGTTTACCTGGTACGGTTAACAAGGGTTTACAAAAATAAAAAAAAATCCCACAATGCGTCAATAAACGCTAAAATAAGCCATAAAACCATTCTGATTAACTTAAAAGTAAACAGAAAGTTTAAGTTGTTCAAGTTGTCCTACTTTTGACTCCTTGTGCAAAGACCTAGCTCTTCCATCTGGAGAAGGCTCTAATGCTAGGAAAGAAGAAAGGAAAGAGAAGAGGACAACTAGAAGCAAGTGGGATGGACTCAGTTATGGTGGTGATGGGTGCCTCACTGGAAGACCAGGCTGAGGGATAGATAGTCTGGGAGAAATTCCATCTATGTGAATGCTAACAGTCAACTTTAACTTGATATGTAATCAATCAACCAAACAGAGTTCTAAAAACAATTGGTGACAATTGGTACCATTATGCCAATTAATTAAAATTCGTCTATGGAAGTGCTTTGCGGTTGTCCTTTTGGGGGATTTTTTTTCCAACTTCCCTGTTCAGCCATGATCTTTAGAAGGCTCCTGTACCTGTACTAACCAAGAGTGATGTTATGTAGCTTCCCAGCCCAGATAATGTCAATTGTGTGTCTCTCTCTGATTGTCTACTTGATCCTTGTTCATCCAGAGATACCACAAACAGTTTCTGCAGCAAAACATTTGTTCTACCCTCTAGTCTACACTCAAATCCAGTTCAGAACAACCCATCACAGGATCACCATAAGTCAGCATTGACCTGACAGTAAGTAACAGCAACTAATTACAAAATGCATAGCTATCTACACAAACCAGTGAGCCTTCCAGAATAAAATTAATAGATCAAATAAATTTGTCCCAAAGAGATCTTTGGCACACTAGGACATCCTATTATAGCTAGGTCCGTGGAGGTGAAGGCAATAGCCCTACATACGCACATATTGCACTGTTACCAACCATCCACCGAGTCTTCTCTAAGCTTGTTTAAGCTTCAATTTGAATATTCTTTATTGTAGAAAGATTCTAATTGGAAAGTTCCTTCTTCTTCTTCTTCTTCTGCCATATCCGTTATCGGATGTTGGCGATCATGTTGGCGATCCTGTTTTTATCAGCAGCCGCACGAAAAAGTGCTGCTGAGTTTTGTCCAAACCAGTCCCTTAGATTTTGAAGCCACCACTCTTTTTTAAGCTGTTTTTAAAATGTTACTTCTCAGGAAAATGAATTTAGTACTAGAAAGAAAGATAAAAGTCTTATCAGACAAAAAAGCAATTTCATTTTTTAAAAAATTCTTTGGGACTTAATATTTATTTTTTTTAATGGGAAGGTCTTTATAATACATGACTTCACCTCAGTTCTCTAGGAAATCATTTGAACTGCACTTAGAGTCTATTAATATTGAAATATTCAAAGAACTCTCCCTAAGATAACCACTCATACAAATACATAGTATTTCCTAGTAATCTTTGATCAGAGTGTTTACAAACTTTTTTGAACTCTGTCGTCCATCCATAAAATAAGAATTACACTGATTGGGCTTGCAAGGAATGAGATAAGGAATGTAGAAGTCTTCTGAAGCTAAAGACATTAAGGCAAAGCAACAAATGGAAACTTTTCTTTAGTTTCTTTCTTTTTTATATAATATAAAACACAAAAAGAAAATAATAGGAAAATAAGAGAGGGGAAAGGGAAGAGAAAAGTGTAGGACAAAGGGGGGGGGGAGAAAGAAAACGCGTTGACTTCCTACTCCCCTTGATGCAGTAGAATTAAGATAATAACATCAAATCTCAACTTTTTACTTGTGCATACTAATATAAATTAGCCATTTCTAATTGGTAAACCCAAAATCAAATCCAGGTCTGCCTCTTCATGGCTTCTGTACTCTCAGCACTAAAGCACATGTGGGAGAAACTAAAGGCAGCAGGAAAAAAAGACATAAAGGTCCTCAATTTTAGCAATAGCTCTTAGACTTATACACTGCTTCATAATGCTTTACAGCACTCTCTGGGTGGTTTACAATTTCAGCATATTGTCCCCAACAAACAGGGTCTTCATTTTACTGACCTCAGAAGGATGGAAGGCTGAGTCAACCTTGAGCTGGTCAGGATTGAACTCCTGGCAGTGGGCACAGTTAGCTTGCAATACTGCATTCTAACCACTGCGCCACCAGGGCTCCATTTTCAGTCATTAAACAAAACTGATTCAATACACTCAAGGTTTGTGGATAAAGAGATGCTCAAAGAGAAGAGCATTTATGGAACATTTACTGAATATGGACTCAAGTCTATGCTACAAGCCAGTACAGACTAAGAGAGTTGGAAGGGACCTTGAAGGTCTTCTAGTCCAAGCAGGGGAGTCTATACCATTCTGGACAAATGACTGTCCAATCTCTACTTCAAAACCTCCCAGTGATGGAGCACCCACAACTTCTGGAGGAAAGCCATTCCATTGATTAATTGTTCTCACTCTCAGGAATGTTTTTCTTATTTCTTATTAGCCTCTCTTGGATAATCAGAGCAGGAGGAAGATTTAGTGCAAATAGTTTTCTCATATTCTGGAACACCATGCCTTCCAGAAGGGTAACATTGGCAGAAAATAAGGAAAAGTTTATACCAGATGGATGGAAGAAGAAGAAGAAGAAGAAGAAGAAGAAGAAGAAGAAGAAGAAGAAGAAGAAGAAGAAGAAGAAGAAGAAGAAGAAGAAGAAGAAGAAGAAGAAGAAGAAGAAGAAGAAGAAGAAGAAGAAGAAGAAGAAGAAGAAGAAGAAGAAGAAGAAGAAG